>VZTI01003759.1:159380-215987 GCA_013397865.1 Struthidea cinerea | reverse complement strand
CCAGTTTAGCCAAGTAGCAGAACAAGTTCCTGGCAGGCTCTTGTGAGGTCACTCCCTACCCAGTTTCTTGTAGACTTTCAGCGGAGGTGCAAATGGGATGCAAAGCTGCACTATGCTGTGAATGATAACCGGATGAGAAACTGTTCACATCCACTTCCTCAAGAGCTCACGACAGCCAGATCAGCTAAATCTGTCTGCCACAGCTACTCTGCCTGCACTGTTCCATAAGGAACATCAATTCTGGTCATACTTCACTTCCCTTTTATGTCTAAAAAGGAAAGATATCCATCCTGCTGTATCCACTGGCACAGAGCTTTATTAGCACATGGCCCCAAGATCATCAGGGATCTGGTGAACTCAGAGTCCTTCTTACCTTCACATCAGAATCGAAAGGCAAAATCTTCTCCTGGAATAATAGCAATTCTTCACTATATCTATCAAAGTCCAGGAAGAGCTCATGATCATGGGTCAGCCTGAGAGCTATTTGTCCAGCAACTTCTGCAGCAGTACGCATGAGAGGATACAACTCATTAGTCTTCGCTTTCAGGTTAACCAAAGTGTCCTGAGTAGTGCCCAAAAAGGAATATTCATCACCTTCCTGCAAGAAAGGGGGTACTGGAGTTAGCCAAGAAAGCTTTTCCAGTTAGACTTTTTTCATCCTCCACCACAGGTTACTTGTTACTTCCACCACATCCCATCTCCCTATGCTGCTAAGGAGCAAAGACTCAAGTGGCAAAAATTCAAAGCACAGGGAAGGGAATGGAGATCCTGCATCTCATCCCTCACAGCTTCCAGCAACCAGCAGGATGTTCTGCTTGTTATTTAGACCCAAAGATATTTACCCCCTCAGAGTTCACTGCAGAAGTGTAGGTGGGCAAATCTCACCACCCAGTCTGGTGTTTGCAGCACCCTCCAACCCTTCCTGTCAGGATAACTCAAGTGCTTTTGTGAAATAAGTATGACACTAACAAACCCCAAGCATTCCTGAGAGGGAGCTGCTACCACTGAGGCTCCCAGCTGCACACCTGCAGTAACAGGGCAGGCTGCTGGGCTGATGTCACCCCCAAGCTGCTGCAGCAGCAGACCCAAACAGCCTGAGGTAGTACTTGCTCTGGGCAATGATATCGCTTCCACAATGCCCTCTGCTTGCTGACCAGCAGGCTGTAGAACAGTCTTTCACTGATGCAGCAACAGCTTGACATCTTTTTACTGCTTTTAGCTTCTGATTCTGAGCCTCCAGAAAAGCAAGTGACCCATCTCCCCAAAAACCCACAAGTATTCAGTACTTTGGAACAGAGACTGTAGGCCAGCCTTGTCCCAGGAGCAGCTGTGACAGCAAGTACTGCCACAGCCACCAGGTTCAGAGTCTGCACCTCCTTCCTCTGAGAGGCTCTCGCAGAGACAGTGAGCTTGGGACAGCACCTTGTGCTCTGCCATCCTGGAGAGCAGATGTCCTGACAGCACCCTGCAGGGAGTGGGCACACCAGGCAAGCACACATTACTTACATCGTAGAAACCAAAGGAAACCACTGGGATTCCTGAGTAGGCCAGAAAAGGGAACGCTGCATTATCCAGATCAAGGGGAACACTGCAGAAGATAAGCACTGAGTAGTTACCAACTGGTTTGGGCACTTCAGGAGAAAAGCTACAAGCTCTACAATTGAAGCTCTGAGCCAACTGGACTACTCTGTCTAGACAAGACTGAAGGAGTCCCAGCCAAATCCCTGCATCTACTTGTCCATTCCCTGCCACTGGACTTGGTACAAGGCTGTTCTTGTCCCACAGGAAGGTGTCTGGGCTGCCTGCTTGCCTGACCCCCATCAGAAGGTAGAGCCCACCCCAGACAGCAATATGACACTCAAGCAGAATCCATAAGGTTTGCTCCTTTATGGAGATCTGCTTTCCCAAAGAGATGGATGACAATACTTACACTCTCTTTACCCAGTCAGAGCCAACTCTGCTATACAGGTAACTCGAAACCATTGTGGGGTCCTTTACCTGCACAGAGATGACAGTCACTGCACTTGTTCTGACCTCTGCTTGGGCTTCCAGGTCCATCCTGGAGCTTAAGCTGCTGTGCAGATACCAGAGTCAGGTGTGCTCCCCTGACCTTTCTCCACACAGGCACATCTGCCACTGAACTGTGGCATTTACTGATTTTAGATTCTGCATGTGTGAACTGCAATTCCCAGAGCCCAGCTGATTTCAGACAGGGCCCTTCAGAATATCCCAAGTTTTTCTCCTAAATGGGTCTTTCTCCTCATAAGGTGTCCAGTGGGGAAAGTGACCCAGCACAGCTCTGTCTGCTTTCAGTTCCTCCTTAAAACCACAGTCACCTTGATCAGACCAAGGCCCTTCAACTCACCCTCTTCATAGTTGTTTCCAGCAGTGAGTAGAGCAACGGGCTCGCAGAAATCTTCATATGTCTGGAGCCTGCCAAAAATGAAAGGCTATTTGACACAGTGGCACAATCAACTGCTACTGCTAGAGCTGCCCAGCCCTGATCTACAGTTGCCAAAGGATCATCAAAAGACACAGGACAGTCTACTGCAATTTAGCAGAGCTGACTCCTCATGGCTTAGGCTGTATCAGCCTCCCAGCTTCACTGACAGCTGGAGAATAAATGGATTCACACCATTCTTCAGCCAAACACCCACCAGCCACGTCTGGCACAGCCCCCATTCCTAGAGGTTAAGGGATGCCTGTTCAAGCTATTCTAGTCCCACCCAATTTCGAGAAACTCAAAGAGTAGCAGGTTACCCAGGACTGCAGTATCCAAGTTGATGTAAGTGAAGGCTTTGGCATGCAGTGTGGTGGTGTACCCCTAGAACAAAATGAGTATTTTAATAAGATGAGCAGTAGCAGTCCAGCACCGGGATGTTTAATGCACAGCAACAACTGCACAGCCATCCTGCAGAATTCTATTTAACAGACAATACCTCCAGCCACTCAGTAGCACCCACAGCTCCGTACTCTCCCGCACTCCAGCTAGCAAAGATAATGCTGCGCCGTGGTTTGTAGTCATCTGTAAAGAGAGAGAGACTGAGATGTCTGCCCTTCCCCCATGGAGATGCAGATTAGCACTGCGGGCCTGGGATGATGAATTGCCCGCTCCTGAGACAGCGCTGCTGCAGAGAAATGTGCACACTGCATGGGCACTGTAACCCTGCCCCCCCACATGCTGCAGAACTGCGCCGGAGAACAATGCTGTCTGCATTTCCACCCTGTTTTGTTTAGCTGCCTGAGCCCAAAATTAACCCTGGAGACAAGTGTGCTCACACTAAAGTGCCACCACGCAGTCCCCACCGCTCCAGCTGGTCAGACACTTCAGAGTTTTCCCACTTCAGGCCTGCCTGTGCAACAGACAGCTCAAGTTTAAGGTTTGCGTCATGTGTTATCCAAGGACACTCTTGTATTTCAGCCATTCCAGATACAGGCAGGCAGTCCCTTGGAAGTGAGTGCTCACTGCAGATGAGGTGTATTGGACAAGTAACAGCTTCTCAGGAAGCTTTCTCAGATTCCCTACACCTTCTACAGGACTGCTTTGCAACTGGGCTCTCCAGTGTTAACACACACAGAGCTAGACCTGCATCACCTCCCACCATCGTGCTTTTCTTCACAAATATTTACCATTTTTCACCATGTCCGAGATCACACGGGCAAGTTCCAACAAGATGGCAGTGCCAACGCCAGCCTTGGCCGCTCCTGGCCCCCAGGAGTCTCTCTGGGCTCCGAGCACAACGTACCGATCTGTAAAGGAGACGAGATCAAAGACCTGAGCTGCAAGCTTCAGAGTGCAAACACCATTTATGAGAAGAGCAGCTCTCAGCTACTGCACTAGGAAGAGTCTGCAGTCTGATCCCTGAATCTGGCACACTGAGTGCTTTCATTTAGCCTTTCCTTGGCAGCACGGTTCAGATTTCTCTTTGATCCTCAGGGGAAGGCCTTGGTTCTGCCGAGAAAGAACTGCTGTCTGTCTGGGAGCAGCTGTCACCTTCCAATGACCACAGAAGAGGAAGGGTTCCTCTCACGACTGAGCCACAATGCAGCTGCTGTTACCTGGTTCTTCAAATCCCTTGATAACACCAAAGATGTTCAGAATCTTCCTGTCCACCATAACGTTGTTCACGGCCAGTTTCACTGTCATCTCGCTGCTGCTGCTCACTGTCACCTTACATCCCATGATACCAGATGTCCACTCTGGAAGGCATTTTTCTCCATCCATTTTTCTGAGAGAAAAAGGAAGATCCTTTGAACTCATTATCCAGCTCTGACCTCATTTGGCTATCGTGTGAAAAATGCACACCTGCAGCTGCAGGTGCAACCTTGTTCAGGGCCTGCCTAGGAGAGAGCTTGTAGTTCTGTACCACTAATTATGCAGGGAGCAGTAGAGTGCAGAGGCCAAGAGGAATCCAAATCTAGATTAAGTTCAATCTTTAAGACATGAGACACCGACACAAGTGACACTTCTCCAGCTAGTTCCAGAACATGCTCCCTGCCTCACACAGCAGAGAGCAGCAGAGAGCTCTCTCTCACAGCACCTCAACACCATCCTCACTCCTGCAAGAAGCCACGGCACCTCAGCCTGCAAGACAGGAGAAACAGTTACCTGAACAGCGCGGCTGCTGTTTGGCTAGAGATAGTCTGAACAGGAATGCGAGGTAGTCCAGAAGATTCCACTGGTGGGAACTGTGTGTGGTTGAAAGAAGGGAAGCCTGGGGTGTAAGGGTCTCCAGTTCCAAGGTGGGCCTGTGAAAAGCAAGAGGAGTCCTCAAGTCTCCCCGGGTCCAACAGTTTTCACCTACACAAGGGCACTGCTGAGCCAGAGGCCTGCGGGACTGCCCCAGCCTGCAGCCCACAGCCAGAGAGGTTCTTGGGAACAGGGGAGCCAGTTGCATACTCACATGTCCAAAGGGGACAAGCAAATCTGTGTTCCTGTAATCTGAGGGGCCCAGGTACATCAGGGCACCAACTGCTCCTTCCTCTCTGGCATTTGCAACCTGCAGCAAAGAGAAACATTAACTGCACACCTGCACTGGAAGCAAGGGGACTCCAGGCAAGAACATGGAGTAATGGTGTGAGGGGTTGTGCTCCTCAGTGCCCAACTCCACAACAGATTTTAACAGCTACCTGACAGATACACAAGGCAGCTGAATCCTAGCAGCTCAGCCCTACTCCAGGCAAACTGTGTCTAACATCCTTTTGAACAATTAGGACACACCACAGTGTCTCAGTCTATGATTCCTTCAGCTCATACTTGTTCCTTGGAGCAGCTTAAAATTTAATATTATTTGATTTTGATTATGCTCCATCTGTTTTCCCAAGATGAGGTTAGTCTCAAGACAAGCAGCCACTGGAGGCTCATCTTCACATGGAAAATGGAGGCGGAGTGGACCAGCCAGGTCCCTGTTTAACACACCAACAACCCAGCTCTGGTATGCCACTGCTACAAACAGTCTTGCAAGGCTAGACACCAGCTTCAAAAGTGGGAATGGGATTGGAGAACCAGTGACCACACTTTTTGGAAGCACTTTCCAGCACTGCCTGTGTCAGATGCCTGCAGACAGGCTGAGTCCAACTGCAAAGGGTCCTGTGCCCCAGCCCCCCCCAGGAGCACCCATCTGAGGGGCAGCTCTGGGTCAGATATGGAACAGGCTTGCATACAGAAGCACTCGGATCCTTTAGGCTGCTTGGCTATTTGGTTCTGTTCTTTACAGAGGGAACACTGTAAATGGACTGTGTGTCCAGCAGCATGCAAGGCCACCAGCTGGACACACAGTGCCAGCACTGCCACTTGGTCCAGGGCAACAGTCAGCAAGGGCCCAAGTGAGACACTGCAGCCAAGCTTTGAACACATCTTGCTACAGCAGCAAGAGGTGCCCGGGAGGCAAGGCTGTCCTGTTTCTAGCAGCCTTATGGCTGTATCTAGTGATATAAGCCAGCTCTGCATCCTGGTGCTCCCAGGCTGCCTCCCTCTGCCTCCCAGCCCCACCACTCCAGAGGCCTGGTTGTTCCAGCAAATTGCCAGAGGCCAAGAAGAATGGCACCATGAGCAGTAACAAGCTCTGCTCAGCCTCAGTGTCCAGACCTGCACGTGGAGCCTTAGTGCAAACAAGCAAGACCAGGCCTGCAGGAACAATCCTACATACGCGAGTTCTACACACCTGAAGAAAGACATACCTCTGTGCCTCAAAAAGTAGGAAGCATAGCTTCCTGTTGCCACGTCTGGCCAGCCTGTGGGACAGCCACTGCTTACCTTCTCAGCAAGGGTTATTTTTCCAGCTCTGAAGATGATTATAGTTCCATTCATTGGAACACGCATATTGCGTATCTGCTGAAAGTCCTCTTTCCGTCCATAGTTCACATAGATGGGTTTGCCCTGGAATAGAAACACTGGTTATGAGTGCAGCAGTCCTATGTCAGTAAGACACCTGAAACAGCCTACTGTTAACAGTAGGGAGCTGAAGCTCAGCAATGTAAACTGATCCTGTCCAACATGCCTGTTGGAGCAGCACTTCTGCCAAGGTTCTGCCTGGATCCCAGCGGGGAAGTTTAAAGTTACTCCTGCATTTTGCTGCAGTAAGAGTACTATGTGGGCCCACTCCTCTCCCCACTCTGACCACCCACCCCAGCTCTCTTAACTGGGGAGGGCTTTATACACTCCATATCTTAAAGGGACTTATTTTGGACATATTTTTCTACACATGCAGACACATTTCCAGGATCCTCCTGGAGTCACTTACAATAACTGTGCCGCTCTTGCTGTATGCCACATATGCATCAGGACTCTCCAATAACTCTTCTGGACCATCTTCTATAACGAACACCTGGTTGTTGCTACTGTTAAATGTAGAGAGACAGCGTTATACTCTTGCACACAAGAATTTAATTAACTCAGTATTCTGAGTCAGTATTCTGACTGTATTCAGTCTGTGCTCTAACAATTCTGATCAAGTCAACAGAGCCTGAAACAGGCAGACTCATCCCAATACTTCCATGCAAGAATCTCTGGAGTTGGTCAGAGACATTAATGAAGGCTGATTTCTATGACAAGTAGCAGAAAGGATCTCTGCTTCCAAGTCTCTCAGTCACCTCCTAAGAGAAGCTAAGCGAATTCATTTGCCCTGACAAAAAGGGGCAAGTAAGACATGAGGGTGCGAGCTGTCAGACAAACACAGTGTCTGTTGACACCCTCCTGAGCTACTGGAGGAGCCACTGCCAGGTGTGCAGCCCTGTCTGGGTGACAAGACAGAGTTGCCTGTGCTAGCAGTTTTAGACACAGGGAATCTGCCTTTCAGCTAAGTTTTCACTCAAGTTTGTTTTCTCTCCACTTCCTAAGTATACTTGGAGGAAACAGATGCCCCAGGAAACATCCAGAGTGCTGCTACCAGACCCTCTGGATTTAGAAAGCCTGAGAGGAGGCAGGAGCAGTTATTGCTTGGCTAGATTGAGGTCATCTTTGGAGAATGGTAACTGGCTCACAATTTTCACATCATTTTAGGCAGAAATCACATGTTTGCTCAAGACTGTGGGTATCCAGTCTATATGGAAGAGATGTGCATCTCTTCATTAACATACCTGCCTTTATCCTGCAGCCTGATGTAGTGCTCATCATTCCACACATCATCCAAGCGGAAGCTGGTGAACTGGTCATGAATGTAGCTGGCAGTGGTCTCGTCTTCAAACTTGCCAGCTTCAAAAGAATTCTTACCTTCTCTTTGCCTGTAGGTAGCAGATATATGTACAGCTTAGGCTACAGCACCAGGTAGCACTGCAGCTCGCAAAGCCATTTAAGCCTGTATTTAACACACCCCACCCTACATCACCTGTAAGGCCCTTGTTCTCCAAATGAGCTCGAGTTCTGCTCACAGGCTGTGCCTCTCTCAAAGCTCTAGCTAAGCTTTCTGGAACTGTTACCTCAGGTTGGTCTCAAGATGTGCAGCTGACAGTTTAGCTGACAACATGTCTCTGAGTTCAGGCCAGTATAAGATACGTGGTCCGGGAACCTCTTCTTCCTCTGTTCCATCATCTGAGAAGTAAGATGCAGTAGGAGTCATCTCGCAGTTGCCACTTCCATCCAGACACCTGTTAACCCTCTGCATTCGTCCACGATAACTCAAGTAGCCGATGAGAAACCCTGTGGACAGAACAGGTATTTCTTTGTGCTGCAGAAAGATGACTGAACCAGCCCCCCACCACACAGCTTCAGGATGCAATCTGCTCTCACACCATTTTTAACAAGCTGGCTTACCCAAGGACAGACAGAATTACGCAGCCTGACATTTTGCCTGAGCTGGCATGTTTTAAGGGGCACTGTAAATCTGATCTTGCACTTGGCAGAGTCCCTCCAGCACCACTTGGGAAGGAGAATGCTCACTTTAGGCCAATGATAGTGTTAAAACCCTTAAGAGACAAGTACCAAAGGCTTTACTCATCTGCTGGCCCACATCTCACAGAAGTGTTAGGCCTTAATGGAAGGAAAACCAAAACTTCCACATGGACCAGTTTTCCCTTTAGCTAAGCGACAGTTCCACTGTCAAAACTCCACAATTCTTTGTGCCAATGCTGTACCCTAAGTCTAAGCTAGACATATTTAGTGACAAGAGGCTGCAGCCTGGATCCCCGTTGTTGAATTATCTCCCAAAACAATACAGATTCAAATTTAACAGCCTCAGATTACATACAATACCAGAGTCCACGTCATGCAGCTGCCTCCCACCCTTCCTTACCAATCAAAAGGAGGAGGACAGCTGCCATGACTATGAAGCAGAGGTTCTTGCCATTCCTCCGTGGAGGAGGCATGCTGGCATGCAGGTGCTCTGGTCTCCCAATTTCGCCTCCTTCCTCATCATCAGCAGCCAGCTTCATCTCCACGTGGCTGTTGTCTCCATCCATTTGCCGGGCAATGCTGAAGCGTGTGTACGACGTTGGCTCGCCACCGAACTGTGTGGAAAGACAGTCATTGATGGAAGAGTTGGCTACACCAGCCTACAGTCCTTGCAGCCAGCTGAACCTGTGCTTCAGCCCAAACACTGCTTGTCCATCTACAGCTGCTCTAGTGCAGCAAGCCTTTGGTCTGTCAGTAAGTCAAGCTGGATGCTTTAAACACAGTTGAGACTCGGACCCAGTCAGGGTCTCCAGAGTCTATTTAGATTCCATTTACCCTGCACAAGTTTGGAGCCATACTGATCAGTTTAGCCTGGAGTCTGTTACAGATACAAAGCAGCCAATGGCATCGGCATTTCCCTTGTGACCGCATGGCTGAGGCTGAGTCAAGCAGAAACTCCTGGTCTTAATCAGCAGAACGCAGATCTGACATAGCCAGGCACTCTCTGAACCACTCAGCTTCCATTAGAGACACTGAAATTGCCTGCAGCCATGGTTGTGCTGGAGAGTGGAGTGAGACTGGTAAAAGGCCAGAGGAGTAGCTTTGGGAGCAGCACTCCTGCAGCCCTCTCCTCTGTACTGGAGAAGCAGCTGGTGACAAGCACCCCAAGCCCTGTTACAACCTCAGCAGCTCATCCACAGTTCTCAGCTCACTCTCAAACTACATGTTAGAGCTGGAAGTGAAGAGACCAGATATCTGCTTGCTTGGGCAAAAGAAACCAATGTCATTTCAGACCAACTGAAATGAAACAGACCACTCTGGCCCACGCTGCCTACAATGAAGTGGCTGCCTGCTCAGATTTCAGAAAGGGCGACGCTGCAGTCTGTCCTAACACTCTCCCTGCTCAGCTGCTGCACAGCTTGGCTTCCCTCACACCTGAGGCATGTCCTCACACAGAGAACATGCCCCAACCCCACATATCCTCCATTCTTGTTCAGAGACCAAACCACTACACTTAAAGTCCTAGCCTCAGGTCATTTTACAATGCAAGCTCTCTAGGACCGACAGGCTTGGCTCAACAAGTTCAGATGTCCCTCCTCCTGCACATTTGTTTCAAGCACAGGTTGCTTTCAAAAGCTGGACTTGAGGTTGAATTCCCACCCCCCAAGTAACAATAGAACACATGTTGATTGTCCAACTAGCATTTGAACAGCTTCCTCTGCAGCACTTCCTTCTGCAACTTTGTTCAAGGCCCGCTGCCCCCCCTTTCTTACCAGTTTTCTGAGAGACCCAAGACATGATAGCAGTTAATGATAACCCCACCAGCAATGAACCACTTGTGACACTTCCTTATCATGGCCAGCTACTTGCAGTGACATCTGGCTCACCACCCAGCGCCACCTAACACTGCTTTGGATTCATCATCTTCTCCACTACTGATAAGTAGCGATGTTTTTTTGAAAAAATATAGCTCACTAATGATTAAGTATATTTCATACCGTTCCATCAACACAGCCACCTGTTGCACAGGATAGCTATATTCAATTCTACAACCAGTGTATGTTCATATAGATAACAAACTACATGGAAAAGTATAAAAATAGTATTATACAATCTGATACATGGAAGTTGTTGAACCTTTCTTCTGCAGTCTCGTCAGTGTACCAAGAGACAAATAACTTTGGGGTACTACGTCTTACCAAGTTAGAGATTGCTGCTCTGGCATGGTCCATTGCCTTCTGGACGAATGCAAACCAACTTTACCAAAGCCCTGGAAGTTCAGAATATAACAGGTCAGGTCAGCCCTGTTCCCCTGCCCCTCTTACACACCTGAAGTCAGTCACTGCCACTAGTGCAGTGCTTGCCCATGGATTTTCTGTGCATACTTCCACCTAAGTCACTATGTTAGTGACCCTACATCAACCTTGAATGCAACCTAAAAGTTCCCACAGCAATTACAAGCTCCAATGAACACATCAACTCTTTCTTTGAACTTTGGGCATAGTGACAGGCGTACAAATGAGGAATACAGTCTCCAGTGGCTAAGTTCAGACAAGGGTCTTATTAATGGCGGGGACATCTCCACTCAGGGAGTGCTGGCAAGAGGCATTTACTCAACTGTGACAATGGACTCTAGATAGCTAAAGTTCCTGGGGTCTGCCTCAATGACAGGAAGAGTCCAGCTAGAAGAGAGAAGTAGCACAAGGCCATAAGGCAAAGCAGCACAAACTCCAATCCCAACAAAACACTTCTAATACGAACATCCCGCCTAGATGGCTATGTTGTCTACCACTTTATGAAGGCAATTTCTGTTTTGAAAAGTCTCTGAAAATTGCTAAGAGCATCTCTCCAAATTCATTTCAGCAACTTTTAAAATTTTAACTTCTCTGTAAACAGCGAACATATCTGAAAGGTAAATCGTAACTGATTTACTTCTCCATTTCTTCCTGAAAAATGTTTGTAATTTAGTGAATGACTAGACAGGTGTTGAGGTTGGGAGCAAGCCCTCAAGCAGCGCTGCTAAGAAATGGCTCTGCTCTTCAGGTGCACGTGGCTTAGCTCTACACCTGGGAGGTTTTATTTGGAGAGCAAAGGTTAATAGTGGCCATTGCTTATTTCACCTTTTATTCAGGGGAAGAACACATGGCGGTGAAACCCCGACAGATTTGAAAAGCCTTTCCCAAGTGACAATCCGAGGCCGCAGGCTCCCACCAGGGCACGAGTGGACTGAGCACATGGAAGGGTCGCTAGAAGCAAACCCGGGAAGACGCAGGGAAGCACAAAGGGCCTGCGGGCAGCGCACCTGGTAGGGATACCTCCCCAAGCCCCTGCGGCCAGGCCCCAATCTTTCACAAATAAGGCAAAAAAAAAAAAAAAAAGGAGAGAAAAACGAGCACGTTTCAGCAGCCGCCCCACGGGCCTGGGCGGCCCCGGTATCGCGAACAGGGCCCGGCTGCGGTGCCCCAGATAAGCGGCGCGGGCGATACGCTGCCGGCCGCAGGCACGTCTGCCCTGTGCCCGCCGTGGGAGACGTGCAGGGCCGCGGCGGCAGCGGGGCCGCTCTGCCAAGGTCAGCGGGCACTGCCGCATGCGNCCCGCCGCCGCTCCTCCGGCGCCGCCACCGCACCTGCGCCTGCCGCTGCTCCTCCGGATCCGGCGCCGGCGCCGCCTCCCTGCCTCCCTCCCGCCTCCCGGCCTTCCGCCCCGCTCACCCGCAGCCGCACCGCCGGTTCAACTACAGCAGCTCCCCCCCGGCTCAACTACAGCAGTTCCGCCGGCTCCACCCTGGCTCAGCGCCGCCAATCGTCGAGCGCGATCTATCCTCCCCTCCCTCAGCGCGGACCCTGCGGCGCGTTTGCTGCTGATGCGGCTCTACGTTTCGCTGCTCGCACAGCCCACCCAGGGGCTTGGGCGTGTGGCTGCTGCGTGCCCTACCTGGCCCTGCTGCGGGGAGGGAGCGTAAGGAAGCGCAGAATCATAGAAGAGACCTCCAAGGTCATCCAGTGCAGCCATCAACCCAGCACCATCCCAATAATCCCTAAACCGTGTGACCCAGCACCATATCCAGGCACCTCGTAAACACTTCCAGGGTGACCCCATCACTCCTCTAGGAAACCTATTCCAGTGCCTGACCACCCTAACAGTGAAAAAAAATTTTCTAATACCTAATCTGAATCTCCCATCTCAGCTAAAGGACATTTCCTCTAGTCCTCTCACTGTAGGCATGGTAGAAGAGAGCGGTCCCCTCCTCACTATTACCTCCTTCCTTTCTAAAGAATGAAGCTGCAGTCTTTATAAATTGCCTTTAGGTGCTCTTGGTACGGTGGAGGAGCCACTTGCCAAGTGGCATGTGTTTCACTGGGTGCACACCGAGTCTCAGCTTTCCCTCAGGAAGGGCTGAAAGTGGGGCAGCAAGATGAGGCTAACACCTCTTTGTGGGAAGGCATGCTCGTACCGCAGTAGAAGAAGGAGCGGGTCACAGATTCAGCATTCCCACCCTGTCAGCATTTTGAGGGATGAGGGCAGGAAAAATATTTTCCTCCCTGGGTGGTGCGAACCAGACACAGGACTTGTCCTGGCTTGGGAAGCTCTCAGCATCCTCAGGTCCCAGCAAGTCACACGTGCTCAGGGCTGCCTTTTTAGATCTGAAAGGGCAGAGTTGCCCGAGGTGCCTTTCCTTTGTGTTGGGCTGCACAGATTGCTATTTTATTTGTATGATGGGAAACATGGCCGGTATTATGACTTCCAGCCCCTAAACACAGGAAGTATGGACAGCCCACATCAGGACACAGGCTGCCTGTGGCCCACCGTGAGAGAAGGTCACTACTTCCAGCCTCAGTCCTTCAGCTCAGGGCACCCCTCAAAAGCATGTCACAGCTAGGGAATGCTTCAAGGCTCGTGTGTGCACATGCTCTGCAGTACTGTGCTTGTTTGTCCCTTGCTCATTAGAAAAATAAATCAGTAGGCCCAGATTATTGCCTCAAATCCTCTCCCAGGAAAGAAGGATAGCAGCAGAAAGTTTGTAGTTTGGCAGAACACATGATTGCAAAGAGGATTATGTCTGGCGAAAAGCAATACATTCCTGCGCTGATAAAGGGGGGATTAACTAGACCTGAAATTCGGCACTGCCGTCTGCAGACAAGTCTGTAAAGCGTCTCTCAGGCAAGATGTGCTGGTGGACCTGCCAGCTCCAGTGCCCAGGCTCTCTCTTCTCCAGATTCATCCCTCACCAGCTGTGGTGATGCCAGTTATGGGAGGGAAAACTATTGTCACTTGGCGTGTGACTGAACCGTGGGACATGGTGCAGGCAGGTGCCTTGGTGGAAGCCCAAGATGTAAGAAGGTTCAGAAAGAGTTTAGATCAGTCCTGCAGGCTGGATCCTCTGATCATTTCTCACCACAACAGTCTGGATGCAGCCTGCTGCTCAGGAAAGTGTAACCCGGGGAAAGCAGTCCCCGCTCTGCCTTGTCTTTTATGTTCCTCCTGGGCTCCCCGCCAAGCCCTCACCTTCCGGCAGCGCCTTTACCTGTGCACACCGTGCCAGACGCAGGGCAGCGATTCCACGCCGAGGTCCCGCCGAAGGAGGGACACCTGCAGGAGAGCTCAGACTCGGGACGTTCCCTGGAGCAACGCCGCAATGCTAGCAAGGAAGGCGGCAGTCGGATTTATTCCTGCCCCTGGCCGCCGCTCTCTGTGCCCCCCTTCCGGCTACAGCAGGGAGGGTGCTGCGCCGAGCGAGCCCCGACCTGCCTTGGCCGAGACTCACTGCAGGTGGTTTCCGTTCCCGTTCACAGCGTGCGTGTGCTGAGCAGTCAGTTCCCCATTTCTACACGTGCCGGGAAAAAGAGAAGAAAGCTGACATTCTAGAAATGTCAGATATTTTTGCACCTCAGCTGGTGTTGGCAGTGAAATACCTTAAAATGAGGGTTCTTCAAAGGCAATGTTGTGTACCCCTGAGCAGTGGAGCACCCTTCACCTTACAGGTGACTGGGAGCTGGCTGGCTATCGGTGCTTGGTGCTTGGTGGCTGGTGCCACCTCTCTCAGGGACAGCTGTCGTTCACACAGCGGTGCCTGCACTGCTGGCAATGCTGAGCCCAGGTGCTCAGGCTGCCCAGCCCAGCCAAAAATCTTTGCAAAAAGCAGAGAGCAAAAGCCGGGAAATAGATGAGGAGGAAAGAGGATGTAGGATTTGTAACTGCTGACTTCTGATCTGTCTTCCCAGCATCAGGGTGTTCCTCCTCATTGTGGCTTGGCTTGGCTATTTTAGGAGATGTCCTTGTGTCCTCTGAACTCCTGGGGGGCTTGTGACTCCCCTGACTCGACTCAAATGACTCTGCATTCTTTTGTACCATATCTCATGATGTGACAGTGTTCTTCCTCTGGGATTCATGCTGAGAACATGAGATCAAAATGTGGGAAGGAAAATACTGTTTCACTTCAGTTTTCCAGCATGGCTGACTCTCGTGTGACCAGTTGTGTGACCCATGTTAAGGCAATTTAAAAGCAGCCAAAACACATGCAGCTCTTAGGTTAGCTGGTTAGCTGGTGGTGCTAGCTAACATGGTGCTAGTAATGCCAAGGTTGTGGGTTTGATCCCTGCATAGGCCATTCACTTAAGGGTTGGATTTGCTGGTTATTTTTGGTCCCTTCCAACTCAGATTATTCTGTGAAAATCTGCTTTGCCAGGATCTTATCACGAATGATGTTGTGAGGTGACTTGAACGCTTCTACGGCAAGAAATACTGCGTCTAACATGGCTCTTCAGTCTGGAAGGGATGGGAAAGCCAAGAACCTGGTGCTGGAGTGTGGTGCTAAGTTGGATGTGCTGTTGGGCTGAGGCCAAGGGTTGTGGGACATGCAGTGGCCTGTGGGGTGGGAAGTAGTTCTAGGGCTCCCATTGGCTGTGCACTCCATGGGACAGGGGCTGTGGGGCACTCCAGGCACCCCAGGGTGTAGAGCCAGAGAGGCAACAGACATCTGGGGACAAAAGAGAGACTTTGATCTTCTGCCCTGAATGGCAACTGCTTCCTCTGGATCCCAGCCACTCAGAGGAGTGGCAGTGCCAGCTCCTGCCTTCCTGGAAGCAGGTTTGAGGGATACACTGTCTGTGCTCCCTGGTCAACTCATGGGTTGCACTGGGGTGCAGTCTGCTATTACAGGTCCCTGGAAGCTGCGAAATCTAGGGTTTTTTTGTGTCAGAATCATGCTGCAACCCCTCTACTACCTTAACCCTCCAGGTTAGGGCTGGCAGGCATGGCTCCCAGGAGAGTCTGCTCTCTCTGCTCCTGTCTTACCAAGCCAAGAGTGCAACAGCCAAGAATTTCACAACACCATGAGTACTCCCAACCTCCAGAAGACCACGTGTTTTGGCCTTTGCTGCTGCATTTCTTAATTGCCCTGACAAAAAGTGGGTGAACTAGTTGGGTATGACCCTTTCGGGAAAAGCCATCATGCTGCTTTGGAAGATGTCATTCCATCCTGCTCTCTCCCAGAAATCCAAGCACACACAGCTATGCTTGGGGGCTGTTGTTCCTTGGCCACAGTCCTGACAAGTGCTGCCATGCAGGCTGAGGAAGGAGGGGGATCATGGCAGGCACTGGCATCTGGGAGAGGATCTGCTGCCTCTTGTCCTGTAGCAAAGAAGTTGTGGAGGAGGTGAGGGAAAAGGCAATCGAGAGAATGGAAATGCAGCGGTAACACCAACAGCTGGCCACAGCTTTGTTGTCCCTTCAAAGTAACACCCGTCTTTGCATCCTTCCTGGGGAAGCACCTGGGGCTGGCCTGGCTCTCCACATTTTCCACAGCTGGCCTGGTGCTTCTGCCAGTTAGCTGGAGAGGAGACAGAGCACCAAGCACCTGGAGGAGAGATCTGGGGCTGAGGACAGTGTGGGCTCTTGTTCCTATAAAGATGCAGACCTGGTGTGTCCCATGGACCCCCTCCTCAAAGTCCTCTGGGATTTTTTTTTTGCCTTCCTGCAATGAGGAGACTCATCTCCCCATCTCTCCCATCACACAAGGAGGGATGTGGATGTGGTGATGCTCATTACTGCTGCTCTGCTTGCCAGGGGCTGGCATGGAGGCCCAGCAGAGAGGCTCATGCTTGGACACTGCCCAGTGGGACTAAAACAGTCTGGCTCTTTTAATGGGGCTTCCTTGCTTGCAAAGACTGGGTTTCACTGTGATTTTAACCCCCAAGTCCTGGGGACCCCTCTGTGCTACTTGCATGACCGTATCCTACCTACAGGGAGGAGGGTGGACTATTGCCTTGCTTTATGCCTGCCCAGAGGGCACGGAGAGATGAGGCGACCATCAAAGAGCAAGATTTAAGTGTTGCTTCCCGCCTGGCAGTTACATCTTTTGGCAAGGTGCTGGCCCTCCCCAGATGCAGCTGAGGGGCAGAGCAGCAGCACCAGGACATTCCTCGGTGTGCATGGCACTGATACCACTCCTGCCAACAGCCCAAGTGCCCCGGCAGCCCCGGGGCAGCAGCCGCGGCCGGTGCAGATCTGCGGGGCTGTTGTTGACCTGGAACCTTCACCCCTGCGGGGTCGGCCCGGCAGAGCTCCCGCTATCTTGGCAGCTGCACCTCGGACGGTGCCGTTTGTCCCTGCTCTGATAGCGGCTCTGCCCCGTGAGCCCGGCTGCTTTTATCTGGGGATCAGGGCGGCTGCGGCTGCGGCAGGGGGGCTGCGGCGCTGGGGCCCTCCAGCAAGTGTACAAACAAGCTCAGGATGTGAACACAATAGCCAAGGACCGGCCTTTGAAAAGCAGGGGGACGCAGCGTGGCCGCCCTGGGGCACATCAAAGGTCCATCTCTCTCTGCACTGCCGAAAAAGCCCGTGTTTGATGGCTATCCATGGACCTCGGCACAAGGGGCCGAGGGTTTGAGTGTGGGGAAGTGGAAAGAGAAACGAGAGCAGCGGGGAGAGAACACAGGAGCTGGGACACAGTCGTGTGGGTCTCTTCCTCGAAAACGTGGGCTTCCCATGAATACCCTTGTTCTGCTTTGTTCTGGCTCTTGCTGATCTGTATCTGGAGTGCAGCACACGGCCCCTCTTTCTCTTTCTTTGGTGCACCTCCAGGCAGGCATTCCAGATCACTTTTGCAAAGTGGATCGTGTGCAATTTTACAAGCACTTCTGTTGAATCAGCACTTGCCACAGCTGAGGGCTGTTGGGGTTTTTCCCTTCCAGACTTGGTGGTTTGAATCCTAGAAAGCCAGGCCCTTCTCTTTATGCCATTGTCAGGGTAATTAAATGCTCCCAGGCAGGTGCCAGAGCCTTTTGTAAACTGAGAGTTGGCTTTGTCTTGATGGCCTGCTGGAAATGCCTTGTTCAAGGGTGGATTAATCTCTCATAGCAGTATCTGAAAGCAAAGAGGGGTCTTTAATTGGGGTGGGATTAGCACAACAGGGCTGAACAGGGAGAGCAGGAGCTTTCTCACTACCTGCTAATTGCCTCTTCTCTGTGCTGGTGGCAGCTGTGACACCTGCCCCCGGCTGCTGTGTGCCAGCTTTGTGCCATGGGGACCCAGGGGATGCCCTGTGCCTTGCAGGTTTATTTATGGAGCAGAGGGTGAGATGTGGTGCTCAAATCAGGGAAGCTTAATCCCTCTCCGGCAGCCAGGGATGGGATGCTTTCATCACTCAGGTGCTTGACATGGTTCTGGGGGGCTCATGCCTTTCTCTTGGGCTGTTGTGGGATCCCAGGGGCTGAGCTAAAACCCATGGGCTGCAGTTTGCAGCCAGGCCCCACTGCCAGGTACAGGCAGGCAACAGACCTCGTCGATATAAATGTGAGCCTGAATTGTTTTCCCTGGGACAGGAGAAGCAGGTCAGTGCCTCAAGGGCAAATACCCTGGGAGGTGTGTGCTTGGAGAAGGCCAATGGCTCTCCCAGAGGTAAGCAGCCCGTGCCTCAGACAAATTGCTGACCTTCCCCTGCGTGCTGGTCTGCCCTGCAACAGCCTCCTGTCCCTGGCAGGTACTGTTTCCCCATGTCCCCTTCAAGGGCAAATGTCCATGGTGGGCTATGAGGAGGAAAAACTTTGGCTGTCCCCCTCTGTCTTGGCAAGCATCTTTTGGGATGCACACATGGCAGGGCTGGGCCCTTGCTTGGTGAGAAAAGCTAGTTTTACCCTAGGGGGAAAAACCATCAGTTTGTATTTTTGTCTTGATGTGGCCTGAGAGTCAAAGTCTTTCCTGCAGCTAGAAAAACTCTGTGGTCAAACCAATGGAAACAACTTACCCTGCTCTCTTCCCCACTCCTCCAGTGAATAGTGGACTGTATTTGGTTTTACCTCCTGACTTTTAGTCATCTGTGGTCTGTAAAGGAATGGTCAGCAGGGTCTGTTTCCAGCACCAGCCTCTCCTTTAGCTCTGCTTGGCTCAGTGTGTCCACGAGAACTGCCCTGGGGGCTGCTGAGCCCTCTGTGCCAGTGCAGGCGCCCATTGTGGCTGCCTCCTCAGCCACATGCCATTGTGGGGTTTGCCTGGTGTGATTATCCCTCTCTGGAGAAAACACCTTTCTTTGCCTGTGCACGTCCCAGTGGCTTTTATGGCAGATATGAATTTGGAGGTTTTATTTATTACTTGGTGATGCAAAAAGGGCAAAGGGGCCCAGGATGATGTGCACCTCTCCTGATGCTGCCCCAGCCCTCCCTTCTTTCCTCATCATTGGACACTGGGGCTGAAAGGCCTTGTCCCTTTGTTTTATGCCACAACAGGGACTTGGGGAAGAAGTGACACCCGGTAGAGAGCCTTGTCCAGGGCTGAGTGTTGCTTGGCTGTCAGCAAGAGCTGGTGGTGCTGGGCCCCCACCAACCTCTGCCTTGGCTCCCTGGCTGTGCTCACAGGTGTGGATGCCAGCCAGATGGACAAACCCACGTGTCCCACACCTGTACATCACAAGTTTGGGCACACACATGTGTACATGCACATGTACGCCCCTACCCACATGTGCACCCAACACGAGTGTGCCCACACCTCTCCAGCCATGTCTATCCCCTCCCATCCCTCTGCCTCCTTGCCTGCCAAAGGAGGAGGGAGCAGGCAGCAGGTGGGAGTGCTTGCCCAGCACCCTGGTGTGGACCTGGCACTGGTAGAGGTGACAGGAAGGGAAGGGAAGGTGTGTTTCTTGGTTCCCATTGAGCTGCACTTGGGATGCTTTCCCACCTGCGATGGGAGGCAGAATCACTCGGGGACAGCTGAAGAAGTCCCACGGAGGGCTGAAGGCTTTCCCCCAGCAGGTGGGACTGCTCCCTATGCCTGACCCAAGCGGTTGTGGGTGACCCCATGGGGTGGCCGAGGCTGGTGGGTGGGTGTCACAGAGCTGAGAAAGCTCAGGGGAGCAGCACCTCCCTTCCACAAACACACTGTGTCTCTACTGGCTCTCTGGGAAAATATTTGTTCATCTGAGGCATGACTTTAAAGCCTCAGCATTTTCACCTGCGAGCTTCTTGCAAGACAGACGAGTATGAAAATAAAGCTCCTGACCAAAGTAAACGCTCACAGCCCACTCAGAGGGTGTGTTAACCTCGTCATTCACCAAAAGCAAACATCAGCAGTGACGTGACTATTTTAGGTAGCTGTGGCAGAAAAAGGCCCCTCTGTTTTTCAAACAAGGTGCCTTTTCATTCAGAGGTTGGGGGCGGCTCTAAGAAACCAGTGGCATGTCACTGGGACACCCACTGGAAATGCAGATGTTACCTTAACGGCAGGAAAAGACTTCTTTGCATCCACAGCTTTGTAGCAGGCAGGAAGCGGCTCCCAAGAGTTTTGACCGTGGTATTTCCGCAGGATCCCCCCAGTCGGGTTGGGACAGCCAGCCGTTTGTTTGTCCTCTTTGAAGGACACAAAGCCCTTACCATGCTGAGCCCCACAGCTTGGTCACTTCCCTTCTGGCCAAGTGCAGTGCCATTGGACGTGGAGCTGCTGGGAGGAAAAGGAAACAGAAAGGGGGCCAGAAGCGCTGGACAGAAGATGGGGGTGTTATCAGGTACCCCATCTGTGAGGCTCTGTTCAAACAGGAGGAGAAGGCTGGGGCCATCAAAGCTGCTCTGATGGCCTCGATCCAGATCATAGAAAGGTTTAATCCAGTTTCTGTTGGGCTTCTTTCTGCTCATGGTGGGCTCCCCTTCCTACCAAACCAGGGACAGGCCCCACCATCCTCTTCCTCTTCTCTGTCTGGGGGATGACCTGCGGAATGCTGGGCATTGCAAAGGGCAGCCCCCTGCCCTGGGGAGCCCCTTTGGTCACCTGTGGGGCCAGGGGCCCCTTGGGTGGGCCAATATGCCAGGAGCAGTGGTTTGGAAGCGTGATTGAGGCTACAGCATGGGTGATAAGACAGCCTGTAGGGAAGAGCTGTTCCAGTCTGGGGGCACACCCATTCCAGCTCATCGCAGTTTATATCCACTGTACAAGATTCTAGATAGTATAGAAAGTCACACACATATTTATGGATGCGTGTGTTACTGAGTCCCTTCTGGTTCTGTGGCTCCAATGCATGAACGCACAGACGCAGGGATGGCTTCAGTAATATGAATCCGACGGCAAGGAGTTGAGAAGGGTCCTTGCATAGAGTTCCACAAACAGCAGTTTATTGCTTCAACTCGTGAAGGGTTCTAGAGGCAAATGACCCTGAACACCTGACGGATCGATCTTAAATACAGGGGTGTGGCTAACACCAGGAGCCAACCAGGGAATCAGAACTGGGGTACATTACCAAAACCGAACAGGCATCCTGGGAGAGGCTTCTTTCCCTCAGCATAACTGATAAGTCTTTGGCAGCAGAGACTGTCTTACAAGAGCTCTCTCTGTCTCTTGTACCACTGGCTAATCGGCCACCACATGCGTGTGTATACATTATGTGTGTCTTTTCTGTGAATACATGCACATGGTCAAATGATCTCAGCAGCTTTGGGAAGAGGCACCTTGCTGACCTGAACTGCAGAGTTGGGCTGCTGAGGGCTCACAAGCCAGTTCCCTGCGGGGTGACCCCTTTAGGTGCTCTGGGACAGACACAGTGACATCCTGGTTATGCCAATGTCTCACTTCTCTTCCCAGCCTGTCACCTGGTCAGGGTGGCAGCGTCCATGGTGGCACCCGGACCTGTATGGAGGAGGGACAGGAGGGTCCCTGGGGGTGTTGCCAGGGCTGTGCACAGGGGCTGGTCCCACAGCTGTGGCTGAGCAGTGTTTCGGAGAGCTACAGCACGGCCCACACACCCTCTGCAGCACTTCTGCTTCCTGAGAAGGTTAGACATCCGGGGCTGGCTTTTTGGTGAAACAGTGAGCTGTTCTGGTTAGCAAAAATCCCCAGCTCAGCCCTTTGCTCCCCTGTGTGCCGCTGCTCTCATCTCACCATCACTGCCCCATGGCCACCTCCTGGGAGTGTCCCATCACCCGTGGCCGGGCAGGAGGCTCAGGGGCTGGGGTCTCTTGTGGGAATGATCCTTATCTCCTCGTGCTGGGAAAGGGAGATTTTCCCCTCCCAGAAGGGGAAGCTGAGGCCAGGACTCCTACTCCAAACCCCTCCTGGTAACCTTGCAGCAGAAACTGGAGGCAGCCAGCTGGTTCCCAGGGCAGTGTCCCCCCTTTCTCAAATGCCAGCTTGGTCTATAAATAACACCTAGCATGGATCTCTCCCCAGGCACCAGAGCAATGAGAGACTGTCCTCTATGCCCTCATGCTGCAGGACTCATGCCCCATTTTACAGCTGGGGAAACTGAGGTGTGGTGGAGTCCTTGATTCTGCCTTGCAGCAAGCTCGTGATGCAGCCCTGTGGGTTTGCAGGGCACTGGGAAGTGTTTTCCAGTGGCAGAGGACTGGTCCCTACTGGAAAGGGGAAGATTTGTGGAGGGCTGTTTCTCTGCCAGGGGGTCCACACTTTCTCCCATGCCAGCTGTGCTGTCAGGGCAGCCAGGACACCTTCACCTCCCCAGAGAAGGGACCCAGAGGGGCTCAGTGTCTCGCACCCCTGCAGCAGCCCCCCCGCCTCATCACTCACTGCTCCCTCCTGGCCATATCTCCCAGGAACAGCGGCTCCTGCCCCTCCAGCTGCCTCCCGGGGCAATCAGTGGGGAACACATGGGTCTTATTCATGGGCCAGCCCTGGGCAGGGCTCCCTGCCATCCCTATCAGTGGGGAGGCTCCAGACCTGGGGCTGAGGGGAGCCAGCTCCATTCCTGCTGTGCTGGGGCCAGGGCTGGGGGCATTGTCACTGCCCCATGCTGACCGTTGCAGGGGGATGCTCAGAGGTCTGGGACCCCTCCCCAGCCTGGTGGCCAGTGTTGCTGTGATATTGGCAGATTCGCAGGGGTCCAGCCAAGGCCATTGAGCTGGGTAGTTATGGATTGTGGGACGTTGAAGGCAGATGGTGGCAGCAGGGTCTGTCCCTCTGTGTCCTGTGACAACAGTGACCATGGATCACCAAAAGCTCAGGGTGCAGATCTTTATTGTCCACTTGTCTGGCTGGACCACAGCCTGAGCTGGGCATGGGGTTCTCATTCCTCAGCATCCCAATCATCCACCGTGGCCCCAGGCTCTGGGTGGGAGAGGAGAGTATGAGAAGGAATGTGTTTTGGTCTCCTACCAGCTCCTATCAAGGATTTAAATGAGGAGTTTTCTTCCCTGCCATGTCCTGGCCATGGGAAATCTGGTGATGGTCAGCTGGGAGCCTGCTGTGGCCACCAAGGTCAGCCCCTCTGGGCATAACCACAGGGAATTAGAGACAGGTGGAAAACTGTCTAAAACCCATGGAAATATTTGCATTTTTGGCTTTTCCAAGTATTGGGGAACGCTGACACAGCAGCAGTGTGGGTGATGCCAGCATGCTGAGAGGGTATGCTTGGCTTTTTTGGGGGGGCAGGATTTCCATGGTCAAAGAGTTTTGTTTAAAATAAGAAAAAGCTAAATGAGCAAATGGGGAGAATTTCCAGCACTGCTGCTGGTTTCTCTGCCAGCTCCTTGGGGCAAAACAGCCACCCTGATGCTGAGTGGGCCATGAGCCTTCAAACTGTTCCTTTTTCCTTCTCTGCTGAAGGGGTTTTTGGCAGGAAAGGGAGTCTCTGTGCCTGGGGCTGCTCTGCCCTGGAGCATCCTGAAGGTCTGGGGCTGAGGTCAAAGTGGTGGGAGCTTGACCCATCCGTTGACCCCCGTTGACCCCCATGCCCATGCCAGGGGATGCTCACCTGCCAGCTTTTGGCCGTGGTAGCAGCCTGTGAGGAGGAGAAGGCTGACTGAGGGACAAGGGTGGCCATGGACCCTGATGGCTTCAGGACCACACATCCCAGGCATAGACAGGGGCTGGAATAAAGGAGAAGTTGGAGGGACTCTGGGCTATCCCATCCCACTGCATTCCACCTCTCCACACCGATTTCCACCAGCTCCTGGGGCAGGTTGAAGCAAGCAAGTCACAGGCACGTCCTGTCCTGCTGGTGCAGGGAGGGCTCAGCAGCATGGGCTACAGGGGTGAGAGCCCTCCATGTCCCCAGGGGACAGATTTGTGGTGGTGACACCCAGACTGGCAATACACTGTCCACAGCAGAACAGTGTGTGGGTGTGTCCTGGCCCCATGTGGGGTGGGATGGGCTGGTCTTGGGCATGGTGATGGGGCTGGGGGCTCAGTGCAGGTAGGTCAGCGCTGTGGGTGTCACTGGTGCATCCAGCTCCAGCGGGGATGGACAGGGGAGTGTGTGCAGCGATGGAGCCCTCCTTGCACATGTGTGCATGTGTGGTGGGATGAACTCATGCAGAGCATCAATGTGTGGGGCTGCCCCCCTGCTCTGGGCTTGGGGTCCAGTCATGTCCTGCATCCCCCTCACGGGCTGGCAGGATGCTCCATGCCCCACAGCTGTACCTTGCACCTTGGGGAGTGCTGTGCTTGGGGAATGCAGGGGACCAGGGCTCAGTCAGTCTCAGACACTACCTGAGTTCTGAGAAGGATCATCATGATGCTGCAGCAGCGAGTCAGGGACAAACTGACACAGGTGTGGTGGGCAAGGGGACCAGTGTGTACCCCCGTGCAGCGGGTACCCATGGGTGGTGCTGGCCCTGGGGCCACGCCAGGCAGGGGAAGAGGCTCCTGCACGTGTCTGGGCAGTGCAGCACGTGTGGCTGCGTGCTGGGGCTGGGCTCTGCTTCCCCGGGGCCAGGGATACGTGCAGATCGTCCCCGTGCTGATGGACCACAGGGGGATGAGCACCAGGTGGGTGAGCAGGACAGCAGGACTGCCACGACATAGCCTGCAGTGACTGTCAAATAAAGGCCAGCACAGCAGATGTGATAGGAGCTGACGTGTTTCTTCAGCCGTATACGCAATGCTGGTGATACTGGTGTGCACAGAGGTGCTGGGTGGGAGGCCCCCATTGGTCCCATGCACTCCGTAGGGCCAAGAGCAGCCATGGTGAAGGCCCTGCTTGTGTAACGTGTGGGTGAGTGTGTGTGAGTGCATGTGAGTGCAGAGGGCTGGGTGTGCAGCACGCAGTGTGCCAGGTTAGGTTACAGCATATAGGGCAGGAAAGGGTATGTACAGTGTATAGGGACAGGGATACACGGTTTGGTTAATGGGGCTGAGGGGAGGGGAGTGCCAGGTGTGCACAGCACCTCGGATATGCACGGAGTCCTCACAGGACTCCCTCCTCCCCCATCCCATTCCCACGGCCACGGAAGCATCCACACCCATTCCCTCCCCCCGGCCCCTCCCCACCATCCATTACCATGACGACAGCAGCATCCTGCTCCTACAGCAAGGTGCAGAGCACCCGTCTGGGGTCCTGGTGCCACTCTGGCTTCAGCCGGAGCCCCCTGCCAGAGGGGCAAAGGGTAGCTGTTCCAAGGAGACCCAGTACAAACCAGCACTCAATTTCCTTGAAGGGTAGGGAGAACACCCGGAGCCGTGGACACCCCTGGGACCCATGTGGATTCTGGGATCCATCTAAGACAGGGATACACTGTTCTTCATGCCTAAGACTTCAGATCCCCACTCAGACTGCTCCTTCCAACCCTCTGGTCCCCTCCCCAGGCCGGGATGCTGCTGCTGTCCCGAGGCCCGGGCTCTGAACGCCGGGCCAGCCCTGCCCTCTAGTGTCCTGGGAGCTGCTCCCTGCAGGGCTCAGCCCCGGGCTCCTGGAGCTGAGCCACCCAAAGTCCTCCCAGGGCCCGCAGAGCAGAGCAGGGGCTGACAGGCTTCCCACCGCCCCGCGGCACCACCTCCCACCCCGACACTGCTGCTGAGGGGACATGAGGACACGTCCCAGACCCTCCATGGCACCACCAGCCCTCGTCCGGGCTGCCCGAGGGCGCAGCAGTGTCACCCCAGCACAGGCGCCCTGCGCCCCAGGCCCTGGGACACTCAGGCGTGCCGGCACGGGTGACAATTGCCTTCCCGGCACCCCGGGTCGATAACCGGGTGGCCAAGGCCCTCGGTGGGCCGGGACGGCGTGGGGCCACGCCAATGGGTGCCCGCAGCGGCGGGAGAGGGAGGGAGGCTCTGCAGGCTCTGGTTAAACTGGAACGAGGCGCGGCATCGACCCGCGGTCCCTGCCCTGGGGACTCTGACCCCGTGGGCCGGCGAGGGGAGCTGAGGCAGGCGGTGACGAGCAGCCCCACAGCCACTGGGACGGAGCCATCGGGGAGCTGAACAGGATGGATCCCACTTTGGAGCTGGCAGATGACCCCAGGTGAGTGCTGGAGACCCCCATTCCGTTTTGCAGCCGGGCAAATCCAGCATTTTGGAGCAGAACTTTGGATTATTCATTCCCTCTGTAAAGGAAGGGAGACGTATGGCAGTGAGGCAAGCCAGCCAGGGGACTGCTCGGACCCTGCGGGGCTCGGAGTCCCCGTGTCCCTGCGGCCCCGTGCAGCACTCCCGTTCTGCTCCGCAGGTTCTCCCGCCCTTTGGTGGAGCTGCTGATCAGGAACTTCAGCGTGCCGGCAGCCTGCTTCTCCCTGCCGCCCACCTCCCGGCAGCTGCTGCACCGTAGGTGGGGGAACGCGGTGGGGAGGACCCTCCTGTTGTCGCTGGCGGGAGCAGGACAGGCATGAAGGTGGTAGGGTGGCTGTGTCAAGTGCAGGCAGCAGCCCCAGAAGTCAGAAGCGGGGCTGCTGCCAGGGTCTCGGCCTCCCATCCCATAGTCCTATCTGCAGGGATAGGGACAGCCCAGGAAGGGCCAGCACCGGGGCATGGGACAGGGAGCAGCGGGGCAGAAGCCCCAGATTTGGCATAAACAGACATGTCCAGGGAATGGCACAGAGCTTCCTAAACCTGTGGAGTAGTGGGTCGTGGGGCAGCTCCCTGCAGTAGTGGCCCCGGGGGGGGGGGACAGGACAGGATGAAGACAGCTTCTCACCCCTCCCTGTCAGAGCTGGACATGGCCCAACTCATCATCCTGGGCCTCTGCACCATCATGACACTGCTGTCGGTTGTGATCTATGTGGAAGAGGTTTTGTACCTCACCCGCAAGATACGCTGCCCCATCAAGATGAAGACCCTCTGCTGGAGCAGCTCAGCCCCCACGGTGAGCTGGGCTGTGGGGCTGCTGGGGGGCATCACCCTGGGGGGCCAGGGCCACCCAAGGGATGCCAGGCCACAGGAGGGGGGAGTGTCAGTGTGCCAAGTTCGTGTGTTCCCCAGGTTGTGTCAGTGGTCAGCTGCTTTGGCCTGTGGTTCCCGCGCTCCATGATGGTGGTGGAGATGGCTACCACGGCGTGAGTATCACCCACCCTGGGACAGGGGCACCACAGAGCCCACAGGGCTTGACCTGCCTTCCTCCTCCTCCCCAGGTACTTTGCTGTCTGCTTCTACCTGCTGATGCTGGTCATGGTGGAGGGCTTTGGGGGGAAGGAAGCGCTGCTCAGCACCCTGAAGGACGTGCCCATGGTGGTCAGCACTGGGCCCTGCTGCTGCTGCTGCCCCTGCCTGCCCCGAATCACCATGAGCAGGTGAGGGAGAGCTGGGATAAACCTCTGCCCCTGGAGGGCTTTCACCCCCTGCTTCTGTTGGGCTGGGAGAGAAGTCCCTGGGCAAGGGACTTGGGGACCTCAGAGTGCTACTGGTCTCTCTTGCCATGCCAGGAAAAAGCTTAAATTGATGATCCTGGGGACTTTCCAGTACGCCTTCTTCAGGGCAGTCGCTGTCTTCCTGGGGCTGATCCTGGCCGCCGATGGGAATTACAACCCTGCTGACGTGAGTGCCAGAGCACAGGGATGGGCAGGTTGATGACCTAGACAGGAAGCCTCCACCTGAGCTTTGTCAGCCCAGTAATGTTTTCTGTGCGTCCCCCTCAGATTTCAGAGGAGAGCGTGGCCCTCTGGATCAACACCTTGGCTGGTGTCTCCACCCTCTTTGGGCTGTGGGCCCTGGGCATCCTCTTCCGGCAGGCCCGGCTGCACCTGGCTGAGCAGAACATGCGGGCCAAGTTCACCTGCTTCCAGGTGAGCCCCCGTACTGCCCAGCTCCCTCCTGGGTGAGGGGCTCCTGCAGCCCAGATGGGATGAGGCAGCATGAGGGAAGATGGTGGGGCAGGAGCCACTGTTGGGCGAGAGCCTGGCCGGCTGCAGGACAGCGGGGAAGGTGAAGGGGGGGAGCTGGGCAGCGGCACAGCCCTCACCACTGGGGTGTTGGTGGTCACAGATCTTGCTCCTCCTGACGGCGCTCCAGCCTGCCATCTTCAGCATCCTGGCCAACAACGGCAGCATCGCCTGCTCGCCGCCCTTCTCCTCCAAGGCCAGGTCACAGCGTAAGTTGGGAGATGGGGGACAGCACAACGTGCTCCTGGCCGAGCCCCTCCATCACATAGCATGGCATGGGGGGTGGGCATGGTGGATGAAGGCAGCTTCAAATGACCCTTCTGCTCCTCCAGAGATGAACGTGCAGCTGTTGATCCCGCAGACCTTCATCCTGGCGGTGCTGACGCGGATGTACTACCGCAAGCAGGATGACAAGCCAGGCTACCAGCCTGTCAGCTTTGCACCCGCAGGCGCCGACGTCAAGGCGTGAGCAGGAGGGAGGGTGCCAAGGGGCAGAGTGGGGCGAGGGGCTGATCTACCCTGAATAACCTTCTCCTGCTCCCCTGGCCCTGGGGAGCTGCTGGCAGCAGAAGAGGCAGAAGGGGAAAGGACATCTTGGGACAGAATGAAACGGTCTGAAACGTAAAAGCCATAAACCAAGGGGGTCCATGGAGCCACCTCCAGCCCTGAGGCTGTTGTCTAGCACTGAGTAAAGATAAATTTTTACTTGTGTCTTGCATTGGTGACTGGGTTCGCATTATCTCTGCCTAGGCTGGGTGGGAGATGACTCCATACAGGGGGAGGAGGATGGAGCCCAGACCAACAGAGCCATGGCACGGGACTGTCACGGGATGCCCAACATCCAGCTGTGACACTGAGCTCTGGGTGCTGCTGGCTGAGATCCCACAGCCAAGGCAAGCCCAGGGCAATGGTGATTTCTCCCAAGACATTGGGATGGGTCTGGCCTGTCCCCTGGGCACTTTCTCCATGGCACCAGCTGCTCCTGAGAGCACAGAGGGAGCATCCACATCTGCCAGTCAGGGGCCAGGCAAAGGAAGGAGCCTTGACTCGTAACACTGGCAATTAGTTAATGCTGTCTTGACCAGCCTTGGTCCAGTACCAGTATCTGCTCTAGAAGTGGAGATGGACATGAGGAGCAATGATGACTTGCAGAAACCACTGGGTAACCTTTTGACCCCAAGTGTTCATTACAGACACCAGAAGCACAACTCAGACCACGGTTTCAAAGGAGCAGATCACATGTTAAAAAGTTGCAGCACTTTCCGATGCTCTTGTTTCTACCACCATCCCTGGCACCTCTCAGCTCTGTCCTGTTGCTGCTGTTCTCCGCCATCAGAAAATCCTCTCCCAGGGGAATACACCCCAGATCTACAGAGGAAGCGAGACAGGGCTGTCATGCATGTGTAGATGCCTCTGGATTTAGCAGTGTCAAACTCCACAGCGTTCTCCACTGCACGCTAGTAAAGTTTTGTTTTCTCACTGCATATTTTACTTCATGCTTAGTTCACACATGTCTCTTTTGAATGCTTCTTTTGAAGAGTAAGGGATGGGTTACAGGTGTGCAGGACAGCCCTGAAGCAGCAGCACTGGGTGTATCTGTGGGTAACAAGATGACCCTGAGGTACATGACTCATGTTTTGCTGAAAGATCCTATTGCTGATAAAACATGACAGTGCTGGAGAAGACTGGTCCAGCAATCCAGGAGAAAACAAAGGAAAGAAAAAAGACTAGACTGGAATTTCAGTGTCCGATTTAATTTCAGTGCAAGGAGGAAGCAGGGATTATTGGTTACAAGAAACAGCTCTCTTATTCCAAGCTACATGTAAAACCATGGCTGGCTTCTTACCAACCACCCCAGATTTTGCAGAGAGACCAAGTATGTCAAGGTCTCTGCAAAACAAGCCACCATCCAAAACACCACTGTTACCCAAACTTACAGAACACTGTTGTGTAACTTGTGTTTAAAACAGTAGTAAGGCTCTAAAGCAGCCTGGCCTTTGTGATCCGGCTCAGGGAAGCAACGCAACATCCACACTGAAGGAAGGGAAGGTGGGGAGGAGGAGGGAACAGACAATGTGGGTGATACAAAGTAAGTGCTCTACCACTCATAAACCAGGGGATTAACAACTGGCTTCTACCAAGTGACTGTTATTTGCTCCTTACAGCTTAAAATCCACAGCAGCCAGCCATGCTCCCACAGCTGTGCACATCCCTGCTGAAAGAGGTCCAAGTGGCAGATTAGTGATCCCCAAAATACCCTTTCCCATACTGGTTCTGGCCTCAACAGAAGCACAGAACCTCTGTCAAGCCCTTTGGGCAGCGTGACAAGGGACCATCAAGATAAAAGCTGGAAGGAAGCTGCAGCCTGTTCCTACCACAGGGCCATCACGTGTCCTGGAAGCATCACAGTGTGCAGAGCTTGTGGCAGCACTTCATGAGCTTCCTCCTTGCTGCTCCCCAAGCCTCACATCCTGCTCTGGAGACCTCCCTGCAGCATTGCTGACTGGGCTCTGAGCTGTCCTCTGTTCCCAGCACTGCAGAATACAGGCAACTCGGCCCAGCAGCTCCACGCAGAGACAGTGGGTATCGGAGGCAAACCCTGACAGCAAAGCTCCACAGCTACATGACAGCAAGGCCAGTCCTTCCAGCGCTGGCTGCAGGACAGGGTGCACCAACCTGCTCTGCTCAGCCAAGGGAAGGGCAAGTACCCTTGGGGAGCCACAGGCCACAAAGCTCAGTGTGTATCACAGACACGGCAACAGGCACAACTTGGAGCATGGACTCAAACGAGCATTATGTGTTTAAATAACCTTAAAAAGCTGCAGCACTCTCTGATGCTCCTTCCATCCCGCCCCACGGAGCAGAGTGAGCAGGCATGGATTTGTGCATGTACTACACAAGCCAGCTAACTGTCACACAGGGCTGGGGCCCTTCACTGGGGTAGAACGTGCCCTTCATCTGTCCAGCTGCACACACTGACAGGGGCAGCAAACTGGCTGCTTTGCCCCTAGAGCAGCAACTTCACGGCACCAGTGTAAAGGACTCCTCCAGCCCCTAGAGCACAGCAACTGAAACACAGACAAACACACACAGAGCACAGTGCTGAGGGGCCGTTTGGACAGACACTAAAACGTGTAACACACCACAGACTGGGACAAGGAACTTCTCAAAACAGTACACACATTCATTTCCTACCTGGGCTCTGACACACCCAAGGAAATGCATGACAGCAAGTGCCCTGAAGCAAAGATTCATTCTCTTCTCTCCAACAGCAACTGAGGGCTCAATTTTAGCTCAGGATTTAGCAGTCTTGTTAAGATTAGCTGGAAAGGCCTTTCCCCTGCAGCCCTTCTATATGGAGCTGTGTATGCTGTGCACTTTACGGGGTGTGCCACTCTACAGTGCTTCAAGTCCTTCCCGGGTGTAACTCCTGCGTGCCAAGCTGGTACCCCTGCCCAGCACGTCCTCACTGCGACCCGCTGGGAAACTCAGTTAAGAGGCATGCGAGCACTACAGGGGCTGCTGGATAGATTCCTATCTGCTCCAGCCCAGCAGGGATGTCTCTGTTTCCTAGAAGCCTCATTACACCACTGCTTCGTGCGTGCTCTTGAGGTCATGCTGGTTGAGGAACTGAGGGATCTTTCATTTGGCAGTGGCACAGATACTGCCTGGGGGTGGGGGGGATAAGACAGAGGAGCTGAAGGAAAGAAGAGACAGATGGGTCTTCCCACTGTCCCTCTTGCCTGGAGGTTTAACAAGGGAAAAGAAACCAAAAGAAAAGCCACGCTTGAGTGCTATTCTTTGCGCTTTTAACAAATATTTTCTTAAAATATAAAAACCATCTTCACCCTGGAAACTGCTAGAACGTAAACAATAAAAAGGGGATTTGGGGAGAAGAAGGGAGAGGAGGTTTGAATGTGCTTCCAGGCAGCAGCCCTTGCTAAGAGCAACAGGCGCCTCCAAGGCCCTGTGCTCACCGTCAGCCCTGTTCCTATGGCTCTCTTGCTCATTTAGAGTTCCCCAGTGGGTCTGGACTTAGGATTCAGTGATTAGCAGTCCGCAGCAAATCCTGGCAGGTAGGTTAATCCTCTTCATCCTCACTGATGTCATAGGTGACTGCGGACTCGTTCCTGGAGCGGTTGGCAGGTGAGGAAGGAGGAGTCTTGGTGGAAAAGGGCCAGCGGAAGGAGGGAGATGGGGAGCGGTCGTGCGTGGGGCTGCTGCTGGGACTCTGCTTTGGGCTGATGGCCTGCAGCATCCGGCCCTTGCCCTCCTTCAGCATGTGTTTCTGGCGATGGAAGCAGGAGGACAGTTAGCATGGTTTACAGTCATGGACATGGACACTACTTACAGCCTGTGAAGCATTTTGAGTTGTGTCCCTTCAGTACTTCGTGCAATTTAAGAGCAGGAAAAGCCCCAGCATCACTCTGGGCTTTGGGAACTGCACACAGTGTAATCACCACCCATTTCCAAGCACTTCTAACATAAAATGCCTGAGATATTAATCCAGCAGTGCAGAAAAGCCTGGCATAAACAAGTAGCTTCAGACTCATTTCAGGCCCATGACAAAGTGACCACCATCCTCTTGGCAGCTCAGTGGTCAGCAGGGCACAAGCTGGAGTTTAGAGGCCAGCTTGTGGGACAGAGGAGCTTTTCACTCTACAATGTAACTGGCATTATCTTGTTGGCAATGGCGAGTACTCCCTGAAAACAGGCTGCCCAAGCCTGGGACAACTTGTCTGGAGACTGGCAGCACACTGAGCACAAACACCAAACCTTTGCTCTGCAGACTCTGTAGAAACCCTACAATGTCTATTGATGTCTCAAAAATTCCCCTTCCCCTTTTCCCAGAGTAACTCCTTACCAATGCACCTTCAGGGCCAAACATCTCCAGGAAATTGCCGATGAACTCCCGGGACTTCTCTTCCCACTTCTGAATGAGATCAATACTCTTCTCTTCCACTTTCTGGACAAATTCCTTTGACTTCTCCTCTACATCCTTCACCCTCTTTTTCACCTTATCCACACGTTCCTGGAGGTGATATTTTTTCTCCTGCACAGAGAGTGGTGGATCAGAATACAGCTCACCAGATTTGAGTGGCAACCAACTCTGCTCTGTGTTACCACACTCAACTGCTGCTTGAGACTCAGCATCTCCATTAGTCTGGTGACACTTCTCCTTCACTTCCATGACACTTCTTCCCTAGACTGCATGGCAGACGCAGCGGGGCTTTGAGACGCTCTGTGGCAGGCACTGGCACAGTACACAAAGCAAGACTGAAGCCAGAGATAAGCACTATCTAATAGGAGTGCATGGGAGAGGGAAATATTTATACAGCACACAGATTAGATTCGAGTGACTTGCTGTAGGTCTCTCTGCATATCACAACGGCACCAGTCTTTCTGCTGTGTGTTTTTAAACAGAGGCAGAGTTATGTGCCAAAGAGAGGTCAAGCAACCGTTACCTCTCCTGTTTCATCGTTGTTCAAAGGCACAATATCTGAGTGATAAAAAAAACGTTTAGGACTTTACTTCCAACATCAAAAATGTCTTCTGCCATGTATTCTTTCTGAGGGCTAGAGCTGCTCAGCACAGGATCAGGGCATGTTCTTCTGTCCTACCCAAGCATTGCTGCTCCTGCAGCTCCAGGAAGTGAACAGTACAGTGGAAACAGCATCAGATTTTATCCTAACAAATGACTCTACCCTAAGGAGGTGGCTGGGGGAAGAGGAGAGAGATGAAACAGTAGCTGCTGTCAAGAACAACTCACTCTTCATTGAAGAAAACATACATTTTGCCACACACTCTCTCTTTCAATAGGTAAGATATCACCAAGACATTTCTGACAAGAGAGCAGTATTAGCAAACCCCCAGTTCTTCTGAGTGGGTCCCTGAGGCGATTTCAGGGGTGGGAGAAGTCTAATTTCTACTCCAAGGACACTGGTTTGGTGCCAATGCTTAGCTCTGCAAACAGGCCTTTCGCTGGCACATGGCAGGACTGTGCTACCACTAAACAAGACTCTCTTCGCACTTTGCAAGACTCTGGCTCCCTCAGAGTGTTGTGAGACCCACTTCAACTCACGTTTATGAAGCTGACGTTGAGCTCCTTGGCTGTGTAGCCCCGCTGCAGGTTCCGTCTGGCATAGACGTCGTAGTCCCGCACGATGCGCGTGATGATGTCGGACGTGGAGATCCCCTCAGTCCTCTGGGTCGGTGCAAACATGCCTAAAGTTGGGGAATAGGACCCAGGGCAACTTGAGCAAGACACATGGCAAAAAGCTGCTGCAACCTCTATTAGGAAACAATCTCTCCCATCAAGAGCTCACTTCCTAACTATTCTCACAACTTTGTCCTTAAATGTACCATACCAGAGTCATCCTTTTTGGGACGTAAGTAAAACCAAAACATGTTAAAACCCTGTCAAAATACCAGGTATTCCAATGAAGAGCTCTTCACTTTAGCTGGTTTAAATATTGACTATAATCCACTGCATACAGAGTAGTGTGGGGACAAGGACAGGACAAAGGGTCCTACAATTTAATGGATGGAAATATAGCACTCTGATGGCTGAGTTTGGACAGATATAAAATAGCTGCACGCCCAGTGAATTTTACAGCCAACAGCTAGAGGTGCCCCTCTGCTAAGCTCGTGAGACTCCCCATTTGTGAGAATCCCTAAGCCAAACTGTAGTATGTTTTCAAGAGGTTGCTGTTAATTCAATCAAAATAACTAGACTGAAATAGGAATTAATGCTGGGCCATGCTCGGGCTGGGACACGGAACAATCCTAGCAATGAAGCAAGGCCCAGAGCTGCTTCTTCCTGCCCCCAGAGCCTGCTGGGCAGACCTTGTTCCCAGAGGGGCATAATCTTGCATTACAGAGGTACAGGAGAAACTGCAGAAGATCTTTGTGAGGAAGCCCAGGAAAATTTGAGGGGGACCCACCTGCTTCTTTTATATGCTTATAGACATCATCACTGCCAGCAGAAGAGTAGGGGATGTCATCATGTGCAACAAAGTCGATCTGAAAATTAAAAAAGCAAGTCAACATTTTATCTTGAATGTGCAGATCTCCTGCTGCTGTCGAAAGATGGTAACTTTCGGCTCAGCACCTCCATTCAGGGGTGTGAGAGAGAACAGCAAGACACTTCCCTCTGTTACATTACAATACAGAGCAGTCCCAAGTTCTCAGTGGCAATTGCCTGTGAATTGTAAACACGTGACAGAGAGGAAAGAAAAGGCTGGGAATAAGGACACAGCTGCTTTAAGCTCCACAGAGAAATGGCTTGTTAATGGCAACAAGGGTAAACTAAGCAAGCTCCCCTGGAGACTCCTTCACCTCCCAAAGCTGTTCAACAGATGTTAGAGATTCCTTTCACTTTATCTCACCAACTGATAAAAGCCTTTCAAGACAGCTTGTCTGGTCTCCTGCGGCAGGGAAGCTGATGTATATCTAAGCTGCTCCTGCTGTAAGCAGGGAGTTGGACCAGACAGCCCCCAGAAATCGCTTCCAACCCATGTAATTCTCTCTGTACTGCATTTCACACCTATCTGTAACCAGCACCAACCTCTCCTGAAACAGCGAGAACCCTCTCAGGCTTTTTCACTATGTCACAACCTCTAGCTTATTTTAACATTACCTGCCAGCTCAGCAAATGCTTCTACACTCCCAAGAAATCCATTCAATTCCCATAACCCAGTTCATTCTATATTTAAGGAGCTTCAACAGAAACAGTTTGCTCAGGCAGAGGTCACCCCCAAGGATGAATTCTTGCTCTAAACAGAGAGAGGCTAATCGAAATTCCAAACAGATCAAATGTCACAAATTACCCTGTGCTCTGCCAGGAACTCAGGCGTGAGGGTCCAGGGTGCATTTCTCACCACCTCGTCCACATAGCGACAGTGCTGCACAGCATCGTAGCGCTCGTTTTCATTCATTACTGTGAAACCCTTGAAGTTGTGGGTCAGCTCATCACTGCAGACTGGAGAAACAGGCAGAGAACACTGAGTCTGACGCACTTAACCCAGTGACTTACAGTAAAAGGACCTTGCCCACACCCCTGCTGAACCAGGCAATGCCAGCAGCTGACAGAGGCTGGCACTGGCGCTTCCAAACCCAGCTCTTCCAGCCACAAAGCATCAGGAACAGGGAGCGCTGCAGGGCACTAAACTCCTGAGCAATTCTGGGCAGGCTGTTCGGGGAATTTCTGCCCAAGTTGGGGACCCACACCCCAAGCTTTTAAGGTCTCTAGAGCTTACAACACTTATCAAAAAAAACAGCCAACACAGAAGACAACTCTCCTATGCGAAGCAGCACCTGGGGGCCTGCTGGGCACAAATCCGCTTTAAAAGCAACGGATGTCTCAGGCTTGGGATCTGGAAAAACTCACTGCCTAAACTTCTAATTTTATAAAATGCCACAGCACAGTTTAGTTCTTGGAAAGTTACGTTAAAACAAAGGGGGAGTTCACAGGAAATCAAGTTAGCTTAATTATTATGTTCTATGAGAAAGTAAATTAACAACTCTTCATAATCTGCAATGTAAGCTATTGAGAAAGGAGTTCTATTTGATTATCAGACTCCAAAGTAAACAAGGCATTACCAGTCTCACTGGTATTGGATGTATTTACATTCTAGACAAACAGATGATAAAGAGTGGGTGAGATTGTTCCCTGCTTCGAGCTAATGGTCTCTTGGGCTGCGGCCTCTTGTCTCAGTCCTGGTGCAAGGGGAACAGTTCATTGTCCTCCTCCTCAGCAGTCTCCCAGAGGCATAGAGCGTGGTTACACTCCTTGCTACTTAAAACACGTTAATGGTTTGACCTGAAGTTATTTTCCTGTTTGTTGTACAGTGTTTATGTACATGGGGATGTCTTTCAGCCTCTAAGACTTCTAAGCTCAGGGCAGTTTGTAGGTTGGAGCAACTGTTGCAGCTCTCCTCCCTCCCTTCCCCTTCCAGACACTACTGTAGCACACACACCACTATAAAAATGCTCTCAGCAGTGAGTGAAACTGTGATAAGGAAACAAACCACCCAAGGATGTTATAATCGTTCTATGGCAGGATCAGAGTTTCACTTTGCTTCATGAAGACAGTGGAGGTTGAGAAAACCAGTTAAAGGTATTTTCAGTTCTCATACTTCAGCACCATTATGCAGCCTGACCAGGGGTCAGCTCCTGACAGACAACATACACCGCCTGATGTGTCCTTAACGTGGGTGGAGGGACGAGCACAGTGGCACTGCCTGGACAGAAGCCCATGTACTGCAGCAGCCAGAAGAGGGGTATCTTTTTTCCTGTTATATCTGGAAGGAGCCTGGCTGAAACACGTCTGCTAGATCACTTCAGGCACTCAGCAGGATATTCCTGGCATCATCTAAAGACTTATGACCTAACAGACAAAACGGGGAACTTCTATTTGGAGAAAGAAGGGCTCACTGACTTCCATGTGTTCAGGCACATGCCCAAGAAACCACTGTGATCTCCATGCTCCCAGTGGGATCTGTTTGGCATTAAGCAATCTCCAGCAGGAAACTGGAGCTGGGCAGTGACTTGCAGGGCATTACAGGTAACACAAAGCAGCCATGGAGGGACTCATACTTCAGCTGTCTCGTTCAAGAGTCAGATGCTCAACTATCCTTGATATATTTTGATACCCAGATGTGCAACTCACCTGTATCTGTCACAGAATTGAGTGTCAAATTAGAACAGCACAGTCAAGATCTTTTCCTTAAGCACTCATTTGGTACAGAATACCTTTCTGCAGACATATCCAACCCTCAATGTTTTGCAATAAGACTCCAGCAACATTTGGGACAAGTGTCTACAGTGAGAGCCACTGACACCACAAAGACAAAACCGCTGTATGCACAACCACAGACAGAGCTAAACTGTACTCCTGCAACAGCCAAAGTCAACAAGGTCACTCCTTACCTCCAACAATGAGGTATGTGTTTGGGAAGAGGTTCTTTGCTTGCATCAAGGCCCGGGCATGTCCAGAGTGAAACAAGTCAAATATTCCATCGGCATAAACTCTGACAGGGCGATCCACTGTGCCAAAGGGACAGAGAGACAGCTGTGAATACACCTTCCTGGAAAAGCAGCTGCTGCTCATACTCACATTTGAGGACCTTCTGAAAGTCATGGAGGTGTTACAGAATGCAGCACCATAGCCAGGACAGAATTGTGAAGATAAATGTCTGGCTCTCTGCCTTCCCATATGGAAGCAAATGCAGCTGAGCACAGAGCTGAAATACAACCACATTCAAAGACAGACTGAAAGCCTACCATGTATCACCCAAACAAGGTAAAGGGAGACCAAGGGAAAAGCAAACCCTGAACATTTCCCTGCTATGGAAATCCAAATGCAGAATTAACTTTTTGCACAGCAGTGAGATACCAGAGGGGAACTGGCCCAAATGTTTCACATGTGCCTGATTTCCTCCTGCCTGCCAGGATGGCATCTCAAGACCTTTACAGCATCCTCGTCTGCAGCCTGCTGCCACAGCCACCAGTCTGGTTGAGGGACCAGCATCAGTAGCTCACCCAGACCCATGCAGTGAATGGCTTTATTCAAAAACACAGCTAGACTAGTCAAAGAAAAGCAGACACAATTCTTCTGAACCACTGGCATTATCAGCCAAATCCATAGAAATAATAATAATAATAATAATAATAATAATAATAATAAACAACCAAAATTCCCTCAGGCCACCTCTGCCAGGGGAAATTGTAGCTCAGTTCTTTGAGGTCAGCACAGAGGTAAAGTGAAATAGTCTGCGCTGCCACATAGTAGTGGAAGGCTTCTGATCTTGGGACCACACAGGACCACAGTTCTCTTGCTGCTGGTAACCAAAAGCCACAGTCTTGGTATGTGACACACTTGGGAACAGCCTGCTGCTCTCTTAGCCCAGTTCAGACAGGCTCAGAGGAGCGGTGAGCAGAGGCGCACCAAAGCTGCAGTGAAGACGGGGCAGACAGAAGACCTAGCAGGAAGCTGAGACCCCATGGGTCTGGGCAGGGCCCTGGAGGAACCCGCAGACAGAGCTCGGGAGGCAGCAAGAAGAGGAGTTGATGCAATGGTCAGGGCTGTTAAGTTCAAGCAAAGCAGAGAGGTCAGTTTGAGGACAGCCTCTTACAACCATTTTTTAGTGGTTCTAAGACCTCAATCTGAAGATGCCAGGAGGCTCTGAAGAGCCAAGGATTTGGAGATCTGCAACTGCAAAAGTTTTCTGTATGCTGGAAGAGGGCTGGTCCTGGCAGACCTTTATGAATGTTCATTCACATTCTGGAAATTGGCTGGGACATCCTTCCCTTTCCTCTGTACCTGCAGCAGCTACAGTTCCTGAGAACAAACATGAATGGCAACAAAGAAGTATGCACTGTATTTTAGTCTTGGCAGGCAGGAGAGCCACCACTGTTGAAATCAGAGACCTTTGTGCAAACTCCAGAGAGTTTCAGCTGTGAAATTAATGCAGACTGTGAAATACACTGGATTTTCAGAACCTCTGGTATGAAACCACAGCCAGGTCTCAATCTGAGCTGGCTCATCTCTCAGCAGCAGTCGGGTAGATAGAAGCGCAGCACTTTTATTGTCTCTGTAGCCATAACAGAGAGGCCAGGTAAGACAGCACTGTCTGCACACTCTGTTTGGTAGGAGAGGACAATCATCCTTCAGGAGTCACTCATGCCTCTACCTCCCCTTTGCACTTGCAAAGAGAACAGTGTTTCTCCCAGCCTGGTTTAGAGAATAAAAGGACACATTCTTGTTGTGAGGCTGGCCTGTGGTGTTTAATGACACTGACTTTAATTCAAATCCAGGCTAGAATGGGACATTCAGGCCAAAGATATAAATTGGTTTTACTTGCGTGTTTCAGGTCTCAGAAAACATGACTCTTAAAGTGCTTAACTTTAAGCTACTTCAGACAAAGTAGTACAGAAGTGTGCAGTTCTATAGCTGTCAGTGGCTCAGCTAGAGTTTAAAACAAATATCTATTTGCTTCAGAGAGTCCCCTTACACATACAAACTCAAATTTCAGGTGTATTGACAGGTGCAATTTCACATGGGCACAGTTATCTAATCACCAAAGCATTCAATTAGTCATTGGCTGTAAACCTGGTCCAACGCACAAGGTTAATTTGGTCTCAGAGGTATCACAGTTATACCCACACCCCCCAAACCCAACATTTATACAATCCCCTTCCAGTCTGTGTTCTTACTTACAAGGGGTCCCTCTCATGGCTTCTTCATACGTCACTCTGATGTATGGCCTGCTGTAGTCGATCTCCACTTCGTCTGAGAACGGAGCTGGTTCCCTCAGTCCCTAAACAGCCAGGGAAGTTTCACTGTGAGAGTGCAAATGTGAGGGCACTTTATAGTGGCAGCACCGGCATTGCAGTGTCCTAGTCACTGGGTGACTCACTATGCCTCTGCACAATTCAGGCACATGTACTAAAAGACTAATTAGTGTAAAACCTCAAAACAGCCCTGCAGGGTGATTAGCCTCAGTTTAGAGAGGAAGAGAGACAGAAAAGAAGAGTTTAGAAGACAGTAGTTATACCGGACCAAGAAAATCAGAGGCTCAGAACTGCAGCAGCTAAACTCAGACTTTGGCAAACAGCAATTCATAGCAGCACAAACCAAGCTTCAAACCTCACTGTCACAGCTCCAGCTGTGCCCACTCTGGTAAGACTCTGCTGTGCCTGAGTGCTTGTGCTGTGATGTACAAACTGTAACAGCTCCTTGATTTGAGTATATGAACGAGCAGAGGAGCAATACCAACCACAGCACTAACTCCCTGTGTGTCGTCACCATTTCTGAGCCATACAAGTGAGAGACTGACTTTGATCTGTGGCAGAGTAACTCCAATTGCTGCAAGAAAACCCCTCTAGCTTGACCACAGCAGTACATTTAATCAACAGCTGAAGTCCAGGCATCATTTCTGGTCTGCTCTGAATGGAAATGAAACATCTGCCCTTCCCATAACAAAACAGCTCAATTTCCCTCTAGCTGGAAGGTGGAGGGCTGCAATGGACATCTTGTTCCTGAGTCAGAACACTAGGAAACAGGCTTGCAAATCATTACAATACCTTCAAGCTGAAAAAGGCTAATCCACAGTTTCCTCTCTGGCTTCCTGCCCCAGTGCAGAATCCTGCCACGGTGTCCAGCACCACTGCAACCAGAAAAACCGCAGCTATTCTGGCCAGTGTCATTCCTTATTAGAGTGCTTATAGTGAAGGGCACAGGAAAACAACCACTGACCACTACACTCAAACAAACTGCTACTGCTGAACCTCTCCTTTAACTTACTGAGGGCTCCACATTTCACACAGCACCTCCTCTACCAGATTCTCACTGTCAGATAAGGCCTGCAGGTCTCTCCTTTCACCACTGCCATTAAGTCTAGGACTGCCATATAAAACTGGATTCTTGGCAGTTTAGTTGGCACACACCTGATATGAAGTTAGGAATAAAAGCACAGAAAAACCCTATCAAAATCATCAGAAGAACAGAGAGAATGTCCTCAAAAGGTCCTGCCAGAGTCTTGCCCTTCCCCTGCAGGACCAGTGAGGGTCAAAACTCAACCTGATGTGCACAATACAACAGGCTTATGTGTCAGCAGGTTTGTTACCACCATCTGCTACTGAGCCCTGCTGCTTCAGGGGAACATTCTGCCAACAGCTGCTTAGTTGGGAGTGGTAAGGATTTCAAGGTAATCTCACAGTCAGGCAACACTATTACTCTTGCTATAATAAATAAAACTTTTGCAAAAGGAAGAAAAAAAGAAATCTTTCATCAGGAGAATTGTGTTTGCCCTGCAGCTAAAAAACAGGCAGGAGGCTTAGAAAGCGGCTAGATATTACTTGTCTTGTGCTGTTCGCAGATTCTTTATTTCTAACACAGGACCAACAGCAACTCAAAGAGCAAGTGACTCCCACGGACTAATAAATAACCTGCACACTTCTCTTTACTTACTGAAATACGTGGGATCTTTAAGAGGGACAGGGTGGGTTTTGGCAACAGTCAAGGACATAAAGGTTCTGTGGGATAAGTCACACAACAGCTCAAGCCTCCATCTCCAGTGCCTGCCTCCCCAGGTCTCACTGCTGGTGCTGCTCTTACTTTACTACCATCTGTCAATGCTGTGGGACAGGGCTGGAGCCCTCCTGAAGAGCAAAATGTTGTCATCGAGGAGGAAAGCTGCAACACATCACCACTTTTTACCAAGAACCACAACTCCGGTATGACGTGGCAGGGATGGTAGCTGGCTTTTGACAGAGATAAGGAAAGAACAACGAGAGCACATGTGATGTACAGGACAGCCCCAGGAAGAGGGCACAGAAGAACTATAAAAAGCCAATCATCACAATATTGCGGCAAGAACAAGTTAAAGACAACCCTTTACAGTAGCATTAACTGGATCAGACCCCCATCAAAAGAGATCCCACTGGCTTTAGCTAGTTAAAGCTGTCCCAAGGTTGATCTAGAAAAGAAATCCTTTTGGTTGTTTGTTGCATTTTTTTTCCTGGACACTCACAAAGTACCAGCAACATAAATGCTGCCTCTCTCCAGACCAAGAGAATGAAATGAACAGTGATCTTCCCAGTGCGTCAGAGCGTGGATTCAACAGATCACTTCTGCAGGTGCTTACAGGCTTCAGACCCTCCTGCAGTTCCATGAGCTGTTATGTGCTTCTTTGGAGTATTTCTCCCTCCCAGTGGGTTACTTAAAACCCACCTGTGAGAAATGCCTGCTACTTCTCCATGGCTATCTAAGTGTATGTCTGTTTGGCTCAGCTTAAGTGACAAGCCGGACACACCACAAAAGCAGCTTAGTGATGCTTGCCTCAGACCTAATTTAAGTCCATGCTGTAAGTACGTTATCAGTATGAACAAAGGAAGATTCCAAACTGGATTTGCAAGAAGGAGAGCTATTGTCATTTGCTTCTTCTCCCCTGCCCCCTCCTTGTTTTCTCTGTCCACAGACAAACCACCACCTCTATCTTTTTGCTGTTACAGCTCGGTGTCCTCATCTCACAGGCTCCCAGAATTCTTATCTCTGCTTACTTACAAGTGAGCGTCGGGACATTTTTGGGGGGATTCCATCCAGCTCTGTTGCCCCATTAGGGCCTGATCCATCTTTTCTTCTCTTTCGAGAATTCAGCCTGGAGGAGGTTGGCGGCTCCATCTTGCCAAGCACGTCCAGAAGGAACTGGAACAAAATGAAGGAGAGGGGAAAAAAGAAAAAAAAGAAAAGAGATATTTCTCAGTTCTTCCAAAGCAAAATCAGTCAACAGCAGGCACACTGTACAGAAGGTCAGTGCAAAGACACAGCCACCTCACAAGGGGCTTAGCCAGTTGTATTTGGCATCAGCTGCCAAGTCTTGACAAACAGTGCCTGGTGGGAATACTGAATCATTTAATGCAACTCAGAGCTGTTCTGCAGAGAGAAGCGTGCAGCAGTCAGCTGGCTGGAGAGACACAGAAACAAGGGTTGCAATGCAAATTATAAATCATTACTACGAGGTTAATTATGCTATTTTCACATCTGAAAGGTAACCGAAGGCTTACGGCATGCCCAGTCCACATTCAGCCCTCCTCCAGCTCTCACTTTGATTCTTTACCCTTTACACCCCCCAGGGCAGCTGGTGGGTATGCTGCATCCCTGTAATGTCCTGAAGAGAGGAATGAGCAGATCTATGCAGAAGGACACGGGTGAGGGAAGGGTTCATAACTTAAATGAGTAGCTGGCTTGCTGTTTGCTTTGTCGTTTGTGTAAGACTAAGCTGCAACTCCCAGTGGGGACAGCCCACCTTGGGATGGCTGCCACCATGTTCCCCTCTTGTCCCTTGTCCCCACCGCAGTGGTGACTCAGCAGATGGGGAAGCAGCAGCTGACACCACATTAGGCCACACTTACTTCTGGCACTTTATGTACCAGTTTGCAGTTAGTGGTGGTTCAGCTGAACTGCTTCTGTGATGAACAGACAGACATACCACCAATTTGGGACAGAAATTGTGACAGTTACAAGGAAGGAGGTTATCTGGGCTTTTAATCTGGAGTCACTGAACCTTTCCAAAAGGGCCTGGAGTGTGAGTAACTCCAGCTTCACACAGCTGGAGCAAAAATAGGGATTTGTAGGAAGGCATGGCAGCGAATATTCGGCTGCTGAAGGAGTTAGAAATGGGTGCTAGATTTGCAAAAACTAAAAAGCAGCATTATCTCCCTTGTTGACTTGAAGAGTGCACCTCTCCAGCACAGCACATGGCACTTCTGGCCTGCTATTCCCCAGAGCAGCATGACCTCTCTGCCCAGGAACGATCCTTAGGTGCGTGCCTCAACTCCCTAATAACAAGAGTAGTGTGGAATTTAAAACATCTCCCCACCCACATGCAGTGGGTGTGCTGGAATGTTAGGTGGGGCAAGTGCAAGGTGTGACAAAGAGCAGATGCCCCTCTGAATACCACCTTTTTCCTCAGCAGAGGGGCTCTGCTGAGCGTTCTACTTGGGATGAGCTGGGACTGTCTTCACTAAGGGCCACTGGCAAAGCTCTGCTGTTCGGCAGCCAAGAAGGGTGTGCTTTGTGAAAGAGCTGTTAAGTAGCAGATTTAGTGATCGGACTTACTCAAGCACACATGACTCAAGGTTAAGGAATGCTCCAAAGTAACAAGTAAAAAGCAGTTTAACGAGATGCAAATATCTCTTCCTCCCCACTGAGCACCAGCATGATGATACCTTATGGACAGTTTTAGGGTCAGACACAGTTGAACTCGTTTGGGGCTACATACATGTAAGTATCCCTGGCTGCTCTGCTAGGCCTACCACAATGTACTAGGAACAAGAAAAGAGAATCTTAGCTCAGTAGGGAGCCAAAAAAATATTGTGGAGAAGATAAACGTGACAGTGAAGAGCAGCCACAAGGACATTTCAGAACTGCGTGACCCATTCAGCACTCACTCCATAATGCCTGTGAGTCAAGCTTGCCGTTTCTCCCATTCCAGTAATTAATTTACTATTTCCTGAGAACAAACATATGGGAGGGTGCAAACACAACCTCAGGCAAAAAGAGTTTGCAACCCTGAGCCCGAAGTCTTCAAACATTTAAGAGAACATTTAACTTTCTGGCAAGATCTGTGCTATCAACACAGCGGGTTCTAGAGTGCCTCTGTGAAAACACAGGGTATGACATAAGTCATTCTTATATTTTGCAAGGTGTCATCTTGCAAGCACACTCTGCATCAGTCATTTACCACTGTGGTCCTAACAGAAACCATGACGTTCACAAACAGCAGCAAACATCTGTCTATGGTTCAAGTAACCCCAGACTTCACTGAAACAGTGGAGGGAAACAGCAGCCGATTTTCTTGTGATTTGGTTAAAATAATTTCACTGTGCTTCAAGTCACCTGTTGGTCTCTGACCACGTGCTTTCCTTCCCTTGGGAGAGAATTAAAAGGTCTGTTAATGTGCTGAATACAGACAGGCTGAACCACTGCTCAGTAAAACATAAAAAGCAAAGGCTTTGGCGCTGAAGCACAGACATAGCAGCCCCACACACAAACAGGCGAAGCTCTTCCCATGTCAGCCTGGCCCATCAGAGCAACCACACTTCTCTGCACGCAAGTACAGTCCCTGCTGAATTAGCACCTTCCTGCTGGGTGCAGATCTCATGGCCAGCCAAAGAACTGCACGTTACAGGACAGGGCAGCACTGTCCCAGCTCAGGAGAAAACTCCAACAGCTGCTTCCAGCTCCTCCCACACCCAACCATCTGCTCTCCTCCACCCTAATTTTTCCATTTCTCAGGGTAAACATAGTTAAACGATGGCAAACAACAACTTAAGCGAATGGATTCCAACTTGAGGGATTCTATTATTCGCTATGCATCAAATCAGCAGCAGTGGTGAGACAGCATCAGCTACACAGCAGCAGCTCTACTCGATGTACCAAGTGAGAAACCAGCTTCAAGGGGGGGATAAATATGCTCCATCTGCTCTGACCTTACAGGTCAGATGTTGCTGAAGTAGCCTCTGCAGTGTCTGGACAGCTGGGCTGGGCACCTCATGAGTGACACAGCTCTGTTAATTACTCAAATTAATGCAGAAATAAAACAATAATTTTACCACTATTTGGAACTTTAAAACTTCTGTCCTGTGGCTAGTGCATTTCTGGGAAGTCCTCCCATCACCAAACTTGTCTTCATAAAAAACTGGAAACACACCACACCTTACTGCAATAAACCTACTAATCTTAGAATGCTTCATTTTGACCCAAGGGACTAAAATAGCATCCCAAACAATTACTTACCAACAGTGGGATCCAGCATCTGTAGCTGAGCTTAACACATGAGGACACGGCTTTGCTTCCCCAAATGCATAAAACACTGCCTGTTCTAAAATTAATTACATTTGCAGCAGATGGGGAAGAGGAAAGAGAAGATAACTCTCAAAGCTCATTCTGAACACTTCAAGATAGAAACCAAGCATAACCAGAAGAAAGAGCCTTGCTGTAAAATATTAACATTGTTCTATTTTTAGGTGTCACCCTCCTGCATTATTGAGTTCATGGCTGAATATGAGAAACTGCTCACAAGGAGCAAAGCTGGAAGTGTCCCGTTTGGGAAAGCCATGGGCAAATCACAGTCTCTGCACCACTTTATAAGACACTCAGGGCTTTTCTTCTGAAACTTATTTCTTTGGTGCATACTGTATCAAAGAACAGCTTTGCATCACCTGCCAGCTAACTCAGCGAGAGAAAGAGAGACTGCACGGGGCTTAGTGAGGAGCAGTTGACTGCCAGATGGGGAAAGAGTTGCTTTCCCTGTCAGGGAATCACTGAATCCCACTGTAACACAGCCTCTTCTGTGAGGGGAAAAAGGACAAGCATTGATTACTAGAAAGGGAAAAAAATATATAGGCAGGGAAGGAATTTAAAACTTCTCCATTAGTGTCAGTTAAATACACCACCATCAGAGCTGGAATTTAACCACAACACCAAAGTTAACACCTCTGGCAGGTAGAAGAGGTCAGAATAGGCACAGCAAATCTTCCTGCTTAGCCAAAGCCTTATCTCACTGTCTGCATCTTCATGAACAGCACTGATGTTTTTTAGTCTTGGTGGTATCAGAGAACTCCAGCCTCACACTACACTGGAGAAGCAGGTCAGATCTTTCTGCACCCTAGGAACACTGACGGCATGAGGACCTGGCCCATCTGCCTTTTGATGTCCTGAAGAACTTCTTGGAGAATATTAACTGCAAACCTACATCAGTAGCAGGATTTCTTCAGCCACTTCTGCTACTTTTCACTTGCAGATTTACCTGTGAAGCAAAATAAATGCTGCAACTTAAACTGAAAACAAGCTCACTGCAACAACTCAGTAAATGCTCCAGCCCAAGGCTGCTGCAATTCCCACCGGGGACCCAGAGCACAAGACTGGCAGCTGGACCAGCGAGGCTCTGGGACACCCACAGCTCCCTGTGTGGCACCGCCTGCTCCAAGGGGAGGCGTTGGCACAGCCAGATGTGACTGTCATGTGCTGCTTTGCCTACAAGATCATTGCACTTTACAGGAACAAGATACTTCTCTTCTGCTGACTCATCTGCAGGCAATACTACTAAACTTTGCACTCTGCCAGCTGTCTGCAGAGAATTGCCTTGACACATGGACAGCATGTAAGCAAGAGCCTCAGGGAAACGGAAGAAGTCCTGTCACTTCAGATAAGTCCCTTGCCAGGATATAAAGTACCAAAGCGACCCTACATTCCTCTCCATTCCTCGACCATAGATCAAAGAGAATCCTTTTCCCCCTGTTCTCCCTCACCTGCAACCCCCAGTCTCCAATTAACCTTACTGGTGTGTATCCCTGTGGACATCTGTGGAGACACAGAGACCTGGGAGAGGTTAATGACAGAAGGCTCATCATGGATCTCTCTTCTATTAGTGCTTAAAAAACTTGCCTAACCTCCAAAGCAACTTCATGCCGAGCCCAGGCTTGCCAGGCCCAGCTCTGTCCCAGTCTCCAGACGCAGAGCATCTGCCTGGAAATGCTGCTGGCTACGACCCAGCCCGCTCACCCCCAGACAGACTGCGATGCTCCCCACAGTCAGCATCTGCTCTACCTGGATGGTCTAAGCCCTTGTGCCCCTTATAAAAGTTACTGAAGCATCTGGCACAGTCCTGTCCACTTGTAAAACACAGGCTGCTTCCACTACTTTGGATCAACATCAACAAAAACAGCTGTTCCACAGTGTGTTAAAAGCCACACGAACATATAAAAGCGATTCTGGTTCAGCCAGTGCCACACATTGGTCCAACAGCATCCACACATTTGCTGTACCTGCTAAAACAACCCCCCAGGCCTTGCACACCCTACTGGTCCAGGCAGGCTGGTAACATTTTCTCAAGCAGAGCCTGAGCAGGCAGAAGCCCTGGTACCCATGTCCTGCAGTCGATGGAAAGATGCTGCTTCTCACCAACAAAGTCCCAAATGGCTTAAGATAATTCTGCCTAACCACAACTGAAAACAGTTCAGTGCAGTCACCTAGATAGTGTTGCTAAGTAATACACAGACAAAAGAGAGAAACAGCTGTCAAGACCTTCTCTGTGAATTCACAGCCCTTCTGGGTATACCATAACCTCCAGGCACTGAGTGTCCTGACATGCGACAGCCTCTGCTGGGTGAGTGAAGCAGCAGAAATAGGGTTTATGCAGAACACCAGAAAAGATACTGTCAGGGGCAATGAAGTATGAGAATAGGTGGTCATTCTGACCTGACTTCTGCATCATTTTGTTTTTAGGGATTAGCAACAGAGCTTTTTGAGACTGAAGGTGTAAACCTCCTTTACTAGGTTTACACACCAATACCAATTCCTTACTGCAACAGTTATTGTTTGTGGCTCTTAGCACAGTGATTTCAAGAGAGTTACAATGCAGACCTTGCAGTGAGAAACTTCAAAATCAGTAATTCTGTATATACAGCAAATTTATTTGGGAAATAACGCATGGGTATTTGTCATCTGAATTTCAAAACCAAATACAGTGGCTGTCCTCAGACCCCAGAGTCCTGCAGATGGAAACCCAGCATTACCTGTTTCTGACCACCCCAACCTTTGCCAGGGTCCTAGTGCTGCAGCAGCACAGGGTGGGGACAGAGGGAAGGCCACCTGCAGCATCCTGCACCTCCCTCCACAGCGAGCGAGGACAACAGAAGAGCATCACAGTTCTCAGAATTCCTGAGGACTTAAAGTCCAATTACAAAACCATTAATCAGTGCATCCAGGACTTCGGTGGACACAAAAAGCGGGTTACAGAGCATGTGTGCCTATGCAGCAGCTGGGTCACACCTTCCTTCGCCGCAGCCAGGGCCACCTCCTCCCTGTCCTCCCTAGGCCTTGACTGTCCCCTAGGTGGGGGCATGTCCCCCGAAACCCCCACGCTCCAAGCCCTGAGGGTGCACTACAAAAGTTTCCCACTGATCTGCCGCTGTCTCCTCTCAGCTGCCAATCCTGCCATTTCGGAGGATCATGCCCGGGCCCCGGCCTCTGCCCAAGCCCCCACAAAGGGGACGCAGCGCATCACGACCACCCCAGCAGACAGTGCCCTCTTGCCCAAAGCCAGTGTTCCACGTCCCGACCGGCCAGCACCTCCCGACCCCCCCCCGCCTGTGCCACGGCCACCACGCTGGGAGAGGGGCCCGGGGAGGGACCCCTGACCGGCTCCGCAGGAGGAGCGTGCGGTGCCCTCATGTGCCGCCAACCTAAACCCACCCAACAGCCGCCGGTCCCGTGACAGGCACGGCACCGCTCTGCTCCCTGTCCCCCGCACCCACAGCCCCCTCAGGGACAGCCCCCCGCTCCCGCCGGACGCCCCCCTACCAGCGCGCCGCCGGCCGCCGCCGCTCCGCAGCCCAGCCCGGTGAGTCCGGCCCCGCCCCGCTCNTGTCCGCCCGGAACCACGGAAGGGACCGGCCCGCCACGGGGAAGCCGCGTCCCGGGAAACCGCGCCTGGAACCTCCGTTCCGGCTCGCCACGGTCCTGCGCCGCGGCTCTTCCCATCACAGAATATCCCGAGCTGAAGGCGACCCGCAGAGATCATCCGAGTCCAGCTCCTGGCCCTGCACAGCACCATCCCCAAGAGAGCCTTATCCGAACGCTTTTTGAGCTCCGCCGGGCTTGGTGCCATAACCACTTGCCTGGGGAGCCTGGTCCAGAGCCCAGCCACCTTCTGGGGAAAGAACCTTTTCCTGATATCCAACCCAACCCCCCCGCCACACCTTCAGGCCATTCCCTTGGGTCCTATCACTGGTCACCACAGAGAAGAGATCAGCGTCTGCCCCTCTGCTTCCTCTCGTGAGAAGGGGAGACTGTGATGAAGTCTCTCCTCAGTCTGTCCAGTATATGGATGCATCCAGTGTAAATTCCAAAGGTTCTGGAAGGAAGGAGCTACCCTGCTGTCCACACCGACGTGCAGTGCCTCAGCAGTGGCTCGATCTTCTCCAGGGAAAATACAGCATCCCTTACCTAACCCGCGCCACAGCCAAGGGTGGTGAGGCTGAGTGATTACAGACTCAAACCTGCACACCTACTTTGCACAACACCTTTGTGAAGAAGCCATTAAACCCCTCCAAAATGGAGCAAGTGCAAGGTGAAACATTGTGATTTAATAGCCATGACTTTATAAAAGCATCAAAGTGAGTCTGAGGTCGTATGTACCATCTCCTGGAAAAATGTTGTTGTGTGGAGGGCTTTGCTGTTCCCCGAAAGTCACACTCCCACGTCGTGCACAAACTGAGCAGCGCTGTCCCATCTCTCTGCAGGTTCCTTAATGGGTGACAGCCACAGGGAACAGCAAAGCAATCAGAGAAGTCACCCTCTATTTCCCACCAGAGGAAAAGGAGAGGAAGACTCATAATCAAAATATTTAAAACTAATATAATAGGGAACCAGTGGTGTGCTGCCTCCAGCACTGTGGCTGAAAGAGGGATTCTAGAAGATGCATCGTAATTTTTTACTTCCCTGGCTTCCAAGAGCTGCATGGGGAGGGTGTGTTCTGCTCTAAGTTAGTGAGGGTGGGATTTAGGGTTCACCTGACCCTGCTTCAGCACTCTAAAACCCATTCATGCCACTGGAACGGTTCAGCTGTGCTTGCTCTGTTAGCAGAGAGAGAACAGGCACCACCACAGAGCAACTCATCCTGTCTTCTGATGGGCACCCTAAGATGTACTCTGGTGGCGCCCACTCTCTCAGGAACCAGCCTGGTCGTTTAACTTTTGGGAAGATGAGAGGCTGGAGTCCTAGCAAAGTTGGTCTCCAAACATCCACCCTCACATTCCAAAACAATTACAGAGAGATTGGGAAAGCTCTTCAGTATCTGCTGAAGAGGGTGAGGAGCAATGATCACTCACAGCATCCATGGGTGCCAAACTGCACCAAACCAAGGAGCAGTTACTGCAGGGAGGAGTTCTGGCAGTCATAGGGTGTGTGGGCTGCTGGCCTGACCTAATGTCCTAAATACCTTAATTGACTTTCCATCAATTAATACCATCTCATGTGACACAGCTGGGATTCATAGCCCAGTTGTTGTGGAAGTCATAGGAACAAATCTGGATAACCAGAACCAGAAATCAGCTTTATGGGTTAATTTACAAAGAATTGTCAAAATGCTCACCTGAGAAATGCAGACAAGCCATCCAGGCTAGTGCATCTTGTAGAGTGGAAGAAACTGCCACAGGAGAAGAAATATTAAATACATAGATTTATTATGGTTTTTTTTCTTATAAATATTTCATTAATTTCATAAAAATAAAAGTACCAGAACCCTTTCAAGATAGAAGTTGAGTTTGCCTTAGAAGCAATGGTTATTGGCAATACACTTTTAGGACAAAACCAACACTATATAAAAAACAAAGGGCCATTTAAATAAAGGACATAATAATAATAATAATAATAATAATAATAATAATAATAATAATAATACTATTGTGCTTAAAGCTATATCAATATCCACAAGGAAGAAGGAATGTTGTAGTGTGTAGAACAGGCATAGGATGTGCTTCGTAGAGCTGTTAATTTTGTTAGGTACTAAAGGAAGAACATGATGCTTTTATGCACTTAAATAAAAAATACTCCAAAGCATTCTCCCCCACATCTGTTCTTCTGCGCAATTTTTGTCACCTTCAATAGTAGAAGCAGCCAAACGCAGCCACCACACAAAACAGGCTGTCCTGGGGAAAACAGAGAAAGGCTCTGTGTTAGTCAAGGCAAGCTTTTTTGCTAGTGGAACAGGCAAACCTCAGGGAACATTTAGACCAGACCATAATTGTATGGTAATATATTGCAATTTTCTGTCTTTCATTTAAGTTTCTTATTCACCTCGTGGTGTAACCCAGGTCAGTGCATATCGATGCCAGAAGCACCTGAATTTCCTCCATCCATACACTTACAGGTGTGTCAGTTTAAAACAAAGTAAGATAATAATGAAGTAAAACCTTGACTTTGGCTCAATCCTGGATTTCAGCCATGCTCCATGACTGCAGTTCAGCAAAGTATGTAAGAAAAGACTTTGTATCTTGTGCGTCCTCTCCCCAGCAGTAAAATGGTGTGACTACAGTGACTTTTGTACAGTACTGTGTGACGGGCTCAGGAGAGAACTTCGACTACGTTGGCTATTATATCTAAGTATGTTTTGTGAATGAGGATGTAAATCAGGCTGTTTCAATAATCTTGATTCCTTCTTTCTAGTAGTTGTTTCTTTTCTGCTCCATATTTAAGGTCACTCTACCTCTCATAGAAAAGCAAGTAGCCTTGCACTTCCCGTGGGAATCCAGCCCATACTTACATTCATGAACACGTCGTGAGCACAGCTGTCAGTGTCAGCATCCCAGAAACATCGTGCAGCCATGCTAGACAAAGGAGCCAGACAGGGACATTACCCAGAGTTCAAGTGTAATGACTTAAGTGATCACAGATACTTCCCTTGAAAACCAAACTGAGCTTGCTTTAAAGGTAATGGAATTGGGAAGTGTGCTCCTGAATCCCAAACCTAGTTCTCTACTGCTGAATTCTACCACATGCTGTAATCCCCTCTGTATGTGCTCCACCTTCAAACTCATCAGCTCTCAACCCTGCCACCTCCACTGTGCAGCAGGGCTTGAAACCTCACGCTTAAGAATCTTTGACTTCTGGCCTATGCGTATCAGTGGCTAATTTAGCTTATTTGTTCTTTTTCTTCACCTCCTGCACCCTCATGGTACAACTTATTTATAGGGAGCTATCGTATTCCTTGGCAGATTCCATGCTACAAGACCACGACCTCTTCAAGCCTTTTCGTATCCATACCCTCTGTTCCCTGACCATCCTGATGGACTTAGACACCCAAGCCCTATCCTGAGGACAACCAACTAGACTATAACAGGATATTACATATGAGACCTTGCTGCTGCCTTGTCTAAAGGCACTGACATTCCCCTTTCTCTGCTGCAAGAATCCCACTCCCTGCCTGCCCCAGTCAGTCTCAGCTGATGGGATTCCTTTTGGGGCACAGTCCCTACATGTCTGACTGACTGTACTAAGATGATTGCATTTCATCCTTCTGTTACCTTAGCTCTCAGGGTTATCCTGCCTTTTTTTTTTCAGTTCAGTATTCCACTTTGCCTCTGGAATACACTGGCTACCTGTTTTTAGCATTAAGGATGTCAGTGATCGTGCTTCAATCTTGCTTCCTGTCTGTTGCAGGACTGGGAAACTGGGAAATTTCCCCAATTGCTCTGTCAGCTTGTGTTGCTGGACTTTGCATTTCTGATCAGACCACCTGAACATTGAACTATTCACCATGATATGGTGCTTCTGGAGCAGTCTGCGTGCAGATGGACATTCCTGACAAAAGCCTGAGCAGCAGGTACAGATACTCCTCTCTGACCTCCAGAACAGGGAGGGAACAGATCTGATTACAGCTCTGCTGCACTTATCTTCTGCTGGAGTACCAGGCACAATAATAAAGATAAGCCCAGCAGATAAAGCACATAAACCTTTCGAGCTGTTCCCTTTTGTCTTATCCCTACCCACTAGTAATGGAAAGTTACAGCCCACTATTGCAGCCAAGAGGAATTCTTTTGTCTGACTGCAGGCAGCTGGAGCTGACTGCAAGTGCTCAGCACCCACATGGGAATCTAGGCTTGGTTCCCATGACAGTATTGCAGGGGGATTATAGAAATTGAAACTTCTGAAAAATGTAAATGAAATGCTTATGGAAGCTTTCTGGCTTTAGACAGAAGTGAGTTACCATGGCTTTTGTGCTCCAGCAGGGCCTTGGGAATGGATGGGGGGTGTACCCTAATTCATCAGGAATACAACATAAAATGCTTCTGCAACACTCCTCACAAATGCTCTTCAGCATTTCAGCTTGCTAAGAACCACCATAGAGCCAATTATCACTGGCTAATTCAATCAGCCAAAACCTAAACCCTCAAGTTGCCACAAAAAGAGAAAAGAAAGTGATTTTCACTTTATCATCTGCAGGCAGATCTTTGTAGCTAGGGAAGATGGAAGCAGCTTCCAAAGGAAAAAAACACACCCAAACCCAAAAAACGTGAGAGAAATACAATTAGAAGATGCAAAACTTACTTCACTCCTTCTCCTCTCTGCTCTCCAATGACAACCTGCACCACCATCTTGTACCTGTCAAATCCCTCCTCTGGAAAGAGAAAAAAAATAATAGTGAGAGCAATAACTTTTTTTTTTAAATATGAGCCCAAAACAGGACCCTGAGAACTAAAGATTTCTGGCTACAAAGCACGTGGCCTGTACTAGCCTATGCAAGTAGCCAAGTGAACAGACTGCCTTGCAAGGCTTCATTTTCCTACCATGGAGTACCACGGTTTTATTGGATTTGAAGAGTGAACAGGGTAGTTGGCATCCATCAAAAGGTGCATGTAAGGCACAAGACACTCCTGAGCAGCCACGCTGTATGTCAGCATTCTGCTGTGAACTTTCAAGAACTGACCACACGGAAAGAACATAAATAAGGCTGCTGGTGGACAAAATGCAATTTGAAAAAGACTGTCTTATTTTAGAACCATTTTGAGGCAAAGGCATTGTGAAATTCTTCTGCCACGCAGGTGTTTCCTTTGCTTCTGAGTGGGATAAAAGGCCACACAATAGCTGTGTTATGTGTCTGCAGAGATGTGCTATTGTTTCACAATAGTAAAGAAGCACCTCTGGGGCACAGGCCAGATCCAATGAGGCCATGGCAATGTTCCAGAAGCCAAATCACAACAAGCATGTTTAAAATCAAATATAGGTCCCAACGCCTGTCTTCAACAAAGCAGTGTCCCGGGACAACTCCAGTGCCCTGTTTCCACTGGAGGATCAAACACAGCACGCTGGCTCTGTTAACATCGACCACATCAATGCTTATCAGAGATGCCAGCTGATAGAGCGGCCACCCCGGGCCAGCCTTGCTTCAGGCTGCTGCCACTGCGGTTACACATTACTAAAACCAAGCCCTGTGCAGATGAGCTCGGCATCAACACGTGCAGGGATACAGCTGCTGCTGGCTTCAAAGCAGATGTGTAATTCTGGGAGAAGTACAAATCCACGGCTCCTGCCGAGGGTGACGGCACGGCTGTGCCACTGCATCAGGCCAGCCCAGCAGATGGAGCACCAGCCTGTCCCCAGGAGGACGGGAAAAACAAGTGTCCGTGCCAGCACACACATCCATATACTTGTTCCAGCACAGAACTCAGGAAACACCTGCTGGTGCCTGCACTTTTCTTCTAGAACTCAAAAATGTTGGAGGGCATCCTGTTCAGCAGCACAACCTTTTTCCAGTACTGTAAGGCTGTAGTCACATCCCTCCTTGGCTGACTGTTCTCTTTTCCCCTTCCCTGTGCCCCCTGAGCCTTGTTCTGATCTCCACTGCTATTCCAGCTCTGATCTAACTCACAGCAGAAAAAGAGCAGGAATAGTTCTGTTTATGGAAGCAAGAAGCAATGAAGCATCACTTCTTTCTTCTCTCTAATGCAGCTTCTTTCCCCCTGCAGCCCCTCCAAGGCTGGCATCACACACCTGCCAAGCTATACGAAAACAAATCTTGTCTGCTTGAAATTAGGTCTCCAGTTCCGCAGGCAAGGAACGTACATATATAGGACAGATTGTTTCATAACAGTAGACTCGAATCAGTCAATGGGGAAGGAATAAGTTTGAAGAATAAAGGAAGAAAGAGGGATCTTATCAATAGGGAGAGGACATGGCAAGAAAAATTACTTCCCCAGCAAACATCCTTACCTTTCAGTCTGTCTTTTATTGTCTCTGATAAAGACTTTGTAAGCTCAGGCATTTCTTCTGGGATGTACTGTACATTGGCCAGCTTCTCCTTCAGTATCACATGGATGCATTCTTTTACTGTGGACGACTTAAATCTATCATGGGAAAAAAAACCCCACACAACAGAAAGCCCAGGAAGTTCACACAATGTGTAGAAACATACACAACCCCACCTGGGAAAATGTAGCTTTCTTGTATTACAGAAAAATGACAGATGACAAGCCGTGGGGGAAAAAAAGCCCTGCCAAAATGGAGATATTGCCGAAAGCCAAACACCTACCAACAGGGGTGAAACCAGCCCCACTGGAAGTTGCCCCTCCAGCAGCATGCCCGACTTGAGCGGGTGTAAAAGCTGGTCTGGGAGCCCAGTGCCCTCCAACCCCAAACTCTGGGGGGCCCCCATTCCCAACACCCCGCACCGCCTCACGCCAGCCCCTCAT
>VZTI01003759.1:113727-155181 GCA_013397865.1 Struthidea cinerea | reverse complement strand
TTTTTTTTTTTTTTCTCAGAAAAAAGGGCATCTTGCCGTTGTTGGTTTCTCGTGGACATGGCAGCCTCCCCGTCCTGGGTACCAGTTTATACCCATCTCAAGTGTGCATTGGAAAGTTTGAGCAATTCGTGCTATGATTCTAATCAGACCCTTCTGCTGCTGCCACATGGGGTGAGGAGGATGAGCCAGTTTTTCCTGCCAATCCCTGGCTCGCTGAGTTGTGATCTTGGTGGTGATACCCATTACATCTTCCACCTCTAGAAACCAAAACATGTGTCAAGTGCCAAACAAGCCTTCCTGCACCTGGCCCAAGTGCCTGGTGTCACTGTTTGGGGACATAAAGCCTCAAGGTGGAAAAGCCTCCTTGCTGTGACCTGCCTTGTTTCCTGGAGTTCAGTTTAGTTTAGTTTAGTCAGTTTTTTTTAGTGGGAATCCAGGAAATTATGAAGGAAGAGTTGATGTCCAAGTCAAAACCCCCTGCACCCTTGCACATGGCAGAGAGCACTCCCTTTGCCACCCATCCAGGCAGCATGGTGGCCTCTGGCCAGGTGGCGTAGAGAGGTGATAAGCTGGGCACGGCACCCAGCCTTGCTCTGCAGCTCAAGCAGTGCCAGCAGCTCATGAGAAAGGAGTCATGCTGCAATGCCAGGAGGAGACTGGAAAAGAGGACCAAGACAGGCTGGACTGAGCCACCATCCCAGGGTGAGCCCTGTCTGCCCCAGCCCAGAACCCCCTCCTTGGCCACCCCAGTTTGGCCATCATGGTGGTATTGGGTTAATGGCTCTTGATGGACTCAGAGGTCTTTCCAATCTCCATGATTCTATGATTTCATGATTCTATGGAATTAGGGGTGGCTGCCCCAGCCCACTCGCCTGCCAGGGACACATTTGAAAGTGAGAGGTGAGCAAGCCCCAGCCTCACAGCTTGTTTCTGAAAGCTTGGAAAAATAATGAAGTCATCATTAGACTCACATCCTTCTCCCCAGTTATTAATTTTCCCCTGATACTTTCCAAAATTGCGGGGCACCGAGGCTGTGTTCTAGAGAAGCGGAGGAGCGCGCTTTCACCGCTGGTTACTTCCTATGCCAGTATTAGTCAGTGTGGTGAGTGGGAAGCATGGATGGTGAAAAATTACATAAGTCTCCTGCAAATGTCACCCCAATAACAGCACCCTGGCCCTGGGCACCTGCCCTTGCTCTCTGCAAATCTGCAAAGAAACACACCTAAGGAGGCAAAACTCCTCCCCTCGTCCTCCTCCTCCTCCTCTCCCATCCCATCCCGGTGGGAGCAGCCTACCAACAGGTGCCCCATGGCTGCTCAGACCCTATCTACCCAGTGCCACATGTCCCCCAACCCCACTGCCTTGGGCACCTAGTGGGAGCACCTGTGGATGCGTGGGAACCCAAGACAGCTTTTACTTATGAGGAGCTGAGGACATGTCCCTTGTGGTCCCTGCCTCCTCTGTCCCTGGAAGCTTTCCCCAAAAAGGGTGTAGGCTCAGAGGTGCCTGTCCCTGCTGCTTGGCAGCTGGGTGCCTGTGTGGGAACATGCCAGGAGCGCTCAGAGAGGGGAAGGGGCCAGGTCTGGCTCAGCTGATCCTTGCCTCCGTGGGGAGGAAGCTGGGGGCAGGAGGCAGCCCGGGTTTCCCTCTGGGGCAGAGGTGGGCACGTTTCATTTCCAGCCGGCTCTTGCTGTGTACGACAGAGAGAGAACAAGCTGCCGCTGCGGGGAAGAAAGCACGGTGAGAGGCGGAAGCCGCACAGCACCCACTGCACAGCGTCTCCTGCCTGCCCGGGCAGGGGACCCACCGGCTCACCATGGCTCCAGGTGCCTCGAAGAAGATGTGGGGCAGCGTGGAGGTGGCCCTGGCTGACCTCTGTGCCATCCTGCTCTGCTGTGGGCCCATGCTGACCTGCTGCCGCCGCGGTAAGTACGGGAGTGTGGTGTGCTCACTGGCATGGCTGTGTCACTTGCAGCTGGTGGAAAATGTCTAAGGGCTGGGAGCAATGTAGTTAAAAATTAGCTCTGGCATTAAGAAGGCAGAAAACCCAAAGCTGAAGCTAAGGATTTGGGGATTTTTGGGGCAGAAATGGGATTAAAGGATGGAGAAGGGGACAGGTCCCCAGCCCACAGTGCTGACACCAGAGCTGTGTTGCAGCGCAGTGACGGTGATTGGGGTTTGATGTTGAGCTTATGGGTTTGCCAGTGGGGTCTGGGGTTTTCTCTCTGGCTCTCATGGCTTCAGTCTGTGCCCTTGAGCTGCAACTCCTGGTTTGGACTTGATCCTGAGGGAGCCAGGGCCCTTGCTCTGGGTGAAATTTGGGGGAGAAGGAGAGGTTGAGAGGAAGGTGTGAGTCTGGGCAGAGTGAATGAGAGCCCTGGTGAAGCTGTGTCTCCCCTTCCTTCCAGCCCACTGTTTCTTTGGTGGATTCGTGTATTTTTTTCCCTGAGGGTGGGCATAGGGCTGGGTGTCCCTTGGAGTAGATGTTACCTCTGGAGCTGGGAAGATACAGGAAAACATATAAACCCAACATCTGCTTTCAGAAGTCCTCTGAATGCTTCATTCATTCTTGGCAGTGGCACTAGTAGGAAACAAAGCCCTGAACCTGCCAGATATTTTCTGTTAAACACTAGAAATCCAAAACATGGCAAAAATTCCATCTCTTGGTGTGGACACTGCCAGTGCTGCCTATGGGAATTGGGGCACTTCTCTCCCTCCCTCCTCCTGTTTGATCTCATCACTCATTTCTCAGCCCAGTTTTCCATCTAATCTTGTATCTATTCACGGAATTTCCATGTTCCTTTTCTGGTTGGTGATGCTGTGGTTATGGTCCTATGGCCTCAGGCCAGAGTTGGAGGGATGGGAGGGACTTTCTGACTCTGCCTGCAGGCCCTGGGGCTGCTATCAGTGGTGATTTCTGAAAAAGGAAGATGAATTTCCTTGGACAGGGACTTTTCAAAGCCTTGGTGGTTTGAATAGCTTGGTCGGGTGACGTATGTGAAAAATGTTTCTTCCCGCTTTTCGTTTCTCTAAATAGAATTTAATGCAACAGCTGCCACGTTCTGCTGTGTGGGACTGGCTGAGGCAGGACGTTGTGTGGCTGGCCCGTGTTCGCAGCATCCCCACTGCGCAGGATGGATGAACTCACTGGGATAATGGGCAGGGAAATGAGGTGAAGCAGCAGGGCTGGTGCTAAAGCAGAGGAGCCTGTGGCTGTGGCTGACTGGATTCTCTGTTGGGAACAGCCTGGCAAGCCCAGTTGTACACATAAGGAGGGGACAGGCTCCTGGAAATGGATGGCACTGTGAGCTCCAGGTTGTTCTGCCCTGTCAGGTTGTCTCAGGCTGGAGATGACAAATACTGTGCCATGGGCAGCCCCTGCCTGCTCTGAGCTCCCAGCATGGTGCAGGAGGGAGAGCCAGAGCATCCCAGCAGGCAGCCAGGCAGGTGATGGGCTGCACCACAGGACACTGCCCTGACCTGGGACTCTGTCCCTCTGCTCGCTTGCAGAGTCAGCCTCAGCTGGAGAGAGGATGACTCAGACATTAAAATACAGCATATATTTAAAAATAATACAACCCCCAAAGTCTGTTTTCCCCAGTACAGGTGTTCATTGTTAATTTTAGGTAGCCCAGAGCACAATTTGGTCTGCTGAAACCATTTCACAGTACTGTCATTACCTCTGAGAGTACCTCTCCAGCCAGGCACACATTTGGAACAGGAGAGACATGGGCTGATGTACCTGCCCATGTCCCAGAGTGATGATGTGGACTGGTCTTGCATCCCTGGCTCCTACACAGCTGTTTCTGAGATCTGTGCCTGCTGTAACTATGTCTGCTCCTTGTTTCCTCTCTCCCAAATAGTGACCATCTTCCCAGCAGTGTTAGCTCTCCCTGAACGTGACAAAGCCACTTTCTTCTGCAATATCTCCATGGAGAATGGCTCTGTTTCACAGTACAGCCTCAATTGGTACAAGGAGATCAAGCACAGCCAAGCCCAAAAAACTGCTGAGATCAGCGAATGCAAGCTCGTGACAGAGACAGAGAAGTACCGGCTCATCAACCGCGCTCCTGTCTTTGAGATCGAGATCCTGGACCTCCACCAGAATGACTCAGGCTCCTACTACTGTGGATTGATCACCATCTTTGAGCCTGATAAAGTGATGGAGAGCGACCGGTCCCAGCTGATGGTCACAGGTCAGCCTGAGGGGCTGAGCTGATGGGAACAGGTCCCAAGCCCATTGTAGCTCCAGGGCTTAAGGCAGGCAGTAACCTGTTGGCAGAGGACCTGACATGGGTCAGGAGAGCACAGCCCTACCCTGTCCGTTCTCCTTTGTAGGAGAGGGGTAGTGGGGCTGTGGCAGCCTGCCTGGCACTGAGCTCTTTCTGAGGACAGCCCCCATGTTCCCCTGTTGCCTTTCACAAGGACTACAGAGGCCATTTTACACTCCTGACCTGCTGTTTTGTTCTCCCTTTTTTGAATGGCTATTGCAGCAGCCCCCCAGATGAATGCCACTGACGAGCCGGACATGGAGGAAGGCAACCCCTCAGAGCACATCAAGGCCATGCTCCTGGGCATCCTGCTGCTGGCTGGAGTGATTGTGCTGCTGATCTTCGGCTACCTCACCTTCATGTGCAGGAGAGGAGGTATGATCCCCCTGGAGGCCATGCAAACCCAGTTTGGGACCTGGGCTCAGCCAGACTCTGCAGCTGCCTGGGGTACATGGACTGGTTCAAGGTGCTAATCTCAGTTGTGGCATATCCCTGTGGGACAGATATCTCCATGCCTGGGGGAGAGGGGTGCTTTGAGCCCTGCTTGCCCTTTGTAGAGCCCCCAGACCTCGTGCAGTGGGTCTACACCACTCGTTAGCGTGGTGCCTTAATGCTGCATTTGAATCCCTCCCATGCACCTTGCCCAGGTACCTTTGGAGCACCTCGTCCTGCTGCAGCACAGGGCATCGCCTCAGCCTTGCCACAGGCACTCACAGAGAATTCCCCTGCACTCCACTAATCCAAATTGAACCCTAGGCTGTGGGCTGGTGTCTCACTTGTCCTTGTAATGCTCAGGGTGTTAGATCCTGAATAGACAAAGAGGAAGTGTGGTGAAAAGATTGTGGTGTCCAGTGCTGTCTAGGACAAGGGTGCGGCTGGGCCAGCTTACGTGGCACACAAGCCTCCTCTAACCAAGTGTGTTACTTTGCAGATGTGCAGAAACCACTGAGTGAAAACGTGCCAGCGGTGAGTTTTCTGCCTCTGTCACCCTGCTGTGCTGCAGGAGAGCACCGTGGCATCGCTGGGGTGAGGAGGGTGCTGGGCCTCCCTTTATCAGCTCTTCACAAGCGTCTCACTTCTTCTGTTTTCTCTGCTGCTGCTTGATCTTTTCTGCACAGCTACAACTGCTTTTCTGCACCTGCAGCAGCACAGCCCCATCACAAAATCAAAATAAAATTACCCAAGATAGGATGGCACTCTCTAGTCCAATTCTTCTTCAAAGCAGGCTTATCTTTGACAGTGGATTGTGTTGCTGTAGAAAATGGGAGGATGTTTCCCTCCAGTGTATCAAGCTAAAATTTATTTTGCTGCAGCTGGTGCCTGTTTTCTCCTCCCTTTAGCCAGGCACTTCTGGAGGGATCTGTCTCCATCTTCTCTCCAGCCCCATTCATTAGGTAGCTGAAGGCAGTGAGTCAGTTGCCCTTTGCTCTCTCCTCTCTGGGCTGAGCAAACTCAGCCCTAGGCTCTGCTCATGCACACCATGCCACTTTGGAGCCCAATGGAGAAATGGGAAAAGGGCTCCTAGCACAGCCCTGCCTTCTGTGGCTGGGCAGGCAGAGAGCTCAGCCTGCCTGCAGAGGCTGAGGCAGAGAGCTGACACCCCAAGGCTCATGATCTGGTTCCTCTGTGCATATTCTATCCCAGCTCTGTGCATATTCTATCCCAGCTCTGTGCATCTTTCTGCTGTGTATCACTCCCACCCTCCCAGGATGCTTCAGAACTGATTTTGGCACTTGCTGTAAGAAGGGGCTTGTGCTGGGGGTGGTGAGTACCTCTGGATGTTGAACCAGCACTATTGGGGTTACCTTGCAGAAGGAAGAGAAGCCCTCCGTGGTATCCATATCCACTGTGGACTATGGTGTGCTGGAGTTTCAGAGGGACCAGTGCACCCCGGTGCCCCCCGAGACCCAGCCGGTTGAGCAGACTGAATACGCCACCATCATCTTCCCAGAGGAGAAACCTGTCACACCAGAGCGGGGCAAGAAACACCTGGATGAGAGGACTCGACAGCTGCCCTCACAGCCCTGCTGAGGGTCAGGGTCCCTCTTCACCAGGGTGCGGGCATGAACAGGTTGCCCCAGTCACTCACTCTGGGAAAAATCCAGCATATCGGGACTGAAGCAACAGAGATGCTGCTGCTGGAGTCAATATTGAACAGTCCTGGCCACAGTGTTATTGTGGCCATGGGGTGGGTACCACCGGATGAGGAAGGTCCCTGCTGTGCTCCATGTGATGCCTCTTCTCTCAGGGCAGGGAGGATGGGCTGGGGCAGAGCAGTGATGACAACAGGTCTGTCCCAAAGGTGATTTACATTATGCCTCGGTTTTCTACCTCCACCCAGTACTCTCTGGAGTGGCCACGCTGCTTCCCTGCCCCAGGTCTGAACTAACTATCAAAGCATGACTGTTGAAGAAAATGCTGGAGTTTGGAGCTGGAGTGAATCCTGTGAGATGCTGCTCACAGGAGCCCAGGGCTGTGGTCTTCTCCTTGCTTGGAGCCTTATGTACCACTATGCAGAAATCCCTGGGAAGCAGGCAGCTGGCCTTCTGCCTGTCTCCAGGCATTTTCCTCCTCTGCAAGGCGGGTAATCTACTCCTGTGTCTCTCCCTCCCGATCTGGCCATGAGGGTGCATAAAGAGTTCTGCATCCGAGGAGTTTGTTGACTCGTGATGGCAAGCGTGTGGGCAGGCAAATAACAGCTCTTGCAGTGCAGGGCAGAGCTGGGAGGTGGCAGCATCTGTTGTGGTTCCTGGGCCTCTCCATGAGATACACAAGCTTCTCTTTCACAAAGATGCTCTTAAGAATTTAGAGAGGTCGATGCTCGTTTTCTCCTTGCCCCTGTCTGAGCTGGTCACCCAGGTGTGGCTGCAAACCAACGCCCCCCTTAATCAGGCTTGTCTCGGGGCACTCACCCAGTCCATGGGGATGAGCAGCCCTGCTGTGCCAGGGGTCTGGCTGCCATCAGCCAGGGCAGAGCTCACAGCGTGGTGCTCAGTGCAGCTTTTTGGCTTCAAACTTCCACTTTCTCTCTTGAAAGAGATGCCGGAGCTGTGCTGTCTGCCAGAAACCAGAGCGGAAAGAAGTGACAGCTGCTTGAGAGAGGAGAAACCCGAGTAAGGAGTGGCTTTGGAGGCAGCAGAAACTTGCCAGGAGAGTGTGAAACTCAGTGAAAACTGAGAAGAGTCACTTGCATCTCACACTTTGGCAGCGCTGTCAGCAGGTTTCTTTCTCCCTTTACCCCCAGTAAAACCAGCGCAGGCTTGCGGGAGCCAACCTGGGCACTGGGGGAAGGGGTGAGGCAAGCCAGGCACCATATCTTGTACTCTGTGGGGACTGGAAAGTCCATGAGAAAATTTCAGAGGGGACTAGATGGGATAAATATCCATTTGGGATAGCTTACACCTTTCTTCAAGGTAGGGTAGTGGATGTGGTGCCCCTTTCGGTCCCCAGTGCTACTGAAGGCTCCCAGTAGCCTCCACGGACAGTGCTGTAACTCCCATGACATTCACTCATGCCAGTACATGGTTCAGCCCATTGGGGGTTTTTGCCAGCAGCAGCCCTGCTCCTTGCCCCAGCAGCTCTGTCAGAGACCTGCTGTGGCCAGCAGGGCCCACAAAACTGAGGCAGGAGGCAGCTGCAGCAGGAAAGAAGTGGGAGCTCAGTCAGCAGTTTTGCATTTGGCTTTCCTGTCAGACACGACACTGACATTGTCGAGAGGGTGGACCCTGCTTCATATTTTCCACCCTACCTCTCACGCAGCAGAGGTGCCAGACCTTCAGCACTTCCTGCACCCCCTGGCTGCAGCTGTGACTCCTCCAGGAGCAGTTGGGGCTGAGTCCTTTCCTCTCTGGTTGGATGGTGGTCCGCAGCTGACCGGAGGCTCCCAAGCTATCCAGTGGGGTTGGAGGTGTAGCAAAAGCATCTCCCACTGCCATTTGGGATGGGAGAGCATCCAGCCTGCAGCAGTGCCTGTGCCCCTCCGACCCCATCAGCCTGGCTGCAATCCTGCCCCTTGCAGGGATGAAGGCTGGGGCCTCAAATGCGTGGGGTGAGCGGTGGGGATGCTCCAGGCTGCCAGACACCATCTCCCATTCCTGTTTGGAGCACAGGATGCCTAGCACTAACAGACATGAGCTATACTCCCCTGCACCTGGCACGGCGCTGGCTGTGCTGGCCAGTGTAGGAACAGGGCTGGGATGAGCTCTGAGCAGGATGCAGGTTTTCAAGCCCCCAGCTGAGCATCCCCAAACCAAGCAGTGCCCTGAGATGGATGTCAGGCCCCATGCCCCAGCATCCTGCTTGGGAATGGAGAGTCAAGCAGGAGCTCTTAATGCACATATGTGCAAGCACACACAATGCTCATGAACACACAGATGTGCAAATAACTCACCATACAAATTTGTGTGCACACCCCCAAATTTGCACAGCTACTGTACCAAATACCACCCCCTACTGCAGGCACACATCCCCTCAGGCCCCCCATCCGTGTGCCGCGGCTTCTTCTGTGCTGGGACCCAGGACCAGCCAAGGGGGAGGCTGTGGGTGCTGGAGCTGCAGTGTTTCCTGTACAGTCTGGTCTGGCAGTTAAAGCAATCGCTTCCGACCGTGGACACCCAACCCTCCCCCGAGGCATGGCTGCCACCACTGTCAGTGCCAAAATGTTTTGTCAGCCCCCTGAGACCACACACCAGCTGAGACCTCTGGAGTGCCTCACGCTGGTTCCATGCTGGGGTCTTGATGATGGGGAATAGCCAGAGCCCTCTGGGAGACCTCAGAGAGATGGTACTGATCCCTGTCAGCATCTGCAGAAAGCTGGATGTGTGGCAACATGCCTGGGCTCTACCTAAGCAAGCGAAAACCCCTTGCATGGTGCTTGAGAGCCAGCCTGGCTCCTTATACACCCCAGCCTTGATTAAAGGTGGTTAGGAGCAACATGTGAGCAAGCATCTCTTCAAGAAACCTGAACGCATATACTGTATCTTGGGAAAACTGGGCAGGCAGATGAAGATGGAAAGGAAATCCTCTCCTGCACTTTATAGCAGTGTCTTTGAGCAGAGCCATGCCATGGAGCAGCAAGGCACTGTTCCTGAAAACCAGGGCATTGCAGATGCTGGGGGGAGAAGGGGTGGTCAGGCCGTGGCAGAGTAGGGTCAGTTTCAAGTGAGCACTGTCCTGGTCACTGGGAGGTCTTGGAGGTTTTTGGTTGGGAGAGGTTGGGCTGGAGGTGATGCATCAGGTGCGTGGGTTATTTGTCCCCTGGGTTAATGGGGTGGCTTGTGGGTGGGACTGGCCTGCCAGGAACTGTAGTGTGGGAACATTGCCATGGCCTTGACTCTCTGGGAAGGCAACTGTTGGTCCTGGAGGAGAAAGGCTGGAGGGAGCCTGTGGGTGCTGTGCTGGTGGTGGGGGGGGTGAGCTGCTGGGCAGGCTGCCTGAACCCCTAACCATGGCCAGGTTGCACAGCTCTGGTGTGTCCTGAGGGGTCTAGGTCCACAACATCTCCTCCATCCTGTCCCACCAAGAGTCTCACCCTAGCTGTTGCTGAGCTGCTGTAGCCTTGCAGAGTATCTGTGTTTCCTCCTATCGCCCTCATTCTGCTTTCTCTAGTTTTGCTTTGAGTTGTCTCCAGAGTTTCTTCTCTCTCTTCTTCCCTTTGGTGGGATGTGATGCTCAGTGAGGGAGCTGGCAGTCCAGATCCTGGTGCTTAGGGCTTGGAGGGCCAGGCAGGAGCCCTGTGCCTGCCTACTCTTCTGTTCCAAGACAAAACCCACTGTCCATGGCACTGGAGCAGAGCCTTGTTGGAGGGGGTTGAGCTCTCTCCTTACACCTGAAGGGACCATCACGAGAGGCTCACCAGGTGAACAGGGAGCCTAAACCCATGTGGGGTGATACCTGCCCACATCTTCATGTCCACTTGCTCCCTTAAATCTCTCTCCATTGCTCAGCATTCCCCTCCATCCCAGAAGTCCAGGATGATGGGGCAATGTGCCCTCTCTACAGCCCAGCTTGGGCATAGCCCCATTTCCAGAGGAACTGATCCTCTTTTCCTCAAGTCCACTCTTGGGCAGGTGGACCCTTCTCCTCCAAGGGTTCAGCTGTGCAGACAGTCCAGCATGGAAGGGAACCTCCCAGTGTAGCCATTGTTTGTCCATAGAGATGGTGGATTTCACCACGACGGGGTGACAACCATTCACTGTCAACAGCGTCAGGGTTGGAGGGGGACTGAGGCACAGCGCGCTGTTGTGGAGCCATCTCCCAGGAGGATATGGGTGCCCAATTCACCATCTGCTTCGTGGAAGTGGGAAAAAAGGGGATCTGGGAAATTCTAGATGAGTCAGCCTGCCTCAGTACCCAGAACACTGCTGGAGCAAATTCCACCCGGTGGCAAACACTGACAGGGCAGCACTGGGGCTGAGAACATGAATTTAGCAGGAACTCGTGTCAAACCATCCTCATTTTCTCTTCATTAGGGTGACAGGTACCACAGGGAAAGTGGGAGTGATGCTATCTTTGTGCTGCCTTACATTACATTCTCATAAGCAAATGAGGAAATGGGAAATTCTGCCACTGTGGGTGGATGGATTCTCAAGAAGCTCTATCCCATGAGCAGTTATCAATAGCTCGTGCAGCAGACACATCCAACAGAGATTTTCTGGGGAAGCCTGGCTCACATGAAAGCAAGATGCTATTGAAGAAGGGTGTAGGGGCTGTTTGGGTGGAGGGTTAGAAATTGAATTCGCCCTGATGACCTGAAGAAAAGAGAAAAAAATTCCTGAAAGAATGACTGATGGAAAAGAATTGGGTGTGTTCACCACAGGAAAAAATGAGTGGGAAAAAGCCTCAGTATGAAGCAAGCAGTGAGAAATATTTAGGGTTCTGCCCTGTTGCTTAGATGTCAGTTCATCTGTCCTGCAAACCTTGATGTGCCCATGGATACAGCATCCCCGCTGCTGAGGGGATGTTCCTCTCTGCAGTCTTGCCTGGGGACTGGGGTTGAGTGTCCCTTTCTGCCCCTTCCAGGGACTGCTGGCAGGATTGAACCACCACGGTACGGGGTGACCCATCCCAAAGGAAAGGATGGATGTCCCAGCAGGAATGGGGCACACGTGGGCCAAGGAGGGTCCTTATGGGCAATGTGGGCACTTTGTCCCTTGGCTGGAAGAGTGGGGAATGTGGAGGCTGACACATAGTGAGAGATGAAGAGGAGGAGAAAGAACTTCGGGAAACCTTCCTGTGCACACCGAGGCGGCTCACCCAGGGGTGGGAGCTCAAGTCAAAAATAATATCATGCTGTGCAAAAACAGCAGGGAAATTACCACCCAGGCTGCACCTTGTGTGCTTCCTTCATGCATCCCATGGAGAAGCCGTGACCAGCATGCTGGAATGAAGAGGGTTGGCAGGGTCTGACCCTGGCAAGGGCTGCCAGCCCAGTGAGGTCATGCTGTGTCCAGGATAGGGCTTGTCCCCACACCCTGCTGAGGCCAGGCTGTGGGGAGATCCTGTAGGAACAGCTTTTGTTGCCAGGCAGGTACTGATAAGCAGCAAGGTGCTTGGGCAGAGCCGGGAGGTATGTGTGAAATGGAACAGGACGTCAAAGCAGTTTCATCTCTGTGGGTTGTTCTAGGAAAGTCCCTTTAGTAAAAGCAAGTCAGAAGCTTTAATAGAGGGACCAGCACTTGGCTGTCTCAGAGATGACTGAGGGCTCAGCACATTGTGGGTTGCGATTTGAGTTGTGTTGCCATGACGTTAGAGGGGACTGGTTTCCATCACAGCCAGGTTTTGAAGTCAGGGACCCGTTCCCATGCCAGGTATGCCACTGGATCCCCACTGAACAGAGGGGCAGCGTTTTGCCCCCTGGGTTGGTAAGTGTGGGGAGCAGTGCCTGTCCCGTAAGGAGCATCCCTCTGCCCTGTGTCAGGAGCCTTGGGGAGGAAGAGTTGGGCTGGAACCACGGATCCCCCAGATGAAGGATCAGTGCGTTTGGGTGAATATGGGAGTGTCAGGAGACAGGGCTGTGCCCCCGGGGGGCTCCTCCTCCTCAAAATAGCTGGAGGTATCTAACACAGGCATGCCCTAGGTATAAAGGGAGGGTGTCAAAACCTTTAGGTCTTTCCTGCATTCAACCTCCTGAGGGTAAATCTTGGACAGTAACATAGAGGGGGCCAAGGGGACAGGCAGATGCTGCACGGTGGGGGCCCCATCCTGGTCACCCTGCTGCTGGCTGGGTCCCCATGCCATGCTGGGCCATGGTGCCAGCTGTGAGGCCATCCTTTTCCCTACTAGCTCCCACCTTCTGCACCATGAGATTTGCAGCCCTGGAGACCCCTCTGTGGCAGGGCTCATGAAGGGTATAGTGAACCTATAGAAATGGGGGCTCCAGGGAAAGGAATGAGAGGAGGCCAGGAAGATCTGCTGCCTCCTCTCTTCCTCCTCATGCACCAGCCCTGAGCCAGGGCTGTCCCCAGCCCCCATCTGTGAACACTGAAAACACTAGTGGTATGACCCCTCCTTCACTGTCCTGCTCGTAGTTCACTGGCCCAGCCCAAGCAGTACCCAGTGTACCCATGATAGGGGTGTCAGCAAGGGGGTGACTCAGGTTCTGTCCATGGGTTAGGGCTTTCTACCCCTTCATAAGGCTCCTGAAGACCTTGTCTTGGCTTCTCTGCTTCCAGGCACTCTGTTCCCTTCCAGTTCTGCTCCAGTTGATGGTATCAAGGAGTAACTCAGAGTGGAAGGAACCTCAAGGAACGAACGTGGAAGCTGAAGGTTTGCTCTGCCCTGGGATCTCGTCACCTCCCTCCGTTCTTGCAGGAGGGGCAGTGCAGGTTGTGAAGGTGTTATAGGGCTCTTGGTACAAACAACTTGCTGGCTTTTCCTTTCCAGCAGCAAAAATCAGAGCCTCCCTGCCGGGCTGTGGTTCCTGGGATTTACCTACATGGACTGCCTGGAGCTGACCCTGCCTTATCAAGATCTTTCTCGGACTCAGGACCTGTTATCATTTCGCATCTTATCTAACCTGCTGTCCGTGCTCTCCATGGGATTCCCTGGGGGACCTGTGCACCCCGAGAGGGGTGAGCTGGGAGGCAGAGGGCTGCACGCAGCCCCAGCCCTGCTGTTTAAACCTTGCCTGGGTGCTCTCAGCTCAGAGCACACCTCGCCTCTTTTGGTTTTACGTACCATGCTGTCCTCCCCAACTTTCCACCCCGCAGTTTCATGTTAGGCCTTTTTCTGCTCAAATTGGCTGAAAGTTGGTAAAAATAGCCCATGGTTGGTGGCAGCTATTGCGAGAGAGAGGGTTATCTGGAGCTTTATCAGCTGCTGAGTCCTGTGTTTTCAATGGGTTTTGCTTTCATTATTCCTAAGCTGGGCAAATATCTGTAATTTCACCTCACTGCCATGAATGTGATGGGCATGGGCAGCCTGGCAGGGGGTTTCCTTTCTGGCCTTTCTGCCTATAGACAGAGCAGCATCGTGGCTTTCCAAGGTCAGGGGTTCCTGTACATATATTGAGGAAACACACCTTGTCCTTGCTTTGGGGGACATTTCACCTGGCCAAGACCTGGTGCAGTGTCAGCAGAGACTGTTGACCCAGAGATTGGGATGGGGCGGTGCTGCTCATGCAGGAGCAAAGGTTCCCCTCTCCAAGCACAAAGACAATGTACAAAGAGGAAAAGTATAGGGACAAGGCAGTTGTACATATGTATTAGCATTCAGAAGCTGCAAGCTTGACCTACAGGCTTGGTCGCTACTGCTTCCCCAGCTCCAAGTGGGACTATGAGAACCTGGCAAGCCATTTTTGCAGAGAAGATTGAAGAAATGCACGTAACAGATCCATGGACACTTCTGGAGGATGATGCTCTGCAGGTGCAGGCCTGCAGGCCTGGCTGGAAGGAGTTTGTGCAACACCATGCTCTTGGGAGGTAGGGGGCTGCTGACACTCCCTGTTGGAGCCAGGATCAGGGTTGATGGGTTGCCGTGTGGACCTTTTCCTTTTTCAAAATTTGCTTGCAGGAAACAGGTTTTTGAGCAAAAGGGGAAGTTTGGAGGTGGATGAGGCTGTGAAGGGTTTCTCCATTTTTGTTTGAAGCTCAGTGGGTTATTGCCAAACTGGAAAACATGATAATTGGAGGGGAGAAGAGTGCAGCAGCTCCGCAGGGCCAAAGGGCAGCTGGTAATTGGCCAGAATTTCTCCATGTTGTTGTCAAGATGAAAAGAGCTCCTTCAGCACACAGGGGGAGTTATACCATACTAGAGCCAAATCTTCTGGGTTTGCACCCAGAGGATGAGGAGAGGGAGAGCCACTGTGTGCTGGGACATGGGGTGGTGCCTCAGGTGGTACCTGCGCCAGGCCGCGGGGTGTCCGACAGAGAGAGGCTGTGGCTCTGCATTGCTGATGAGAAGCCCCATCCCAAACATTTCCACCCTGGGCATTGATCAGACACCCTGCCTGAGTGACAGCAAATGGAGACCTTGGTTGCCAGCCCCCATGCAGACTGTGCAAGATGAAGACCTGCGGGTTGCATACCTTTTGGCTCCTCAAGATATCTCTTCACCTGCCCTGCACCCTCCACCCACACCTTCCTTCAATTTTACTTCTTTTTATTGTCTTACCCAGTCCTGGGCTTCATGCTGGCTTTCCACTGAGCTGTGATGAGCCAGCATGGGTCAGGGGCTGGAGTCCCAAACAGGGACCTGATGCTTCCCACCCCAAGGGCCCCTGCTTTTGGCAGTGTGACCAGGATCCCAGCAGATAGCCTAGCTTCTGAAATCTTTAATGCTGGGACCAGCCCTCAGCTCACATCTGTGGTGAACTTCCCAGACTGGCATCATGCTGTTAGGGGGAGGACAGCTCGGTGTAGAGCTTGCATGAGTGAAGTTAGTCCATAGTCTGTGTTAACGCTGGTCCCTACTGACTGTGCTGAAATCCTCTGGCTCAGCATGGGGAGCCTGGGATGAGCGGTCTCCTCTTTGCCCTGACAGGTTTCAGTGCTCCCAGTGCTTTCATAAGTGGTCTTCTGCCAAAGTGCACATCCTGTTCCACATGTGCCAGTGCCAAGGCTGGGGCACGGTATGGATGCGAATCTTTCGCCAGAAATGCAGGCACTGCCCCAACCCCCGGCTGGAGGATCCTGAGTTCAGCCTGGAGACTGTGGAGATGGTTCTGCACAACCTGGTGATAAAGATCCTCCAGTATTTCTACAATAAGCCTGTCCAGCCCTCTGACCTCCTGGAAATCGTGGTGGATACACCGGTGACAGGCCCCCACGACAGTGCCCACTGCGAGGCCTGCCAGCTGGGCGTTTGCAACAGGCCATGGCAGGCCCCGGCACTGGATGCCTGGAAGCCCTTGATGGATGAGGACAAGGCCAGGAGGCACAGCACCGAGTCATGGCTGGCCTGGGCGTCGGGTGTCTGGAAGTCCTTGGCAAATGTGGCGGAGGCCAGGACCCATCACACTGAGTCGCAGTCATCCCTGGAATCATCCCTGGGATCGGATGACTGTGAGCCCTTGACTGGTGTGGGCAAGGCCAGGCCCCATCGCACAGAGTTGCAGCCAGTTCCGGCACGGGCTGCCTGGAATCCAAATGTGTCCAGGACCTCTCAGACCCTGAAACACCAGGGCTCAAGGCCCCGTTCAGCCTCGGCCCACCACCCCTCGCCCTCCAATAGCAGCTTCCCCTGGAAACGCTGCTTCTGCATCGGCAGCTCTCTGCTCTGTGTTTTGGCACTGATCATCTTTGTTGTGCTTTATTTGACCATGATGTAGAGGGACCTGGGGATCGCAAAGGGGAACTGGGGCGATGGCTAGGGAAGCTGATAGAGTGCCTGGTGGCATGGGAACACATCAGGATGCCTCAGCCAGGCATCTTGTCCCACAGCCTCTGGAAGACTGATGGGTCTGATGTTTTCTTATGGGACATATTCTGTACGAGGATGAATCTCTCAGCTACCCCACGCACAGGATGAGGTTTATTACTTGCAAGAATAAAACAAGCCCTTTTTCCTCAGCCCAGGGATGCATTTGTGCTTTTTAATTTCTCAAAAGCCTTTTCTAGGTGTGTGTGTGGGCAGCTCGGAGGGAAGCTGGGGGCTGTTTTTATCCACCAGCTGAGCTTTGCTTCCAGGGAGGCACATCTCCAGTCTGCCCTGCCTTTGGCCAGCTGTCTGGGTACCCTGCAGTGGGGGCAAAGGGTGCCCAAACTTGGCAAGTGCAAGAAGGCTGTGGCAGCAAGTCCAAAGTCTATGCCCAGTTACAAGGAAATTGCAAATATTGGGCTGCAGGATCTGGGCAAAAGGGAAGATGCAGACTCTTGCCTTCTGCTACTTCACCCTGCTGGGCTTTAGGGACCTGGTGGGTGTCATAAGGTCGGGAGGAAACCTGTTGTCCCCATGCAGCCTGACACCCTGACTCTTACCTTCCCTGCAGGGGAGCTGGGCTCCTGCAGAACTTACCCTGTGGCCACGCCTTTGGCCCAGAAAAACGAGGTGAAGTTGGTTTGTGAGTGCTTGTGTCCTGGTTTTAGCTGGGATGGAGATAATTTTCTTCTTTTTAGCTGTTACAGCATTGTACTTTGGATTTAATATAGGAATAATAACGTTGATAACACACTGATGTTTTAGTTGTTGCAAGTAGTGCTTGTTTTAAGTCAAGGATTTTTCTGCTTCCCGTGCTCTGCCAGTGGAGCAGGTACACGAGGAGCTGGGAGGGAGCATGGCCAGGACAGCTGACCAGAACTGGCCCAAGGGACATTCCATACCATGGAACATCCTGATCAGTGGATAAGCTGAGGGAGTTGGCTGGGAGGGGCCGATTGCTCCTGAGGGATGGGCTGGACATCGGTCAGCGAGTGGTGAACAACTGCAGTGTGCATCTCTTGTCTTTATTGAATTTTATGTCTCTCTCTCTTTATCTCTGTTCATGACTGTTGTTATTATTAATATTTACTTTGTTTCAATTATTGAACTGTTCTTATCTCAACTCACAGACTTTACCCTTTTCTGATTCTCCTCCCCATCCCACTGGGACAGTGTGGTTGGACTGAGTGAGAGGCTGTGCTGTACTTAGCTGCTGGCTGGCCTTAAACCACAGCAACTTGAAAAAACTTGAAATAGCCTGTAGCCTGTACATCACAAGCCTCGAATACAACCATGGTTACCAAAGAGTCTGTCTTCTCTGGGGTCCTGGGGTGAGCAAGTGGTGGTGGGGGGTCATGGTGTGCCCTGTGAGAGAGAGCATTCTGAAGGCTGTCACCTGGAGTGCACGGGGGAATGCACTGGGGACACCAGGGATGCCATGGGAAATCCACCTCCATGGGCCCCCAGGAGAATCCAGGAGATTAGTCCAACAAGGAACAGACCTGCAGAACCACTGAGGCAGCTGCATCCTTTCTCTCCTGACTTTGCAAATGTTTTGCTGCTGAAGATGGGTATGATGGCAAAGATTTCATGACTGAATTAGTGAAAGAATGATGGGCCAAAGGAAAAACAATAACCAAACTCAGTGCAGCTCACACAGCATCAATCCCTGTCTGCGCAGCTTCCCAACTGCTGTCCTCTCCTCCCTGCCGTATCCTGAAGGCCCTTTATGCTACTTTTTCTGCTACTGTAAGATTCTTCTGCATTTTCATATATGCAACCTTCAGGCTATTGGTTAAAAAAATGAACATAACAAGAAAATCCTGTGTGGTCCAGACGCCGTGTGGATTTGTTTGTTTAAAGTGCTCCAACCTGGTTTTACCCCACGAACTCTTCCCTTCACCAGCATCTTCTCTCTGCAGCCTCAGCAGCCCTGGCCACGGAGCCACCAGATGGAGCTGCAGATCACCGGCACTGCACTGGGACCAGTGACCTGCCAGCACTGGGACGGGACAGCATTCCCCACGTGGGGGATGCCCTCCCTCCTATTTCTGTGACCAGCTGCTTCCTTGTAGCCTGGTCCCACCAAAGGCCATCTCACGTGGGTACGGGATTGGTCTGTGGATGAGTGGCTCTGATGAGTGTCTCTGCTGGGGCTCTGCCGGGGCTGTGCTCTGATGAGGCTGATCCTGCAGCCTGGACCAGCTCCCTTCCCTCCTGTGCTGGGAGCAGCCCGCCCTCTCCCCGCCGGCGTTATGTCATGAAGCAGAGATATGGCCAAGTTTCTTGCTGCCGTTGCCCATAGCCCTCTTCTTTCCATGCTGAGGTTTTCCCAGCCCCAGTCGTCATGTCTGGGCTGCCTGCAGCCTCCCCAACCACCCAGCTGCTGACTGGGAACTCCCTCGCCTCTGCCTGAGATGCCAGCTCTGGTGGAGACTACATCCCTGCAGGGGTCCTTATTTCCTGCTTGAGTCTCTCTGCTCCTGTGCAAGGGCAGCCCACCTCTTGCTCCTCTGCAAGTCTTTTACACGCCTGCCGTGCTGCGCCATCCATGGCCTTGTGTGAATAAGCTCCTTTTCCCTGGTCGCCTCCTCACTGCTGCCTTCTTGCCTGCCTGTGTCCTCACCCTGTGCAAGCATGTCCCTTCCCTCATGCAGCCCCTCCATCCCCTCCCCAGTACTCAGAGCTACCTCTGCATACATGGGCTTCTCAGCCATGGCCTCATTTCTGGGGTCCTTTCCAGGATACCCCTGTCCAACATGCAGTTGTGCCCTTTGCTACTTTCATAGCAAACTGACCTTAAAATTCTTCTTTCTGTGGCTCTTGGTATTTTTGGGGTCCAGAGCAAGCACTCCTGCCCCCCAGCTGCCATGGGAACAGTGAGCTCATCCCAGGGGATGAGGGAAGAAGGATGCTCTCTCCGTGGGTTCTGTGCAGGTCCTGGTTGTCCCTCCTGGCCTGTTTGAGATCGGACTCTGCAACAGCCAACTCTCAGCTCATGCCTGGCACTCGCAGCCAGGGACAGCAAAACTTCACCCAGGGATGTTTTGCTGGCTTTTCACCACAGCCAGACTGATAAATAGCTGTCTCTGCCCCTGTCTCCCCGGAGAGAAGCTCTCACCACTCTGGCAGGTTGCGAGGTGCCAGAAAATGCAAAGCCCATTGTTGCTCTCACTTTTCTCCTCGGCCGCCTGTTCCCAGCCCGCCCCGCAGCCACCGCAGTGCCCGTGGGGCGCTCGGGGCTGGCACTCGGCAGCGGCAGCTTCGTGAGCAGGGGGCGAGGGCTGCTCTGGGCCGGGGATTTCCCGGCAGAGCTATCGACGGGAGGCGGGGAGAGTCTGTATTTACCAGTGATCTATTTAAGGGCAGCAGTATTTTTTAATGTGCCCCAGGGCTGTCTAGGCTCAGATCCTACAAATGATGGTTTAATGCTCAGGGGACCATGCCTTGATTTTGCTTTTTCTCTCTCATCTCCTTTACTCCTGTGGTGTCTCTGGATGTGTTAGCAGACCTGTGAGCGAGCCAGACCCATCGCCCTCCTGCCTGCCATCAACGCAGAGGGGCCTGGTGCTGTTTTTCAGTTCTGTGCCACAGGAAAATAGGGATCAATAACCCAGCTCAGCTCTGGATCCAGGCACGTTGGAGGAAACAGTCCCCATGATTTTAAGCTCTCTCCAGAGTCTAGATTCTCACAGTCTCTGATGCAGAGATGCCTGGCAGAGTTTTGTCCCCGCCTCAGCTCATATCTGAGCTCACTGCAGAGGCTCTGCTGAGAGATCGTGCTCTCTCAGTCCAACAGCTAGTGGGGATGGACTGATTTTTCACCCCTTTTTAAGCAAAAGTCACAAAGCTCATATTTTTTTTCCTCATGTCAATTGAACTCAGACTTAATTGCTATTCTCAGCAAACAGGTTGCTGCCCTCTCTTCCTGTCACCACCCCCATCTTCAGTGATGTGCTGAATAATTGAAGGCAGGATCTCCTCTGTTGTGCCCTTTTTTGTGATTTGTATTCAGGGCTGCTCAGGGTCTGTCTCAGCCCAAGAAGCTGCACAGGCCATGGCTGAGCAGCCGTCAGAGTGAGGGATGGTGTGAGGATTCTCCTGGGAGTGCAGGCGTGCATGGCAGACATCAACAACCAGTCTTGACCGTGTTCCTCTTGGAATAAAAGCCACAGGGCACAAGCTCAGTACATACAAAAGTTTTATTTTGTTCTCAGGAGGAAGACTGAGAGAACCATCCTTACATGACATCAGATATTTTACAGAATGTAATATAAAAAAGAAAGAAATACATATATATTAAAAAATACCTTGCAGTTACACAACACAGTCAAGAGTACAGTTCATAGTGTATCTGCAAGTTTGACCTTCCTTAGGCCTTCTGCTCCTCTACAAGTTCTACAAATGACTTTTTGGATGATAGCAAAATGTCAGAGTGGTGGCTTCTTCCTTTCATGGCAAAACCAAAGGAGGAGGAGGAGAAAGAGTGGCCTGAAGGAGGCTACAGGCATGCAGAGAGCACTGCAGGCAATTTTTGCATGTTGCTTACAGCTATAGGAGGGCTTTGCTGGCAAATGAAGGAGAAGGTGTCTCCGCTGAAGGAAGGTCAGCTCACCTGACCTAGTTCCTTGTTGGGACTTGTCTGCATGGGCCATGGAGGGAAGCTGGGGAGATATGAATACTTCTGGTGTGTTAGGTGGGTTTGAGTCAGTCTAGAATGACTTGGACATCTGCCATAGGCCACAAGAGCCATGAACAAACACTGAACACCATTGGTAACCTGTAACTCAGCTAAATCAGTGGCCTCAAAAGCAGTTAAAAGGGACTAGGTTCTTCCAAGAATGGATAAACTGTCATGCAAGACTAACCAGGCCCCTGAGAAAGAAGTGAAAGCCAAGGAAGGGTGTTTTATATGAAATGATTCTGCTGAAAATAAGTATTGCTTAGATACAGCCACTGTGAAGCTGTCTCATGTTGGAAAACTTTCCTTGGGAGGTCTGCTGTGGCTGGAAATCACAGAACTAATCTGGGGGTGGGACTGAAGAGGGCTTGAGATGATAGAAGATTGGAGAAATTTTTGTGGCTGGAGGTGAGGGTGATGCTGAGTCCAAACCCTGCTCCGTGTCCTCGTGTCCTCTGTGGGTCACTTATCCCACATGGTGGGATTCAGGTATCCCGTCTGGGCTGGTGCTGTCTTGGCAGCCATGGCTGAAGTTTAGGGCTAAATGTGGATGCATCCTCACATCCTTGGGGCCAGGTGGGCATCACCTGAGATGCCACCAGGAAGGGATGTTTATTTGCTTATAAAAATAATGGCAAACCCCCGGGACTCTCTCACTACTCCTTGCACAGAAAAGGTGTTCCCCAGCATGGGGAACCTGTGAGGCCCAGGCCTGCCCACATGGGTTTCCTGCACTGTCCATAGGCTCTGAAGCTCTGTAGTTGCATCTTCTGATGGACAGATCTGGCTGGAGAGTCCTGGGGGTGGGGGCAATTCCCTGTGCCCGGCACAAAGCTTTGTTGTCAGGGGAATGCTGCCTCAATTGCTGTGTCTTTTTCCTGCTTAGAGGGAAGCTCCAAGTGGAGTGTGGGTGAGGTTTGCAGATGGGCAGCACATGCGGAGGACACCAGCTGAGATCTTGTCCTTCGTCCCCTCCCTCCAGCTCCCTAGCAAGCATTTCCTAAGAATGCAAGCGAAGGGATGCGGGACTAAGCGAAACAAATGACCTGGCAAGGGCTTGGCGTGCGTGGAGTATCGTGGCTATTTCTTGCGAAAGACCCGAGTCTGGAGCACATTAGACAATAACAACAACAAGAAAGGGAGCCGCAGTGGCAGCGGGCTGCTTAGTCACTCATCTCTCCAGCTCTGGGTCCAGAAATGTCCACCTCTCTGAGGAGCCTGTTTTCTGCTCCACCCAGTCCACATAGTTAGAGACCTTGGTGTACACACCGTACACCTGCTTGCTGCCACACTCCTCTGGGCCACCCCATGAGACCAGCCCTTGGGCCACCCACCTCCGCGTTCCTGGGTCCTGGATGACGAAGGCTCCCCCGCTGTCTCCTAAACAAGTGTCCTTCCCCCCCTCATAGTAGCCGGCACAGAACATGTTCTCGGTCACGCTGTAGTTGCCTGAGCGCGACTCGTAGCTGGTCTTGCACTCGGCGTGCAGCACCACGGGCAGTTTGACGTACTGCAGGATGTCGGACAGGGTCCTCATGCCCGAGCTGATGATCTCGTCCACCGTGATGTTGGGGTTGGAGATCCCCCAGCCAGCCACCAGCCCCAGCGTGTTGGGGTGAGGCCCCTCCAGCTCATGCTCAAACTGGGGCAGGCAGACAGGCATGACGTACTTCCCCATGGTCACCTTCTCCTTCAGCTTGACCAGGGCGATGTCGTGGTTGTAGTTCTGGATGTCAAACTCCTCATGGAGGATGATCCTCTCCACCGTCCTGTTGACAGCTTCCATCTTGTTCCTCACATCATGAAGGGCCAGATAGACGGTGACATGCTCCTTGGAGACAGGGATGACGGTCTTGTCCCGCCGCTGGGACCGGAGCACGTGGGCGGCCGTCAGCACCCAGGACTCTGAGAGCAGGGCCCCGCTGCCAAACCATTTGTCGTTGGGCACCCGGGACATGTCCTCCACCACAATCAGGGCCTGCCAGGGGAAGAAGCCGGGCTCCGCGTTCCGCCCGCCAATGATGCGCTTGATGATCCCAGGCAGAGGACGAGCTGGCCGGCCACACACTGGGGACAGAAGGGACAGGACAGTTACTTCCAGCTCATTTATCTAGGGAACAAATGAAAAGGGGTATCCCTGCAGATTATGACACATAGCTGGTTATCTTCCAACCAAACACTCTCTTTTGTCTTTTTTGGTTTTGTTTTTCTTTCCATATTCAGTTTCTGGAGTGATTTGGCTAGATCTACACCACTTCAGAAGCAGAAAGGCCAAATGAGTAATCCTATAGCCTCACTGTGTGACCTGTGAGCTCACCCAGCCCTTCCCAAACCTTTTAGGCACTTGCCTGGCTCCAGCTCAGTGTGCCAAGAGACCCAGGGGAATGATGGTGGGAGGACTGGAGCTTGACATCAGCCCAGTCTCACCCCTCACTCTGAGACCTGCCATGAGGTCTGTGTTCTCACAGCCATGGCATTTGCCCTCCTGGAGCTGCTGTGGCTGGAGAAGGTTTGGCCACGGGATGTTGCCTAGCACCATGGGCTTTCCTCCTGCATCTCATCACCCACAGTTCTGGCAGCCAAACCAGAACCTCTCTGCTCAGCTCTTCAACAGACCCAAAATTAATGCCTGAAGAGCCCTGACATGGTGCCTGGTTTGCCTCCGGGAATTTTATCTGGGCACGGTGTTAGGAAGATGAAGGACTCAGGGTGCTGAAGGTGCCTCTGAGAGGTTGTACAGGGTGGGGAGGGACAATCCTGTCCCTTGGGACATGACTGTTGGTGGTGGGGCTGATTCCTGCCTGTGGCAGCACTGTGGAGGGGGACTCCCTGGTGGCTTGGGGACGCTGATGTCACGGGGAGGTTGTGGGACCCTGTTTGGGCTTGTCCTACATCTGGAAGAGTCCCAAATCACAGCAACTCAGGTGCTGGTCTCCTCCCTCTGAGTCTGCAAAAAAACCCCAGATCCTCCATGGAAAGTGCTGGGACTCTGCCTCAATGCTACCTGTGCTGTGAGGGGAGGATGTAAAGCCTCACAAGCAGAGGGTCTGACCCCTTAGGGTGATGGGATCAAGGCGAGAATCAGTCTTGGAACCAGTGCAGGAGCACAGGGAGCACTGCTAATGTGAATTTGTTGAGGCTGGGATCTGTCTCCAGGAAAAATGTAACTCTGGTAGGGAGGGAACATGGTGAATGTGTCTTTGCATGTGCTCTGCACCCCTGTCTTTCCCAGCGCTGAAAGGAATAGAAAACATGCTCAGGAAAAGAATTCCTGTGTCCCAGCCCGGCTGCTCTGCTGCACCGAAGCCGACGGCTGTCCCAGGGAGATGCTTTTAGAGGAAGTGCATCCAGCCAAATATTTATTCCATTAAATTGCATATCAAAAATGCTGACCAGGCTGTAAATGCTCCCACTAATGGCAGAGGCAGGCATGGAGCGGCCTGGAAGAAAGGTTCCTATTGATGGGGAGGTGCGTGAGACACAGGGGAAGATCTGAAGAGCAGCTGGCCAGCTGCTGCCTGCAGATGCCGATCTCAGGAGAGCGTCACCCCCTCTCTGGGATTTTCCATTTTCCTGAAGTCTCTCTGACTCCTGTCACTAATCACAAGTCCTGGAAATGGCCCATGAAAGCAGCTCTGGCCCCAAAGCTGTCCCTGTATGCTCCCAGCTCAAATTAGTTCAGGCTGAAACATCAAGCAGAGATGCAGAGAGCAGCTGCCACAACAAGAGCAGCCACAGCCCTGGTCTTGGAGTTTTGTGGGATGCAGGCAATCTTAGGAGTCCTTCCTCTAGCCTTGCAGTGGCTCAGCATGGCTGGAGAGCAGATACCCTCCATGGGGCTGGGCCAGTGTCTGAACCCCGGGGTGGTTGCAGCTGCAGCTGCTGCACGGCAGCTGGATCCCTGCACCTCTCTGGAGAGCCATCCCTGCTCAACCCGACACAATCCACACCCAAACTGCCTCCAGGCCCCTGCCGTGCCAGTCAGCCTGGCCCCATGCTTGGCTATGGCCAGAAACTGTCCCAGAGACTTTTGTTTAATCCCGAGCAGGCGCCTGGCCTGGAAACTTGCTGGCTGCAAACATTTCTGCCACTGCTCAAAGACTTGGGATGTTTCCTTCCCTGTAAAGCAGTTTGGTTTTTCTGCAAGGCTTGAAGAGGTGATAATTGCTACTGGATGTGTACACACTGCCAAGAGAAGCTGATAGCCAGGTAATTCTCTGCCCTTGGCTAAAGCCATCTCCGGGGATGCTGGGGGCTGAACATGGCCAGTGGACTGCTGGTTTGCTTCTGTGCTGGAGTGGGGAGCCTGGGGAGCCCTGAGAGCTGGGATGGCTGTGACCCCCATGCCACCACTGCACCCCGACCGTCTGGGCCTGCTGGGAGAGCAGGAAGCCTCTGTCCCCACCACCCTCCTGGCCATGCATTGTGGCACTTGGATATGTGTAGCTGAGGCTTGTGGCACTGTCACCAGGAGCACAGGTCCTGCGCAGCAGCATCCCCTCCCTGTGTGTCCCTGCTCTGCACCCCTCCCTGTGGGAACCAGCCACCCCAGCAGCAGTACCTGGTCGGCAGGATGGCAGCTTTGTCCCCAGCTCCTCGCTCCTCCACTGCCCCAGTGCATCACACGTGTAGGTGGCTGAAAGAGAGCAAAGTGTTAGCTGGGCTCTGGTCCTGGCATGAGGGATTGTCCTTTCCGGTGAGGAGACCTTGCCCAGCTGTCAGGGCCCTTTGAACCTTTCAGAGCTGGAAGGCACCTCCCTGTTAATGCCCTCTGCGCTCCATTCCCGGGGGGCCATGGTAGCCCTGCCCCCACACAGGGACATGTCTCCATCCTCAGTTTCATTGCCTTGAGCTGTCTGGAGGGCTGTGCTATGGCCTCAGCCTCTGCTGGCAGCTGCCTCCACATAGAAATGCTGCCAATGCCCATTCTGCTAATTCATACGGGATGCTAGGACCATGTGCAGGGAGATATAAGCAAGGAGACAAGAATGCAAGGAATTCTTTTGGCTTTGCCTGCTGAGGGAGGAGAAGGAAGAAGGGCTGGGTTGTGTATGCACCCTTTCTACTGCCCAGAACTGGGTCTGAGTGGTACAGAGACCTGTGGTGCTTGATAAACCACCTTGTGTTTTTTCTGTGGTTGTGGACTGAGGGGGATGGCAGGAAAAACTCAGTCTGATATGATCCCACTGCTATCTGTTCAGCTTTGTCTATGCTGAACTTTTGGGATGAGGAGATTTTGCAGAGCCCTTTCTGAGGCTGCTGGACCTGGTGCTCTCTCCAGCAGCAGCTCCTTTCACAGAGACACAGAAAATTTCATAGTCTGCATGGAGCAGATGGCAGGGTAAGAGGGCAGAACAGAGAACACCCACACTGCTCTGCCGAGGCCGTGAAACACTCGGGCAAAGCAGCCGGCAGGGCCAGCTCCATCCTACCTTGTTGTGGAGCAGGATTTGTCCAGCCTGACAGTCCCGGCAGGGCAGACACAGGGTTTGGTATGAGTAGGCTACATCCACAGCCTGCTGTTTGCAGAACACCCTGGAGCTGCCATCCCAAGCTCCCCCGCTTGCATCCCGTGTGCCCACCCTCACTGTGCCGTGGGGATGTGGCCTGGCCCCACTGCTCACCGGTGCTGTTGGGGGCCATGTGGTAGTAGGGGTGCTGGCAGTGGTACTGGATGGCTGCTTGGTAGGTGGTCAGGTTGTTCCTGGTGGAGAAGGTGACAAAGCCGTGCTCCAGCTCCGGCGGCGCTTTGCAGTCAGCAACTGAAAGCCAACACAGAAGGGGGGTTGAACCCTGTGCTGTATCTTGGGGTGTTCAGCCAGCCAGCAGGCAGGCAGTGCTGGGCTTTGGCATGGGATGGTGGTCTTGTGGGGCAGACCAAGGGCCTGTATAATGCTGTATTCCTTTTCTCTACGGCACTGCAGGAGGCACATCCTGACACGGCCTCAGGTGGCAGCAGAAGGCTCTGTCCTGGCAGGGCAGCCTGGCTCTGTGAAACCCTCCCATGGCCACCCTGCACAGACAGAGCACGTGAGTGGCACCGTGGAACACCAGCAGGATGTCCCACCCACAGGCTGTGTGACCAAAACCACTCACGCTGGTGGAGACCCCAGTGCTGGGAGCCCCTCCATGTAGTGCAAGATCTCTGCTGTACCAGTGAGAGGGAAAGAAGCCTGCTCTGGCAGGTTAGGTCTGTTTTGAGATGGTCCCCAAATGTGTCTTCGCATTGTAGAAGTGGGCGGGGAGAGGCAGGCAGTGATTCACCAGCTCAGAGGAGGACCCCTGATTCATCAGGGGTCCTCCTCTATGCACAAGGCTTTGCTGAGAGCACAGCCCCATCCTTCCTGCTCTGGTCTTGCTCAGCAAACAGTGCTGATGAGCATTTACAGATCAGGTGGAACACCCCTTGGTCCTGGCTGTCCTATGACTGCAGGAGATGAACGACATTGAGAGTGTGGCTTGGCTGGTGTGCAGGCAGGGATGAGGCCAGTGCGTGTGGCTGAGACCAAACCTGCTCCATCCCCCAAGATATCAGCAGGGTTGTCTCTGCTTCACCCATCCCTGGTGTTGACTCAGGGTCTGATGGAGGGAGAAGGATTTTGGGCTTCCCCATGGCCTTTCCATGGTCCCCTTTCTCCCCAGAATGTTCTGCCCAGCCTCTCCCTGCAGCTTGTCCCCGGTATTGGGTTTGTGCCAAACACACCAGGGAGGACACCAGGCTGTGAGAGGATTCATCCGCCAAATCTGGGGTTCATCTGCCAAATCCAGGAGTCACCTCCTTGGAGCTGAGCCTCCCTGCCAGGTGATGCTGTGCAGCCTCCCCCTTCCCCATCCTGGGGGACCTGCTCCAGTGGAGGGCAGGAACCAGGATCTGATCCTGCCAAGAAATGCAGTGCTGTGGAGCTGGGTTCTGCTATGTTTAGGATGAGGAGTTGAGTAGGGAAATGGTGCTTTTCAGAAAGCGGGTCCTGTGGATCAGGGATGATGTGAGGTCTGTTGGTTTCCATGCGCTCCAGGATGCAAAGGGAATGAGGAGAGCAGTCCTAACCGATCCAGGCAAAATACTGCATCTCACCATTTACCAGGGTCCCCTCAACTTCCTGTAGAGACAGCAAGTGATGGGATGAGTGTGTGGGTGCAGGTAGGCTTGGTGGAGACTCTGGGTACCTGTTTCCTTGCAGGAAAGAGGGAATGAATGTTGGGGGACCATCCTGGCTTGCACCTCTGCTCTGGGGTTGTTTATGGCTGCAGGGCAGCATTCACTGTCCGTCACAGACCATCTCCCCCCTGTTTGTCCCTCAGACCGGGGCAGGCCTGATTCCTGGAGAATGGGCTCTGGTAGAGAGGTGTTGCTGCACCAGTGTCCCAAGTCCTGCTGAAAGGGTGAGGGGAGGGCATTTGTTCTGTGAGCCTTTCTAGAGTTTTCCCTCAGGAAAGGGGCCATTTAGCATTTCTGTCTTTGTAGGACCAGAAGTGGACTGACCTCCCCAAAACACACTTCCTCCTCCTCCGCTCCCAGCCTTTGGTCCACATCCCAGTATCCTCCTAGTGAAGCCTCCAATGCCCCAGGGAGTACAGGATGTGTGCCCATGGTTCCTGGGGATGTGAACAGGGCCAGATACCAGGCTCTGACCTCCTTCAGCTGCGGTCATCCTGAGGCCAGTCCCTCCTCACCTCTCCCAGGCCAGCCGAGGGGAGCAAAGGGGAAGCGGAGGAACATCCATCCCCCTGTGTCGGTGCCAGGGGTCGGTGCCTGCAGGAAAGGGCTGGTGATGCCAACCCATCCTCCAGGCCTCCTTGTTGGGAGGGTCTGAAAGGCACCAGGACTCTTGGAGAGAGGAGAGGAAGGAGTGTTTCTTATTTGCGACGCTGGGCCAGTGAGGAAGGACAGTGGCAGACTGAATCCAACCCACCAACCAACCAACCAACCGGGCAGCTGCGCTGCAATCCTTGCAGGGCCGCCCAGGAGTGCGAGTGGAGAGGGAGGGATGCAGAACCCGGGAGCCAGCAGCAGCAGTTGGGCCCCAGGCAGTGGTGCTGGGGCCAGGTGGGCCCCCTTCCCGTGGGGCAGTGTGTCAGTGGGAAAGGGGGGCTCGACGCCAATCTCCTTCACCCTTCTCGAGACGGAGTTAAGAAAGCACCAGGTGTGGGGGTTAAGAGTGCCATGCCGGTTAGACAAGCCACAGAGATGGATTTGGCAGCCAGGCCAGTGGAAAGGGAACCTGCCCTGGGTACTGGACAGATCAGAGGGGCATCGAGACAGGCTGCCCGTCGGGGCGGCACGGCCAGCACCAGCCTCACGCGGCCACTTGCTCCGAGCCGGCTCTTCCCTCTGTCTGGTTGTCGGCTCTATCTGCAGCTGCACCGAAAGCAGAGGGGAAGGAGGAGAGCAGAGAGAGAAAGCCCAATTAGTAGATGAGCAGAGAGAGACATGCAGGAAACCCAGCCCCCAAAACACCAGAAATCGTTAATGAGCTCCCAGTGAGCCGTGCCAGGGTGCCGTGGATGCCAGCAGAGCCATGGCCCTGCTGGGGACCCCCTCGCACTGCTCGGCCAGGGCAACCTGGGGCAGTGGCTGGGAGAAGCTGTCACAGGTTTCTGTTTAGCCTCTCCAGGCTATGGAACTGGATTTTATCCACTTTGCTGAGAAGTTTTCTATTTTCTGCATTGTTTGTGCCCTGCCTCTTACAGACAGCTCAGGAAGGTGGGAGTCTTTGCAGTCTGGAGGCCTAAATTGCCCATTTAGGGGCTTCTTGGCTTTCCAAAAAGGTCTTAGAAATTTAGTGTGGTGAGTCATATTACACAAGAAGGGATCAGTTCCAGCCCAGCTGGAACAATGCAGGTAATAATTTCAATTTTCTCAAAAAAATAATACTTTTTGGTGTTAAAAATATTTACCTAGATTTTGTTCTGTTTTTTAGACAATGCAAATATTTATCTGATCACTGTTCAAGCTGGATAAAATCATTGGGAAACTGTGGTAGTGAGAGTGTAGGAGTGGGGAGATCCTCAGTAGGGCAGAGGCATCACTGACCCCACGGTTTTAAAGGAGCCCTTTCAGATACTAATCTATTTAGCAAGTCTAGAGCCTCCCAATTTTCATTTGGCTTGAGAAAACATGAACTAAAACTCCAGAAATACTCTTTCTTCTGAAGTAGGATGCACAATATTATTGAGTCTGCCCAGTTGAGGAGAGCTTGGATCCCAGCACCCCTGGAAAGCATCCCCTCCTGCCTCTCCTGGAAGGACCTGGGACAATCTCTGACCATGTTTGCTGCTTTTCTCCTCTCTGGGCCAACCTTACAGCACTGAGCAGCAGTGAGAGCCTCCCTGAGTGCTGAGAGGTTTGGGGGAAAGGGAAAAGGTGTGATCAGGTACATCTCCCAAGCCTGAGCTGAGAGAAGAGCTGGGTTAGATGAAAGAGAGATGATTCAAATTATCACCTGTCCTTTCAAATGGCATTTCTTTTCTTCTCCCCTTTTCTCCCATTTTAAGGTTTGTAAATATTTGGACATTTTTCTCTCTCGTCTCACTTATCTGAGAAGTTCCCAGTTTAGGCTCATACCTGGAACCTCTCTAATGCCCTGCATCTTAATAGCCTCCATGGGGAAGGAAATTTGGACCAGGAACTAGATTACCCCACATTGTCCCAGGTTTATCTGACAGATGCAGTTCTCAAGAGCGAGGCTTGCTCTTTCTTTGACAGGGAGACAGCAAAGTGGCTCACAAATCAAGTTCTATGAGTAATCTAAATAAAACCACCAATCTCCTGCTTGTGGCATTTGGCTTGAGCCCCGTTATGTTGTCCAAGAACAAGCCAAAAGAGCTTTGCAGGGTTACGTAGCCTCTCTGGCTGGGTTCACGTCTCTGAGTAAGGAACTCCACTCTGGCATGGCAGCTCCCGTTAGCATGAAATGATTTTAGCAGGAAAAGGACATTGGCAGGGTAGGGAAGGGTGTCCTTACTTTTGCAGATAGGGATCTTGTTACTCCATGTGCCATCCTTCAGACACTCGATCTGGAAGGAGTCGCTTTCCACGTCATCCTGTGCAGAAGGTACCAACAAAAAAAACCCCTATCAATGTTCAAGGCAAAGAAATAAATCTCTCAATAAAAAGGGAATTTCTTGGTGATTTAGTCAAGTCATATCCGACGTCCCCTGGAAGAGGACTTTTTTAGCTAAAAATTGCAATAAATTCATAATGAAAAACTTGAGAAGTTTTCTTGTTGCCAGCAACTTGGTGGCACGCTGAAAGCCAAAGAACTGGAGTCATTTATTGCTGTTGTAAGTGATGGGATGGATAAGGAGGCAGCTCTGCGTGAAGAATGGGACTGGGAGGAGATCAGAGAAATACACAAGTCCATGTTGGAAGTCAAAGTGGGCTACTGGCTTGGAGGGAAGACAGCCACCCTGTGAGCTAGCCACGCTCCCTGTGGTTCTCAGCTGTTTCCCAGAGAGAGCCTGCCAAAATTCTGCCCCCCTTGACTCGCTGAAGCTGTCCCCAAGTCCCTGAGGACCTCCCAGTTAGTGGAGGCTGGCCTCTGCAGGGCTGCTGAGACAGTGCCCACTGAGATGGGGGGCAGGCAGAGCCCTGGCAGCTCCCTCAGGGCTTTTGCTGACTTATTCTCTGGCAGAGGTGCCAGGCCTGACATTCTATGACCTTGCTGGCTCTGGAGGGATGCTGAGAGGGTGGCTCAGGAAAGTGCCATCTCCTCTTTTCCTCTACATCTTTGGAAAGGAGAGGTGGTGTCTCTCAGAGGTGTTTTCCTTGCCCCTGGGAAGGGTGTGAGGATGGTGTGTGATTGTGTTTACTCTCCCAGAGATGCAATGGCTTTCAGAGGAAGTATCCTCTTCTTCCTACCCATATTCCCAGCTCCATGTCGTCAATCCATACCTTCAGCACTTTGTATCCAGTGTTGCAGCTGATGACAACCTGGTCTTTGAAGGTGTACTTGGCCTGAGAAGGCTCAATTTTCCCGTTGATCGGAGGCTGCACCAGTGGGCACGGGTTTCCTTTGAATAAAAAGCAAATGAAGATAAACAGAGGAATAAATGGAGCACATGCAAAGTCCCAGCTCTTCCACCCAGCCCATGTAGCAGAACCTGAGCATCTCTGCCCTGCTTTTAGTCTACACTGGCATGGCTCAGCCAGGCTCTTCTAGAAGGCATGGAGGCTCCAGGTCTTTCCTTCAGTCTGTAATTCTCTGGCTTTGAGCATTACAAATCTGGGAGTTAATAGCAGTAGCTTGTGCAATTATCCTGCCCAAAATTGCTCTGCTTTGCAATGTGGTCTTGTTTCAGAGCCCAGTTATTGTAGGGAGAAAAGCATCCTTTGGAGGGAGGGCTCTGTGTTGTTTTATGCCTCTCCTCTTGTGATTTCTGGAACAGATCCTTTCTGGAGACGGGATCACGGACCACCAAACTCATGGTGTCCACCTGCAGGCTTTATAAAGCCCTTCCAGTTCCCAAGCCCAGCAAACAGAGGAAAGCAGCAGGAATTACCAATTGCTGTGTATGACAACTTCCAGCCCCTGTTCTCTCCAGAGTTGTCACTGTGGAAGCGGATCTGCACGCTGTTGGTTTGGGTTTCAATGCGTCCTGGGGACTTTTCTCCACAGAAAGGTCCAAACTCCTTTTGGCCTGCTTTGATCTGCCGAGGCAAAGAGGAGTGGGTGGTTTGAAAGGGCTCTTTGATCCCTGATGCCAAAGGATGAGGCTGCAGTGGGGTCAGTGGGGTTTTAGCACCATGTGTTGGGGGGATGTGAACAGAAAGAGGGTCACTGTTGGCGAAAAGGGTCCCAAGCAGATGTGATAAGACACATGGGGTCAGTAGAGCACAGAGCTCCTGCTGAGTCCATCGCCCTTGTTTAGACTGGGGTGACTTTGATCCCATCACCAGGGCACTGGGGACACAAAAGGCGAGTGAGAGAGGAGGAGTGTGCCGAGTCCAGCTCACCTTGATGTGGTCATATGGGCACGTCACCTCGGGGTGGTCTTCCACATCGAAGCTGTCCTCGAAGTTCAGGGTGATGAAGAAACCCTCCTCCAGCTCGATCCGGTACAGGCAGTCCGAGCTCTTGGGGTAGGGGCTGGGGAAGTCGGCGCTGGTGATCACCCCATTTCTCTGGGTGTAGAGGTTGTCACTGCACTCCACTGAAACACAGCCATGGCTCTGTCAGGGCCCTGACAGTCATGTCCCAGCCCTGACCACGCTCAGGAATCCTCCTAGTGGAGTGGGGTCTGTTGGGTGGATCAATGGATTCCAAATAGGAGTACATGGATCCCAAATATGTGTTCATGCAAGGAGAATCTCACACAGCCAACTTCCAAATATGCCCATGGCACAGAAGCTCTGGTCTGAGGGCTAGTCCCAGCTAATCTGCATGATGAAGATTCAGAGCAGGGAGTAAACCTTTTAATTTCTCTGACTTGAGGTGGTCTATAGAGCTTAGCTGAGGAGCACCACCCCTGGGAGAACGAGTCCCAGACTACTGGTTTGTAGGGGAAGAGGCACCTCATCCCTCCTGGGAGAATAAAGGGCCATTTTGCCTGTGTTTGGTAGGCATGATGCCTACTCAGGGACCCTCTGTGTGCCCATCCCTGTGTCTGGGCTGTGCCTGTGGTACCTTTGCAGGTCCTGTTGTCGGAGTGGAGGATGTAGCCGAACCTGCAGGAGCAGTAGTACCCGCCAATGTAGTTGTGGCAGTAGTGGTCACAAGCCAGCTCCTCATCACTCTTCTCCAGGCACTCATCCACATCTAGAATGGAGTTAACAAGGAAGGGAGGTCACCCTGCAGCTCTCCACACGTCACCTCCCATGGGGACATTTGCCACAACACTGAGAAATTAGTTATCCTGTGTGGTGGGTCACATGAGCACCCAGTGAGTCCTACACGACCCAAGGGCTGCCCACGAGTTCTTCTTTTGCCAGGGAACCCAAGGCTGACCTGGACTGTGATCGTTGCAAATTTGCTACCCTGTCCTACAGGCTGGCCCTGCAGGCTCAGATGCTGCTTACCCACGGCGGTGTAATGGGCATCGAAGCCAGTGAAGCGTTCCTCGTTGGAGAAGTCAGACCTGAAGGTGAGCCCCATGTAGGGCCCTGGGGACAGGATCACTTGCTGTCCTGGAGCCTGCTCCGTGTCCGTTGTCTCCCTGCCACAGAAGGTTGCCAGCTCCTGGTCCTCAGTTTCAATCTGTTAGCAGAAAGAAGGGGTGAGCCTGGAGAGCCTGCTGTGTGTTCCCTGGGGAGGTCAGGCTGAGATTAGAATCGTCCTCTGTATCCAGGAGCTCACACCTCTGCCTATGCTTGCCCAGCCTGTCCCCTGCCAGGACTCACCAGTGTCTCCTTGGGGCACAGGGACTCAGGTCTGCCTGCTCTGCCTGGAGGCTCCTCTGAAGCAGATGCTGAGAGCAGGTAGCATCCAGGATGTAGGGAAGAGCTGGGGGGTGTAAGGGGAGGATGCCGGGTGGGTGCCCATTTGGGAGGTGGGTAGGGACATGGGGAGGTGGTGCAGAAGAAGGGGTGTGAAAATCAGCCCTGAGCTGTGTCATTCCCAGGCAGAACTGTTGGTATCCGAGATGCTTCCCCTCACCTCTTCCCATGGCTTAAACACTGATCCAGACAGCAGCATCTGCGTGAGGAGCCTAGAGGAGTCCCTGCCTGTTGGTTTTGCGTCAGCTCAAAGCAGCATCTGTAATTTGTTTCTGTCCCCTGGGCTGCCTTTGGACAAGCTTGGTCCTTTCCCTGCCACCCAGGCTCTCTGTCTGGCTCCAGACTTGTGGTTCCAGGCACTGCTGGGGCTCTGACCACGCACCCAGAGGGCTGAGGAAGGGGAGTGGTGCGCCAGGGTGCCCTGTTGTTGTATCTGCATGCTCAGTATTCTCTATGTACATCCCTTTAAAACACAGCCTTATCTGTGCCTTAAAGTACTATAATCCCTGCAGGAAAACCTCCAATTTTCCCTGGAAACCCCCTCCTTTCCTTTTTCCTTGCCATTTTCTCCAGCATTGATCCATGTCCTTCTCCTACACATCCCATCCCCAAGCCCTGTCTCAACCACGACCTCTCCCAGGCAGTTCCCAGCACCCTGCCTGCTTTGCCCCAGGGGATTTGAATATGAATAAGCCTCGGCAGAGGAATGTGATGAACATCACCAGCCAGCCTGCCACCGCCAGCCACCGCTCATGCCAAGCCACTGCTATTGAGGCTGTGATGAAGTCTGCAGCCCCCCAGCACATGCCTGGAGAAAAGAGTCATCTGCTCGGGGGCCCATGGGGTCCTGGAGGTGTTGGAATGCTGTCCCTGGCTTGCTTGGCCTCAGCAAGGTGAGACCCTTCTCCGACTCCATCCCTGTCACCTGGAGACCCTCAGGATGTGCCTGCTGGGGAGGGTCAGGGGCTGAAAGGGAAATTTCCCAGAGCTGAACAAACAGGCGGAAACTCGTTCACACCAGGGAAAGCTAACATGGAAATGGCAACTCAGCATGCCTTGACATTGCCTCCAGATATTTTCCATCCTCTCATACAAGCTGGAGCTGGCCAGAAAAGAGAGACACTTTCCGATGATAAATTTTGGGAATTTTGAGAAAAAACACGCACCCTGCTTTGGGGACAAAAACCCAATTGAATTTTTTTATTTTTTGTAACAGCATTCTGGGGCAAAAAAAGAAAACAAGTTATTTGGGCTCCATCTGGTTTCAATCCCTTTGAAATATACTGTGGTTCTTTAGAATTGCTTTTAAATCTGAAAGATTGTTTTGAAGCGAAATAGTGTTTCAGACTGAAAAACGGGAGTGCCATCACCAAAAGCAAAGGAAAAAGGCATTTCAGCCGTGACGTGCGGACTTGGCCGTGCCAGCACGTGGGACACAGCCTCTTCCACAGAAAATGCTTTTTCTTAAGGAAATCGGTGGGAAGGAGGAATTTCCAGCCTGCTGCTCTGTGTGGGGCTGGTGGCTGTCACCTCTGCCAGGACTCAAGAGCCACCGTGTGAGCTCTCATCCCTCTCCTTCAGCCCCAGAGAGTGCAGGACCTGCAGCACAGCATTCCTGAAGTGCAGGAAAATCTTCCCAGTGCCCTGTGTCTCTTCTCGAGGATGCTCCAGCCATGGGGCCAGCCCTAATGCTGCCCCCAGCATCCCTGGATACAGCCCGGGAGCAGCAGGATGGGGCCCGGGAGAGCTGTGCTCTCCTCACTGGAGGTATCACAGCCCCTTATCTGAGACGGGTCCCATGCCCCGAGCCACAGGGAGCAGAGGCAGCCTTTCAGCAGTAAACTAAACAGAGAGGTCATCATCCCTGGTTAATATTTGCTGCTTCTGCTGGGGACTGTATACTTTTTTGTAGATCATTTACATCCAGCGAGCAGGCTGGTAATTAAATCCTGGTTGTTTGTTTGGAGTTTCTCCCTCTCGGGTCACGATGTCGACGTTTTCACTAGAGAAGATGTGTCCCCAAGGGAAATATCAATTGCCACAGAGAAATTCCCTATAAAAATACGCTGAAAGAATCCTCCTTTGAAAAATAAAATATAGCAACACCCCTGTGCCTTAAATTTACCCTTGCCAATGCCTCCTGCTGTCCTCCCTGTTTCTTCTTGCATCCTCAGTCCCTCACTAAGACTTCTGCCCTTCTGGATGGAGGCAGATTGGAGTCCCTCCCTGGCTGTTGCCCTGTCCCTCTGCATGTTGGCTGGTGCTGTGGCTAAGGGGTGCCCCAAGCTATGGGGCCCCTCTCCGCCCCACCCTGATTTCTCCCGTTGGGTGCAGGAGCTGGGATGCCCTGGCTGGCAGGAAAAAAAGGCTGCCCCAGGGCACGGGCTGCTGGGGATGCACTGATGCTCTGGAGGTGCCTCCTGCAGCCAGGGGGTTAACGAAATGCCCGAAACACCGAGGAGGATTTGGCCCGGCAGCTTGGTGTCTGCTGCTGGAGAGGAGCAGGCAGTCGGCAATACGGAAACACAGCCGCCACCAGCCCCCCCCTCCAGCCCTCCAGGAATGCACTAATTGGACTGATGAAGGCCAAACATACCACTTGTAATATATATAAATGGCTCATTAGGCAGAGAAATCGCAGTGCTGGGCTGAAGACACTGGGAACATGACATGGGGAGGTGACGCTCAGAGCCAGGGCAGGGCATGAAGTGGCCCCCGCCGAGCGGCCCCGCAGAGTGTGGTGAGAAGGCAACACCCAGAGCTATTTTTTTTCCCAATGCTGCTGCTACTCACTGTTGGGAATGAAGCAGGGACAGCCCCTGCAAAAGCCTCCATCTAAGCTTCCTGGAGATCCTCTCCCCAAGATACATCAAGGGTCCTTTCATATGCGAACGTGAAATTGCCCTGAGTTTCCACGGGAACACACGTGGCAGCCCTGCCATGGGGGACAAAGGAGGATGGCTGGTTTTCCGTCCTGTGGATTTGGCTTGGTGTCCAGAGACTGTGCCCTCCCGCATGGCAGCTGCACCCACATGCCCTATTTCTGGGCAAGGCTTGTTCCCTGGAGGGGCTGGGGGTGAAAAGAGACCCAGGCAGGATGCTGGGGTCCTGCAAGAGCTGCTGACTTGCTCCCATGCTTGGTCCTCCTCCTTCCCCTGCACTGGGGGTAGCTGGTCCCCGGTGGCACAGGGGAATGGCCCATGCCACCAGACACCTCTGCACAGAGCTATCAGGATGGGAGAGACAAGCAGCAAAGCCCTGGGCTCTCCCTTCCTTCCAGCTGCCTCCTGGGGTTCAGCGCCCCTTTTGGGACCCCACACTCCCAGGGAATGAATGACCCCCTGGCTGGGGCTGGCTGACAGGACCAAAAGAGGATGCTCTCCTCCTGAATCCCCAGCTCATGCCAAACCTTGATTTGTGCTTTTTCTCCCTCGTTGAAGCAGAGGAAGGTGTACATGGGTCCTGTGCACCCTTCTTGCAGCCCCAGGCTGGGCATGCACTGCCCTGAGTGAAAAACCAAGCTTGTTCCCTGGTCCTGCATCAATCATTGATGGGGTGTCCCCCCATTTCATTCCAATCAAGGAGCTGGCTGTAGATGGCTGCCAAGCTCTTGGGGGCTGATTTCATTCCAGGGCTTGATTGAGCGATGTGCAAAACCTCATTAACAGGTCCCCAGGCTCAGATCTCTTCAATAAACTTGGGGATTTACTCATGAAGGCCCCTCAGAAGCCAGGATTTCATCGCCCATCTCCCTGCCTCTGCTGCAGTGCTCCTCAGTTACACTATTCGAGTCACTTAACCTGATTTCCTGGTCAGGGCTGTGGCTTTTGGGGTGTCCTGGGCCAGTGCTGGAGACTTGTGTGCCAAAGTGTTCATTGCTGGGTGACCCCGGAAAGGGGGTCAAACCATGGTGAGACCCTCTACAAATGAGGAACCTGTGGAGGGTGATGAACTGGGCAGAGCCTGCTGAGCAGCACGGCAGAGGGCAGGAGCTGGAAGCCCAGGGCGGATGGCTACTCCATGCCTGTCCCCATGCCCCTGGCAGGTGGCTGAGAGCAGCCATCCAAAACCTGAGGAAAGGCTGTATCCAACGTGCTGAGGCCCAGAGTTTGGCTTCCCAGCATGTGACTGGTGTTTCCTACCTGCATGGGGGGCTTCTCCAGGTGGGTATTTTGGGGATGGCTGTTCCTCCCGTTCCTCCTGGCTCTCTTACTTACTGAAGTGCCACTCCCCCCCTCTGCCACCTTCATTTGCACAAACAAATGTGCATTTGCTCCCATCCTGTGAGCATTTCTTTAGGAGCCACGTTCTTTTTATATATACACACACGCGCACGCGTGCATGTGCATATGTATAAATAAACAGCTATTGTTTTAATTAGCCATTGTTTCAGAGCTCTGGAAACTGTTCCATTCTGCAGACCACCCCGAAGGCAGAGGTCTGTGCTGGTTTACAGCTCGGATCACCCTGAGCTTGCCACTTGGGATGAGCTTCTACACCTCTTAAGAGCTCGGGTGTGCGGGCAGCCAGGGAGTGAGGGAAGCAAAGACAGGGCACAGGGGCTTTTTGCCTGCCTTGAGCTGAGTCCCCACCTGCTCAGCCCCTTTTTAACCTCCTTCTTATGGCAGTCAAGATGATGAAGATGCTGAACAAACAAGAAGGTGTTTCTTCTCACACACAGAGGCACGTAATCATATATTTAACCTGTGCAACTCTCTGCTGCAGAGATTAAAGTTACCCATGAGCTCAGAAAGCAAAGGTACAAGTTCATAGATGGGGAATCCATTGAGCACTGTGGAACACAGAGATCTGCCTGTATTTCTGAGCTTCCTCACTGGGACCAGCAGAATAATACAGAGAAGCACCTGTATGTACCGGGTCTATAGTCACATTCTATAGCCATGCACTGTGGCCTCTGTCAAAGAGTGGGCTGGTGCTGTTTTTACACCTTGTACTGGTGCAGACAGAGCTGGACACACAAACCCAAGGAGGAAAACAGCCACAAGAGTCATTCATTGCTGTCCTTAATGTTTTCTAAGCCAGTGGTTTAGTAGCATCAAGATTGCACCATTACCCAGCAGAGTAACCTCTGGATCTCCCATAATCCAACAATTTTCATCACTTTTCAAATGTAATTCTGTGGCAGAGGCTCTGCAAGCTGAGTTACAGCCCCGAGCAAATTTATACAGCTGAGATCTAAATCCCTGTGAAAAATACCGCCTTCTTATGGAAATCCAGCGGCAGGGAGAGCTGTGGTGCCAAGTTGGCACCATCGCCAAATAACAGGGAGCCTTATGAAAAAGGAAAAAAGAGCAGGGGGTGAAGGGTGGGAGGAGGGGTAAAGCCTGGAACGGGGAGAGTTTCCAAGAAATCTGTTCCTTGAGCTTATTGGGGTTTTAAAGCAATATATCTCTATATATGTCTCTGGCCCTTGTGCTTGGAGAAGATCCAGGAGAAGCAGAAAGAACTAATCAAACCTCAATGAGAGCTGTTAGTAGCAGAGTAAGTGCCAGCACAAAGGGGAAATTAAAGCAGGGAGCAACAGATCCTGGAGGAAAAAACACACAAATGCTTGCTTTGTTTTCTTAGGGTAAGAATAAAACAATAATTTCAATTATCGGGCAGCTAGCACCAGGGCCAAGTTCTGTGGTTCCAGACCTGGGAGCAAGCTCCACCTGCCTCTGTGTGGAGGGGGAGGGTGGAGCTTGTGCTGGGTGATGGTGTAAGATATGATCAGCCAGGCAACCCTAGAAAGCATCTGCTTGCTACTGCTGGTCTGCCAAGAGCACCACACTTGACCATTTTCGAAGATGTGGAGAGCCCCCCTTGTCCTGGATGTGAAGGAGAGCCCTGCTTGGAGAGATCTGTGGTGCAAAGGCAAGGCTGGTCTGTGGCACTGCAGTGTGTGGCCACCACAGTTTTGGGTGGGTTACTGCCCAGCAGTGAAGCAGACTGAAATATTTGGAGATTTTGGCCATGACAGCTCCCTGGAAACCTCCACAGCAGCCTCAAGCTCAGGTCTAACCTTTCCCTTTTGCTTCCGTGGGGCTGGACAGGGTGTCCCAAGAGCCTGCACAGCGTGGCCAGGGATCCAGGCTGGCTGCAAGAGGCACCCACAGCCATGGCCTGACAAAGTGTGCCCAGCTCAGGGGCCCTCCTTGCTGGCATCTGAGTGGCACAGGCTGGTGTTTAGCCACAGGTGTTTTGTCAGCCCATAGGTGTGAAAATCCCATTGGGTGCAGTAAGAGTTAGGTGCCCAAATACTTTCAGAAATCTGTTCCTCTGAGGGTAAGCTCTGACTCTGGTGTCCCACTTACTGGAAGCCCAGTGGATGCTGCCATCTTACCTGTGTTCTCCCTGTGGTCCCCTGGAGTGACAACTCCTGAGCCCAATAAAATGGGGAAAACGGTCTTGTTCCCAGCTTTTCCAGCACTACCCTTTCTCAGCTGGCCAAGCAGCTGTGCTGTCTACCCCACCACCTGCCCTGAGATCTCACAGCTCACCTTCACATAGTCGTATTCACAAAGGTAGGATGACTCCAAGTCAAAATGCATGAAGTACAGCTTGATTTTAAATCCGTCAGGCACAGAGATGTTCCACGTCATTTCCGAGTCACTGGGATAGGAGTCGGGGAAGTTGGGAGACTGGATCTCCCCGAACATGTCTGTCAGCTCCACGGCATCTGCCACGCAGAGCAGCAAGGCACAGAAGGGCCAGGCCAGGGGGTACCTGGAACACACGTGAGGAGATGAAATGAAACTGTGGCAGTGACGACACCTGTTGAAGGCTCACCTCTTTTCCCAAGTGGATCCTGCAAGAGGAGGTGCAGCACCATGGCACCATGAGCAACCCCTGGGAGGTGGAGGTGGGAGCTGCATGTGGCTCCCACGAGGGGAAAGCCCCTTTGACAGGTGGGTGCCACAAGTGCCACATGTGATGCAAAGGCACCTCCACAGCTCCCAGCCAGCTTGAAGTGCCATCAGGAGCTCGGTGTTTCCCATGCTTCTGGGAGCAGCAGCCACTGGCAGCACGTCCGTTAACTAATGGAGCTCTGGTGGGCAAATCTTCATTTAATGGAAGAATAAACATAAGGATGCTTAATAAAATAATGATGCTTTCTAAATTGGTTTAATGAAAGCATCATGGCAATAACTGCTAAGTATCATTATTATTATTATTATTATTATTATTATTATTATTATTACTGCTTA
>VZTI01003759.1:92180-113410 GCA_013397865.1 Struthidea cinerea | reverse complement strand
TCTCTTCTCTTCTCTTCTTCTCCCCAAAATGGAGAAGCACACAGGGCCTGAGATCCATAGAGGTGTTTTTTCATCAAACCCATCTTTGAAAAAATCTCAGCCTGAAGAGTTTGTCCCAACTTGTTACCAACTTGTTTATCCCAGAGGAGGGCAGAGAGAACAGGCAAATCTGTGGTGGTCCAGCAGACTTCACACCAGCCTTGAGCTCCATTTGACATGAAAGGGAGCATAGATTGAATCTGTGCAAGGAGAGAGCACCACCCGTGCTGGAGGTGTGAACACAAAAGCCTGTGCTATTGCACAGGACCCAGAAAGAGGAGCAGACCTCAGGCTCTTTACACACAGTGGAGCATACAAAGGAAAAGAAACATGCAGGAAATAAGAGCCATTAGAGATGAAAATTTCTAAAATAGGCACCAAGGCCTGGCAAAGGCTTGTAGGTGTGTACAACAGACATTGGAACTACTCACACGTACACGTACACCTGGTTTCAAAATCAGGGCTTGATTTAGGTATGCTGGTGAGGAAATTGAAGCTGCATTAGTGAATTATTTTTAACCTGTCTGTGTTCCTTCAAAACCAGGGCAGTAAATTTCTGGGGTTCATTTGTGTACTGCCATCACTTTTCTCAGCTCTTCGTTACAAAGACAAGTAAGTGGGAGCTGAGAAATTTGGATTGATTTTCTTTCAAGCAGAGTGAGGTTGAACATGCCCTTTTCTGACAGCTTTTCTGAAACCACAAAAATGTGTGAAGGGAAAAACTGTTACTCCTCTGGTCAGAGTACATGTGTGGGGCTGGATGCTGAGCTGCTGTAAGTGGGCATCACCTCCTCCATTTCAACAGGCTGTTTTCTTGTGTGGCTCTGCTTTCCCCTAAGGAGGGCAGGCAAAACAGAGTCAAACTTCTTCCCCACGACAGGAAAGTCTTAACCTCATGTGAAAGTGATAAATGACCGTGGTGTGCACAGAAACCCGAAGCCCGTGCAGCAGGTCCCTCCTCGCTCGCACCTTTTCCCCTCGGCCGTGGCAGAGCGGTACCCACGCCAGGATGTCCCTTTGGCTTTACCAGGATGCCGGCATGCAAGCTGGGCTGCGGCACGAAGCCGGGGCATGAGCAACGCCTTGTTCGCTCACGGATAGGGGAACTGGAGCCGCGGTCATCATCGAGAAACCTTCCTCAGCGGGACGGCCCCCCCTGCCCGGCCGTGCCCTGAGACCACGGGGTGCGGGAGCCCGGGGTCAGCCCGTCGCGGAGGTACTCACCTCATTTTGCTGCTGGGAGAGTTTCCCGGCGGGTTTGGTGCGGAGGATTGATGGCTCGCTGGCGGGGGACGGCTTTGCCTCTTTCCCAACGCTCCGCTGTCCGCCTTATCTCTGTCCGGAGATTTGCGGGCGTGTGTGCGCCTATGTGTGTGTGCGTCTGGAGCTGTCTGGCATTTTCCATGCAGGTCACGCCTTCCCGTGCCTGCAGCCGTTCCCCACATCCAGGCAGGCAGCAGGCAGGCAGGCAGGCAGGCAGACCTGCCCGCATCCGAGCCCTCCTCCCCGCCCGCCTCTCCCTCCTCTCCGCCGCGGGGCTGCCCTGCGCTCCAGCATTCAGCGGAGTTTTTGTCTTCCCTAATCTCCAGAGTTTTGTGTGTGTGTGTGTGTGTGCCCATGCACATTGTGTTTTCTCTCTCTTTTTTCCCCCCTCACAGCCTGCTTTGCCAGATGGCAAAAATTTGCCTCTCAATAGGGTCTGAGGCTCCAGCAAAAACAGAAGGCAAGAATGTGTGAAAAAAAAAACCTGTGCGGGGATAAATAGCTTTAGTGGTGGTGCTGCCGCTGGGATCGGCGCTCGGGAATTGCTTTCAGCATCTCTGCTTAGTGCCGAGCAGCGTTTGGGATGGGGATCTGGCTTCCAAGAAACTTTGGAGTTGTGACAGTCCAAATAAAATCAAGCCCTAATTTGCATCCTCCTCTAGAACTGAGGAACTGCCGGATTCAGTATTTTGTCCCAGGGCAAAAGAGCAGCTTTAGATGTGGACTCTGCTCAGGAGTGAGAACTTTAAACACTTAAGTTCCAGGTTTTGAACCTGACTCCCTCCTGTTCAGGAAACAGGTAAAAACATAAACACTCCCCGCCAAGCCACGGGAGATTGATCTCCCCTCCCTGTGCCAGGCACAAACCAACCCGAACTCCCCTGTCTGCATAGCTAAGTGGGAAGAAGATCTATCTGGGCTGCAAATAAAGGAACAATAGCATGTAGGACGTCAAAGGATGCAAGCGATTCTCCCATTCAGAAATCTCCTTGGACACATGAGGAGCAAAACTTTAATAGCTGTTTACCAACTTCAGCTTGAGCTGGTTAATGTAAACCCCGCAGACATCCACTGGCAGGCACGGATACACATGCGGCATGTTAAAAGGCACACAAAAACAAGAGCCGGGAAGAGGCAGGGAAACAGGGATGTGCTGGCACCACTCCTGGAGCAGCAGCTCCCAGCCCTCCCGGACTCCACAGCTCGCTGATGTCAGGCTGTGGCGCTGCTGTTAAAGGGGCGATGGTACCTCCCGGCCCCGCATGGGCTTTGCTCCTCCATCAGTCCTGGAGAAGCTGGGAGGGAAGGGGATAGAGTGAAAAAAAGGTAGAATTGTCTTTTTCCATTTCTTGTCTCTGTGTTTTGGGGGATTATGGTTCCTTGGCTTCCTGTGCAGAAGCTGCTTCTCTCATTCCCATGAGTCTCTCGTTTTGTACTGAGAGAGAAATGGTACCTAAGAGACACAGTGAAATAAAATAGAAAAATATGGGTGGAAAAGCACCAGAAAAGCAGGAGAAAGGCCCTGAGTAAAGGAAAGATCTCAGTCTGCCATAATTTGTAGCTCTATTTGGGAAGTTTTAACAGCTTATCACTAAGCAGACATGAGCTCTCACTCATGCTAACACACCCAGGCAAGCTGATCAAGCTAATTAATATGTAAGCAATGTGTCAAATGCAAGGATTTATTTTTGAAGGCAAGTGTGGTCTTGTCTGAGCCCTGAATACACTGTGATCTATTTTTTCCCTGCCTATTCTGCAGGGTGGGTCCTTCATGTGTTCATTTTTCCATCACAGCAGCCTTCTATAGCTTTTTGGAATGTCTTCTCTAATTCAGGGGCAATGTTAATTCTGAAGTGAGATTTTCTTTGCCTGCCGGTGCTTCTTTCAAGACGGATCACCTCGGGTCAAAGTCAGTGTTTACACGTCAAGGTTGGGAAATGTAAGGTGGTAACAGAAGCTCTGCATGTTTTTGGACCATGTTGGTGGATGCAGCATGGGCTTAAAGCATCCATGCTGACTGTGTAGGCTCTGGAAGGCAGGAGAGGATGCCCAAGAGGCAGGACACTGCAGATCCCACCAGCAGCCCTCTGAGCTGATTTCCCTGCCAGGCTGCTGAATCTTAGGAGTTTTCCTTGACCCTGGGCTTGTCCCTGTCCCACAACCCCCTTGGTGTGCAGAATCATATCTCCCTGAAAGCTCATGCTGACCAGCTCAGGACTCAGTTTTTTCCTGGCCAAATCTTACCTGAGAAATTTTGGCCCCCTAAAGAAACTTGAGAGGCAGTGGCTGCATGGCCACAACTTCAATTCTGCAGTACCCAAGTGCCTAAAATGACCTGCAGCCTCCTGCATCCCTATTGCCTCCTGCTCCAAACTCCAGCCCCAACACCTGCATTGCTGAATCCTCTACTAAGGGACTCAAATCTCCAAACGAGTCCTATTGGAGCCCTAATGGTCTGGCCTGGCTAATTGCACTGCCTCCCTGGGTTACAGCAGATCAGCTCTGATTGCTCTCTGTAGCAATATAGACCCTGTGCTGCAGAGTCTGCTGGTGGGGAGGCAGATGAGGATCTGTTCTGGCTGCAGTGCCTTCTCCAGTGTTATTCCCATCTGTTAGAGAGGAGGGTTCATCGGGCCTGGCCACTCACATGGCTTTGTGAAGTGTCTGTGAAGAGTAAAGGCAAAAAAGGTCACCAGAGGAGGATCTGGTGCTGTCCAGGCAGGGTGCCAGGACAGGCCTTGTCTCATGTGTGCTGTTACCTGCTCTTTACCTGAAACATCCAGCTGCCTCGCAGCTACCAGTGATGCCAGGGGTGTGGAGCCTTGTCCCACCTTACTGGGGCACTTGAAAAATATTATCTGAGGTCTCACTATGCAGTGACCGGAGTGGGCATGCGGAGTTTTTAGGCAGGAATGTTTTCTTCTACAGGTGCTGGTGGAACAGTGGAGTTAGACTGTGACAGATCAGCTTGGACCTGCTTTCTCACCAATATCTCCCATGCTTGGAGAGGCCATTCCTGGAGTTACTTCTGCCTGGCCGTGATGCTCATCAAGGACTGAGATCAGCAGTGTTTTCTGAAGCATTTCTTTAATGCTGGGGGCAAATTCACCTCCTTGAAATAATTCCCCAACACTGAGTGGAGTTAGGGATAAAACAGATGTGAGGGATAAGTGTGGACCCACAGGAATACAACTGTGGGGTGAATCTATGCCTGGTGTAAATGGTCATACACTGAAAGCCAGTAGCCTGCAAATGTTTGTGACCCTGCTGCCCTCTGGGCCAGCACAGCCCACACCACAGCCTCTCTCAGCCCCTGTGCTAGGCACACTGCAATGTGTGCACTGCTCCTTGCCATGATGATGGATGTGTCAGGGACAAAAGTGCTGGCAGATCCCGCTCCTGGTCTGAACTGTGACATCTCCTCTCCTCCACCCGGGATGCTGGAGAAGACCTCATTGTCCAGGAGATCTGAGCTCTGCTCTCAGCATCTCTCTTCCACCCTGCCGGAGATGCAGGCTCTGCTCCTGGCATTTCTCCTCCATCTCTGATGGGTTCCTGGAGCCCCCTCGTGGTTCCTACCACGGACAAGGTCCCACCGAAGTCACCCTTGGAGAGCTGCTGGGGGGCCCACTGCATCCCTGCCGCAGGTTCTGTGCAGCTCCAGTGCTGGGGAGGCAGCAAAAGTCACCTTGGGGATGTCACTGGGGGGTGGGCAGGGTGTGGAGGTGACAACAGAGACACTCCGGAGTCTGAACAGGGCAGACTGTCCCATTGCAAAGCCATCTCCCTGCTTTGTGAAGGAGATGAGTCCTCCCGTGGCTTTGCAGTCCCTGCCCTCGGAGCCTGCTGCACTGTGTGACAGTCCCAGGGGGAGGTGGCCACAGCCCAGATCCGGCGTGGAGGAAGGGGAGGATGTAGGGGCATGGGAAAGGGGGCATGTAGGACAGTGGGGAAAAGAAGGAAAGTGGAGGTCGGGGGAGGAGGCTGCACAAAGGTGGGGAAAAAGGGCTGTGGGGTGACGGCAAAGGGTGTCTGTGGAGAAGAGGGGAGAGGGGCTGGGAAGCGGCGTGCGGAGGCGGTGGGCAGGGCAAGGCTCGCTGCCAGCCAGCTGGGGACGCCCGTCTGTCCCACGGGGCCCCGAGTGCCACTAGATGGCACTTGAACCTCTGCGTGGGGCGGCCGCGGGGCAGCGGCGCGGAGCGGCACGGGGGTCCCGGGGATGCGCTGGGCTCCGGGGGCTTTCAAAATGCTCCTGGCAGCTGTTCTCACGGGTGATTCTGCCCTGGGGGTTGCTGGATGGGGAGAAAACGTAGAGGCGAGATGGCTTTTGGGACAGGTACTTGCCTCCTGTCCCTGGGCTGTGCTGGCCCTCCTCCGGCACTTGCCCTGCAGAGACGCTCATGCCACAGCCCTTTGCAGACGTGACCTGCTGAGGTACCACACAGCATCCACTGGAAGGTACCTCAGAAAAATCTAGTGCACTCTCAGCACAGCCCAGTGGTTACTCAATAAATTGATGCTTTGTTTGGCTGTGAGAGAAAATCAGATCCATAGTGCTGTGGATGGAAATATTGAGCCCTTTTTCTCATTTTCAGTCCTATCCTCTGCCTCGACATGCACACCGTGAGGTCATGGGAGGCACCCTGACTGTCACAGCACGTTCACAACTGGCATGAGAAGATCAGGATTGTTTCAGCAACCAGCCATTCCCCTCTCTGCTGAAACTGAGGGATGCTTGGGTGACCCCAAAAGGGTGCACAGAGGGAAAAAATGCATGTAACACTGAAATAGAACCAGAGAAATCAGGATGTTTTGTCATATATTGACCAAGTCAAACATATCTCTTCTCCTCTGGATGCTGCATCACTGCCTCCTGACAGCTGCCAGAGCTGCGGCTTTGTGCTGCTGTGTAACCGTGTGTGCTGGGCCTGACTTTGATGGATGTTTTGCCATTGCTTCCCTTTGTATTCCACTGGAAGGGAAGCCCATGAGTGCTTTTGAGAGTGTGAGATCTGAGGTGCTGAGGCATCATCCACCTGACGGGGTACAGGCTTGGCTGAGCCTACACCACTGCTGAAGGACAGGCACAAGACTTGTGAAGGGTTGAGGCACTTAGTACTCACAGAAGCAAATAGCAGAGCATCTCTGGCACACCTTTGAGAGAAAAAGACCTGTGAAATTTATTTTGAGCATTCCAGGGGAAATCTGGGGTAGGGACAGGCTTTGAAACTTGGTCCTGCCTCATAGCCTGATGCCCCACACCCTCCCCAGTCCAGAGGAGCATTTGGCATGAGAAGGGCTCTGTTTTCCACCCCCAGGTGCCCAGAATCAGCACCTTTTTTTTCTCTAAGCACTTTTCTTGGTGACAAGTGAGTCACTGGGGAGCTCTGGACCCTATAAGGGTCACACCACGACCAATCCTTCTCTGTGCAAACCAGTGTCCTCTCAAGAGGCAGCACACAGTTATAACACTTTCAGACAAGCCCAAATCACTGTGATTTTGCCCTGAGAGAGCAGCTGTGAAATTGCAGTGGGACAGAGCGTGGTGTGACTGAAGTGATTATGTGGGTGGCAGGGGATGATAGCAAATCCATGGCGCTGGAGGGGCTGAGCTGTGCTCCCGAGCACAGATAACATGAGCTGGATGAGCTCAGTCAACAGTTTGTTTGCAGGACCTTGCTTCACTGGAAAAAAAATAAAAAGGCACAGAAAAAATCTCAGAGCATTGTTTCCTGCTCTTTTTTTCATTTCCAAAAGCTTGGCCTCGCTGGGGCTGGTGTGTATTGGACCATGATGTGAGTCATTGCTGATAGCACCAGCCCCTGCTCCCATGCCCGGGGTTCACTGCAATTCCCTGTAGCTCGTAGCTCCCAGCATCCAGGTCTGCAGCCCCTGCTGCAGGTGAGTAACTCTCCACCCTATAAATACCCAGCCTGTTTCTCCTCTTGGGCAGCCTGAAAATCAATGTCCTGGGGAACCCAAAGCTTCCTGCTACAGAGTGTCTATTTTTTCTCAGGACCAGTAGACCTTCCAAAGCTCCCCCAAGGGGAAGCCCTCTCTCCTGGGTGGCTGTAGTTAACTTCTAGACATGGTGGTGGAGAGGATGTGATGGATGTGGAAGCCTGCAGGTCTTTGTTATCTGCAGCAATGAACAATTCCATCCCTGAGAGTGTTGTGTTGGGCCCACCTGCTCCATGGGGTCTAGGTTGTGGTGCCACCAGGTAGGATGGTGACCGGGGAGCAATCTGTCATGAATGGTGACTCCTGGTCGTGCCATTTGGTCCTTGGTGGAGCTGGAGTAGGCTGGCAATTTGCTGTGTGTCACTGGTGCTGGGGACACTGCCCATGTGTGCCATGACCAATGCAAATTTATGCTTCAGGCCCCGTCTGTGCCGCTGGTTGGAAGCCTTTTAACGCTGATGATGTCCTTACAATGTTGGCTCTCTCAAGCAGCACAGCCTGTAAAGAAAATGACCCAAAGGAGGTCCGGTGTATGGAGAAATGTCACGGTGCCATCCAGTTCTTCTGGACTTGGTGAGGCCAAAACTGATGGGAAAGCCCTGGTGCTGGGGCTGGTTCAGTGGTGAGGCAGCTCGTACAGACGTCTGTGCCAAGTGACTCATTTCCTCCTGGCCACAAAGGGAAACTGCTGCTGCCAGCATGGAAACCCACATCTCTGCAGGACCTTTCAGTCACTCCAGGGATCATCCCTCTTGCTTCCCATTTCCCGTGGGGTGGGACTTGGCAGCTGGATTGCTCAAGAGCTGCTAAGGCTGGAAGACAAGGCAGGAGTATGGGGATGTAGCAAAAAGAAGAAAGTGTCTCAGACAAGTCCTTTGACACTGGTGCACACCATGTTACTGCTGAGGAGACTCCCAGGCCCCCACAGCCACAGCTGGGTGTGTGCCTTGCACCTCTCACACAGTGTGGCATTCATGGCAGAGGCCTGATGTCCCCTACCTCAGTTTCTCTTGGTGAGGACGACTGTCCAGGGATGAGCCTTTGGACACAATGACAATGCAAATGTCGAGGTCATTGTGCCACTTACTGGTAAATGTGCTTCCCAAACTGCTGCCCTTCATGTGGCCAACTGAAGGGCCAGCTGTCCCAGCCCTCCGAGCACCCCCACCCAAGGAAGGTCTGGATATTTAACCCTTCCACTGGCCGTCCCTTGGAGCAGCAATACGAAGACTGGAAACTCGTGGCTATGTGCAGAGAGGGCTGCGAGCTGTTTGTCTGCCTCTGTGCACTGCTCAGAACCAGCTCGGGAGCAGTCATTCTTCGTGAGGGCTTTGTGAGTCTTGCTGTGGAGGATTATCGACAAGCAGCAGCTCTGCTGTCAGTGCAGCCCGTTAATCACCCGCCGCGGGTAGTTAGGAGGTGTGTGGAATGGCAGGCGATGCATGACCTGTTCCGTAGGCTGGAGGTGAACACAGCTTATGGATCACATAGCTGGAGACAGGAGTGCCGGGGGGGGAGGGGGGTGTTTCAACAACTCACCTGGATATGTGAGACCCAGCAATGGGCCGTTAGTTAACTTTAAAATCTGCTGTGGCTTGTGCTTTCATGGACAGCCACATTTACAATGCCATTCAAATCGCATCTTGGCTCTTACTCATGCCCCAACCGAGCCCTCCAAGACATAAAAATTCAGCTGACAATGAGCCAGGGCTTTGGGAAAAGCAGAAGGTTGTTAGTCCTGAGGGCAGCAGTGGGCAGAGAGGGATGGTGTCCTGGGCTGAATTTGCAGAGAGCAATTTCTGCATTATTCATTCACGAGTGAGCTCTTTGGGGGTGTATTTGAGCACAAAAATTGGTATTGAACATTTATAGTGTCACAAATAGATTGCACACAGGTGATTTCAGTTGCTGTCGTGACGTGGCCACTTCTGGGACACGGGACAGGTACCCAGAGCACGTTACCAGGGCAGGGGAGAGGCGGGGGAGACTGGGGCAGGGAGAAGTCTGAAGCCAGTGTCTGCCTGAGACACCATCAGGCAGTGACCCAGACACACTGTGCCTTTGCTTACAGACAGAAGAAATGTAAACATCAGTCTTACACTTCAGGGAAAGCTCTGCAGCCTCGGGGCATGGCTCGGGACTGCGCTCCCATCTCAGAGCAAGGTGCAGAGCTTGGCTGGAAGCAGGGGGGTTAATGGTGCTCGCTGGTCTGACATAGGTGCACTGGTTTTGCCTTCAGACCAGTTAGAAACTGCATAAATAGCTACAGAGCAGCTGGGCGTTGTGTTGTTATCCTGAATCTCGGGAAGACTTTCTTTCCCCACGATTCCTTTGCTCTGTCTCCCTCCTTAGCTGTTTCCATCAGGCTTGGGGCACACAGGAGTGTGAGAAGCTGCTCAGGAAGCGGAGGGATGCAGTTTGGGTGAGGTGTGGTGTGCCTGGTCCTTAGGAAAGCCTGGTGTTGTGGGTGGGGGCACCTGTGGCCTCGTGCAGGAGAAGGATGTAGGCTTGGCTTGCCAAGGAGGACTTCCTTGCAAGCCAGCTATGTCCGATTTTTCCTTAATGGTATCTTCTAGTACTTGCGGGGGCTGAGCTGGGACTCACAAACCTTTGCTCAGCTCGCAGTCTGGATGCCCTGGGGAAAGCCAGTCTGTGATGGCTGGAGGCCAGAGGGTACAATGTGCAGGGGATAAGCTGTGTCTACAGCTGGAGTAGGTGGGTGAAGATTCTGTGTGCTACCATGCTATAAACAGCAATAAAGATACCAAACCCACACAGACAGGCCACTGATGAGACTCCAGCAGCCTTAACAAGAGACCGAGGAACCATCCAGCTGCCTGCAGCAGGTGCTGGTGGTGAGATGTGCTTCATCAGTGCTGGGGAAGTGCTGACAAGGGAAGCAAAAGATGTGAGCAGGGATGGAGAAGCAGCTGGATGGAAAATGTGACTTTAGATCCATTTCCAACTGAGAAAAATCTTGAACACAATAGAGGACTGCAAGGGGAGGGGTTTTTGCCTACTCAGAAGGGTTTGGATCACCCCACAGCAGCACTGGAGCTGCTGGTATAGACAATAAGAGCATCCAGTTTGGACTGTGCATCTGTGGGGTGACTCCAGCAAACACTTGTGCACCAGCGCTGTGAGCAAAGCGGAGCGGAATCCCAGCTCCTGGGCCACTTAGTGCTGGAACTGTCAGCCTGGGAATGTCCTGTACCTTCCCCTGAAGCAACTAACTTTGGGGACAGGGTGATGAAGGAGGGCACAGCATAGGGTGGTTGTCACTTCCAGCCTGTCCCATCTGCTTTATGCCGAGGTCATAAATGTTTTGTGATTTTTTTGTTTGGTTGGTTTTTGGAGTCTTTTTTTCACCCCCTGGCTGTGTAATTTCATCTATAAAATGCTGAAGTGTCAGCTGGGATCAAGTCCTGCCTTTCATTTTCTGTTTCTGCTTAAATTAATATTGATGTAGTGTTTATCTTTATTTAATATTCATGATGATAAAAGACTTGGAGCCATTCACTTTTAATTACATCCTTCTCATAGAAACAGTCTAGCTCAATTAGAGGGCTTCCAGTGCATGAAAGAAAAACAAACAAAGTTTTTGCTTCCACTTCCAGAAGTGCCAAGTGGGGTTCCCAGGGGGATCCCCTTTCCCTCTGCTACGGTGTCCTGTGAGCAGAAGCTTCTGTGTAGGACTCCTCTGGGCTGTGCTATTAGGGAGTCCACAACTCTTGGTGACCATTTGCATCCCTCTAATGTGGGGCAGCATCTGGGAGAGCTGGGAAGGAGGCAAATGTGCAGCTCCATTGGATGGGAGTAGGTGGCTTTGAATGGAAGGAAAAGCAGCCAGGCTTTGCCAGGTGGGGGGTTGTGATGTGGGAGTTCCATTTCTACCCTTACAGCAGCCCCGCCGTGTGTGTGGGAATTGGAGCCCTTGTGCTCTCTCCCCTCCCTTCTGGCTGGACACGTGTCCTTGTGCAGCTCAGAGCGTCTGCCTCTTCTCCCCCAGCAGTAACAGCCACTTAAATCAAATCTGGGAAAATGACCGTGGAGTGATGCCTTGATGGCAAGGCAATGGCCAGCTCTTCTCTGTAGCACTCAGACAGCATTTCTCCTCTCTCTCGTTACATTATCCATGAGAAAATTGTTGTATTGAGCTGTGCAAATTGCCCAGGAGCTTCTTCTGGGAGCCTGAACCTTTTCTGACACATAAAGGCAATCTGTCTGAGCATGCTTAATGATCAGACATGGTCTGGCTACCAGCATCTCTCTTGGCAGCTGGGGCAGCTGGTGGCTTCTGCTCTTGGTGTGGCTGGTGACAGGAGACAGCAAGCCCGAGGACTTCCTGTGGACTGCAACAACTCTCCTGCTGTCTCAGAGCTGGGTTATCACAAGTCTTTGAAAATCTGAGCCCTTAAGAGTTAGATGTCAGCACCCTGCGTGGGAACATCCCATGTTACAGCTCTGTTTGGAGTCTGCTGTGCCAAGCAACTTTCTGAGCTTGGGCTGCCTTTTGGTGAGGAATCAGACGTTGTTGGTCACACCCTGCTCACAACCAGCTGAGTGCTGCCTGGGGCTTTCTCACGTTCGGTGGCTGTTTCCAGCAGCCACGTCCTTTGGCTGAGACAGCACCTTAATGAGGAGCTCCTTTAAAGTCTCTGCTCTGCTGTGTACAGGCAGGGCTGAGTGCAACAGGCCGATAATTTTCACCCTGTAAAATATACATCATTCCATTTTACATAGGGGATAATCATTGCAGAACGGACTCTTATTTTCATCCTTTTCCTGCTGTAATTACTATCCTCCTGCTGATGCCTGCGCCGATGTCTGTGCATGATGAGTGAAAATTTAAACTGCCCTGGGTGATGGGACATAGACCTTGCTGAAAAATTTAAGTGTCTTGTATCCAGAGAAGGCTGGCCCATAAATAAAGGATGAAGTCTCCACTGCAGGAGGGGGAGAGCTAGTGCAGCTCCTGATTTAACACCTTCCTGCCTGCCTCCATTCATGGAGCTGTGGTTCTTCTCCTTGCAGAAGTCTGGGAACTTGTAGGAGCCCCAGGGTGTCAGGAGCTGGAGACCCAAAGCTAGGAGGCCTGGCTGAGTAACTGGGTGTCACAAGGAAGCCTTGGAGTTAGGAGTAAAGTGAAAGCAACCATCCTGAGCTTAAGTAGGAATGTTGATACATTTAGCCTAAAAGCTAAAGCTGCTAGCACCTGTGGAGCAGAGAGGCTTTGCTAGAGCAGCAGTAATAGGCCAGTTTTCGTCATTGAAAAATGAGGAATACAAGTAATTAATCTCCTTGCGACATGGAGGGGATGCTGGGGGAGAGTGATTATAACATGCTATGAGCACTAGCATGAATAACCCACCATCCCGTAAAAGGTCAGTGAGTTTTAGTTTTACAGCGCAGAACTGTTTCTATTCCCACATCTCTTCAGAGGTATTTTACACTCATAATTTGCAGATCAGCCCAGACAGTCACAGATGAAATGACAGTTTGGTGAAAAATCTCTCCCAGTAGTAAGTTGCTATTTCTGTGCATTACTGACTGTGCTGCTGAGTTCACTGCAAAGAACAGGAGTTGGAGACCTATGGCATCATCAGGTCTGACTCCCTTCTGTCACATGCACAACATCACATAGACTTCAGGGGTCCCTCCCCCATCTTCTCCTGCTGGCAAGGGCTCATCCAGCACACAAACATAAGGGTCAATCTCCCCCGGGACATCTGTCCTCAGTCCACACTGATTTAAGCAGTTGCATGGAGGAGGAAATTGTGTGGGATGGAGCAGTGTTTCAGGAGGAGGCAGTGACTCTTTTTACCTCCCAGGTGGTAATTTGCTCTGAGTGTGAAATCTCTCATTTCCAGCTTCATGTCCCAGGAATGAGATAAGGGGCTTGACCTCCTGTCTCTCACCCCAGCACCAGGCACCTTTAGCCAATTGATAGTCTCAAAGATGTTAAATTCCTCTTCAGTTCAATGAAAGGTGGAAGAGAAAGACCTAAATTGTTGTCTCCAAGTGGTGAACTCAACAGCATCAGACACGTGAGAATCCACTTGGGAAGGTCCCTGAAAAGCCACCCTCATGTCTCTGCTCTCTGTGGAAGACTGGATGTGAGTGAGTGGGATGCAGATGCAGACAAGTTAAAAGCTGTGCTTAAATGGCTCTGTGGCACCTTCTGCCATTGGCTCTCAGAGGTGGGGAGAGGGAGTAAGACAGGCAGGATAGAATATTTGCTTCCATTAACATGGGTAATTACTTTGTCATTCCCTTTTCAGAGCTGGGTGCAGTGAGCTGTGCAGAGCGGATGGAAATTGCACTGGCACAATCTGGGGGCGATGCCGAACTTATTTAAACTGCCAGGGCATCCTTCACTGGGGTCCCGTAGAGGTGGGTGCCTCCCCTGTAGTGGGTGTGCTAAAAAACCATCTTTTGGGATGGTGTGGGATCACAGGGATAGGGGGAAGCTCCTTCCTGGGGCTTGCTTCTTAGGAAGATCTGCGTGGGTTCTTCCAATTAACCCACTATACTTAATTAGTAAGAGGTCCCTGTGGAGGCTGACAGGTAACAAACTTGAGGTTTGGTCCTTATTAACTCTGGGTTAGGATATTGGATGGGGAAGTGCAGGTTGCTCTGGAATTTGCTGTCTGAATCCTGGAGAAACTCTGCTCCCATCTCCTGAGTGTGCCTGTCCCCAAGGCAGGCAGTGTCACACAGTCCCTGTCAGCACTGTATTTTCTGCAAGATGTTTCCATGAGGTGGCCCATGCACTTACCAGGACTGAAGGGGCTCTGGATTTTGCAGGATCACCTCTTGGGCCACAGTTTTTTTGTTTGGAGGCTTTCTTTAGAGGGAAATTCCCAGAAATGGAGTTTGCTGCAACCAGCAAAGCTGATGTTGGTGGCTTGGGGGCTCTGTAGCAGTCTGGTGGCGGTGACCAGACAGCAGAGATGCCTCTCTGCTCCATCTTCCTGCGTTCCTGCTCTTTTTTGTGCTGGACACTTTGGATGGAGGTTTTCTAAAGGCCAGAGCAGTTAATCCAGCTCTATTCCAGCTATATTCTGCCTGCAGCAAGTAGTTTGTGATAGCTGTTTTATCCTGCCTTCTACTGCCTGTTCCCACCTCCCTGGTGTGGCCCATACTCCCCCAAGCACAGTGAGGAAGCCCTTTCATTTTGCAGCTGCACCGTGGAGAAACAAGGAACTCTGGGTTTGTATTAATTTTGAAGAAATAGATATTTTGATTGTCAAGTCAATCCCAGATTATTTTTGGTGAATGCTGTTCGACAGATGATTATTTTGAAGGGACATGGATCATTTAACAAAGCCTAATTGCCTCTGTGTCACAATTAGTCACTCGGGCTGAGGAGGAATTGGTGTCACCATCATTTTGTGTTTGGGAGCCAGTGACTAAATCTAATGGAAGTGTTTGAATCAGAACTTTTATGTACGTACATTCATTATAATGCAAAATTGGCCACATCTCCTCGTGGGACTGGGCAAGACTTTGTGTGAGAGTGTGGTTGCTGCTGCAAAGGTGAAAAGAAGTGCTGAGGATTTGGGAGAGGAGAATGAGGTTTTCAAGTGCCTCCTTGGCCGGAGATACGGAGGGCTGCTCCTGCGGGTGTGGAAAGTGGTGCTCAGCGCCAGTTTTGGCTCTGAGATATGATTAAGCTCCTGGCAAGGGTGATAGGCTCCTGTTTGCAGCACAAACCTAGTGGAGGGAGGAAAATAGCCAAAGGTCTGGAGAAGGGAAAGGTTCTGCAGTCCTTGGACTGCTCAATCACCTGGTGCAGTCACCTTGAAAAGCAAGTCAAGAAGCTTAAGACCAAGAGTGCAAGGCTGTTCCTCAGGATGAGGTGAAAGACTCGGTCCTCTTTGATTTCCAGTGGGTAAATGAGGCTCTGTGGTTGTGCTCTGGCAGTGGTCAGGGTTACACAGCAGGAGTAATGGTTTGCAAGCCTCCACTGCCACCCCACAGCACACCATGTGATGCTGAGGTGGTTTATTTGCTATTTATGTTTTAAATGTGTAAGGTAAATCTTGCTAGACTTTGAGGCTGTCAGTTGTCTTCTGTGTTGAATTCAGCGGTGGGAAGGTTTTGGGAAGGAAAGGTGGAAGGGCAGTGCTCCTGTGCTTCAGGTACCACAGGCACGGGAATGCCATGCCGAATTGGAGGGTGGCAAGTGGTTTCTGGGAACTCACCCTCCTGTCCCACAAAGCCCAAAGTTTCAAAAGTCTTTCAATTTTTCAGAGAACTGCAGACCGTCAGCTGAATGTCGCAAGTGAGCAAAGGAGCCAGGAAATGAACTTCTCCATGAAACAAAAATCAAACTGACTCATTTGTTTTCAAGGTTCTTTACCCCAGCAAAATGAAAGCCATAATCACACAGGGGAAATAGGAAGATAAATTGGGTGTTATTTCAAGTATCGCTTGCTCACATAATTTTATTGTGATGCTTGCAAGAATGGGCATTTGTTCCAAAGCTTTGGAATCTGGATTCAGACAGATTCCTGTTACTCTAGGCTTTTAGTAGAAAAAAAGGATGTTTTATGCCTCATAATCATAGAACACAGCTTGAAAATTGTGGCTTGAGATTGACTTCAGAAGCTCAGCAACCAGAAAGTGAGTAAGGAGAACTCTGAGGACACTTTGTCAGGTTCAGGCCAGGAGGCCTTGCCTTTGAACACCTCTGCCACAGTGCAGTACAGATAATGAATGTGTCTCGATGTCTGGGGACACGGAGGTGTTGGAGGTGTGAGCTGGCTATGAGCGAACCAGCCTCCTGGGGAGCTCATTTGTCTGCAGCATCTCTGCAGCTTGAACTTACTGGGAACAGTGGAACAGGATGCGTGGGTTATTTGTCTCACTGAATGGGGGAAGGACTCGGCAGTGACATCAGGGGAAGATGTTGTGGGAGCTGCCAGACCCTCTAACCACCGAATTTCAGATTTTATTATGCCCCAATGCTGTCGTCAGATGAATGGGGTGAGTAGGATTCAACTCCTGCTCCTCCTCTGAACAGCTTTGACAGCTGCTCTGATGGAAACAAAACTGCATTGGCCCCTCTCCTGTTTTGATCAAGCCAAATGTTTTGGTACTTTCAAACAGCCAAACACTGTCTTGGAAGGACAGCAAATTTTAGGGACAGCTCAGGTAATCTGTGTGTGAGTTGGAAAGCAGTGCAACATCAGGGGAGATGTGGGTCTAGCACAATCTTTCCATGCTGTCTTGGGGTGACTTTATAATGTGTATCCCCTATCGCCACCCTATGCCCACCAATCTTTTCTGTGTCTTTAAACTGAGCCTGAGAAGGACAGAAAACAAAAAACGTTTCAAAGCAGTTGTTTCAAGGACACGGAGATACGCTCTTCTGTTTCTGCGGTACCCTTGGGTTTTTTTTTTCGGCTCTTTTTTCTCCCAGCGAGAGACGGAGGGTCGAATTTCATTTTCCTAGGATTTTTGGGTTTTTTTCTTTTCTTCTCTTCTAGACTGTTTCAACAACATCTGAACACATCAGGAGAATTTTCCCGGAGGCCCGTGCGGGGGGGTGGCCCCTCCCCGANGTTTTCTCTCCACAGAGAGATCGATCTCATTATTTAGCATTATTATTCCCCACCTGTGTGTTTGTTAAATAAATAGCTTGTTATCTCTTTCACTTTCCTTTGAGGAAATTTTTTCCCGAACCTGGGGGGGAGGGGTGGTTGCAACCTGACTTCTATCAGAGGATATTCTCCTCCAAATTTGTCCAAACTAGGACACATGCTCTTGAGAAAGCAAATACTTCAACCCACTCTGGCTTTAGGGGAAGGGAGTGAAGGGGAGACAGGATCAGTGTGGTACAGTTAAGGTAAGATTATGCCAGGCTCTCTCACATCTCCATCCCACTCCCAATAGATGGATGCCCATCACCAGAGGACCCTGGTGTTACACACGCCATTTCCTAACTGTCTGAGCCAAGTGAAGCCCTGAATGGCTGCTAACGTGCCTTGCAGAGCTATGTCCCCTCTTCATTATTAATGTTTAAATCCCTTTCAGAAGCACAGCCATTAATTTTGCTGTTGCCTTGGTGTTGAGGAGCCAGCACAGGCAACGTCGAGCGTTCCTGGAGGCAAAAGTCTGGTTGAAAACATCTCCCACTCCACTCAGCTGCTGTCCTCATCCACACTATCCAGGAGGAGCTCGACTCAGTCCTTTGGTGCTGGTGCTGCTGGTCAGAGAAGGTCTGCTTCAATGAAGAAGGGACAAATGTCTCGGTGAATGCAGGGGATGAAAAGTTCTATCTTGTCCCTGTCCTGCTTTTATCTCCTCCCCTCTAACTTGTTCACTGCTCTTCTGGGCGCTGTCCTGCCTTAACTTGCCTGTGATGCATTTTCTGAGGTGGGTGGCTGTCCCCTGTCACTCCAAAGTGTCACACCTTTGAAAGCAGAGATTATTTCAGAACAGAATGGTTGTAAAGTAGCAACAAGAAGGATCTGGGGTTTTAAGAAATAATCCCAGCCGTCATTGGGGGAAATTCTAGCTATTCTTTTGCCCAGACAAAAGGGAGAAACAGTCAAAACCAAAGTGATACTCAGTAGGAAGAAGCAAAAATTTGTCTGATATGTCAATGCTCCCTGACTGGCTCTGGCCAAGTGATTCATTAATGAATTTGGATGGATTTGCTGTCACAGCCAGCTCCAGCACTTGGACAGCTGCAGATCTAATAACTACATGGCCAAATCTGTGCTGGGGATGGAGCTATTTCCAGGCATGCTACAAGTGCTGTGGACATGAGTGGCGCATCCCTGAGGTCTGGGACGCGTCTCTTGATACCTCTGGCTGCTTAGGCAGAGCAGGAACCCACGGGGTCAGAGGTGTTTGGAGGGTCAGGGAGCAGCGTCTGAGAGTCGGCTGTGGCAGCAGGGAGGCAGGGACGTAAAAGAGGGAGGGGAGTCCAAGGACCCGTATTTCTGGGTTATGGGGCAGTCCAGCAGCACAGGCTGTGGCTTATTCAGGTGGATGCTGTGGGGGGCAAACATCCGTCCGCACGGGTTCGGGGACCGCATTTCCTGGCTCGCAGCCACTAGAGGCTGCCCTGCTCCAGCTCCTGAGCTCCCGCTGCTTGGGATAACGGCAGCGTTGCTGCCTGTGCTGGAGGCACCGGGAGAAGACCTGAAGCTTTTTTTTCCCTCCTTTCTTCTGGTGGCAGGTGTCGCAGCAAACCCGGGACCTCAGGGAGGTACCTTGTGTCCCTGCCCACAGGCAGAGGAACTGAGGTACGAGGAGCTGCGTGGGGGATGTTATCACAGACAGGGCCCAGTGCCTGTCTCTGTCTGCTGCCTCGAAAGAGGGCAGGAGCACACCCTCTGTGTGTGTGTGTGTAATAACAGCAAAATCCGCAGACCTGCTGGGAGAGCTTGGGGGACCCGATTCTGGGAACAGCTGGGCAGACCTGATGGCTGGGAACTGACCTGAAGCACCAGAGCTTCTCCAGGAGAACTGTAGTTTATGTATGTGTTGGTAAGGAAAACTTAATCAATAATGCCTGTGAATAACATTTCTTTGTGTGTTAGACCCACCAGATCTCCCCCCCCTTCCTTTGCTTTGTTGAGGGTTGTTTGGAGTGGTTTTTTGTTTATTTTAATCCTTTCCCTGCAGGATTCACATTCTGCTCTGGCCCCCTTTTTTTCCCCCCCAAAGTTCAATTGTCAGAGGGAGAAAGTGAACTCTGAGTANGGGGTCAGAGGTGTTTGGAGGGTCAGGGAGCAGCGTCTGAGAGTCGGCTGTGGCAGCAGGGAGGCAGGGACGTAAAAGAGGGAGGGGAGTCCAAGGACCCGTATTTCTGGGTTATGGGGCAGTCCAGCAGCACAGGCTGTGGCTTATTCAGGTGGATGCTGTGGGGGGCAAACATCCGTCCGCACGGGTTCGGGGACCGCATTTCCTGGCTCGCAGCCACTAGAGGCTGCCCTGCTCCAGCTCCTGAGCTCCCGCTGCTTGGGATAACGGCAGCGTTGCTGCCTGTGCTGGAGGCACCGGGAGAAGACCTGAAGCTTTTTTTTCCCTCCTTTCTTCTGGTGGCAGGTGTCGCAGCAAACCCGGGACCTCAGGGAGGTACCTTGTGTCCCTGCCCACAGGCAGAGGAACTGAGGTACGAGGAGCTGCGTGGGGGATGTTATCACAGACAGGGCCCAGTGCCTGTCTCTGTCTGCTGCCTCGAAAGAGGGCAGGAGCACACCCTCTGTGTGTGTGTGTGTAATAACAGCAAAATCCGCAGACCTGCTGGGAGAGCTTGGGGGACCCGATTCTGGGAACAGCTGGGCAGACCTGATGGCTGGGAACTGACCTGAAGCACCAGAGCTTCTCCAGGAGAACTGTAGTTTATGTATGTGTTGGTAAGGAAAACTTAATCAATAATGCCTGTGAATAACATTTCTTTGTGTGTTAGACCCACCAGATCTCCCCCCCCTTCCTTTGCTTTGTTGAGGGTTGTTTGGAGTGGTTTTTTGTTTATTTTAATCCTTTCCCTGCAGGATTCACATTCTGCTCTGGCCCCCTTTTTTTCCCCCCCAAAGTTCAATTGTCAGAGGGAGAAAGTGAACTCTGAGTAAAAGCTGTCATTTTGGAGGGACACCAATCTCATGCACCCTCAATCCTGCACTCATACACCTCTGCAAACCCAGCACCCTTTGCTAATACCCCTGTGCTGGGGCCAGCTGACTTCTTAACTTCATTGTCGACACACCCTCTTCAATGTCCTATTCAACAAAAATCCTGCCTGTATGGTCCACGCGTTTTTGCCCTGCGTAGTGGCAGATGCAGAGATGTAGCTGCAGAAAGGTAAAACCTGAGCTGTGCTGAGCGAGTTGAATACATCCCTGAGACAGACCTGATGCCCTGAGAGAAAGCCATGGTGATGGAGACGTGAATTCCAGGCAGGATGCATGCGCTGATCCCATGGGGATGCTGGATGCCTGAACAGATTATCCTGATGGTCCCTCACAGCCTTCAGACGGCTCAAGAGCTTCTGGGCTGATATCGCCAAACACTCAGCACCAAACCTTCCTGTCTGCCCCCTGTCATTTGAGGGGGGCGTGTGTGGGTCCCAGCCCTGCTTTGCACGGTGCCACCCGTGACACTGGGCTGGCTCGTGGGCCAGGTTTAGTGTCAATGGATCTGGCACAATTCCTCGATGTCCCAGCCATCCCAGAAGCAGCTGTGTGCTCCACCGTGTGGCAGCAGGCAAGGCAGCGCTGGGGAGGGGTGTCAGGCAGGTTTGGGGTGCTCATGGGTCAGAGCCGCCACTCCTCTGTTTCTCCTTTGATCTCATTCATTGCTGCTCTTATCTTCTCTCCTGAGCCCTACAGAGATTGTCATAAATCTCTGCTTCTGCCCTGCTGCTAATGGGCTGCTTTGTCGGGAGCCAGCAGGATCCTCAGGTCATGCAAGTTGGTGTGGCTGCCCTGTGATCGGGGTTCTGGCACCGACTTAGCCCACGTGAGGATCTGCTCCATAGTCTCTATTTCATTGTTATCAAAGTCCAAGCATGGTTTCTAGTGCCTGAAAGTCGCTGCCTTCTATCACATTTGGTCTTTGTCAGACCAATGTGTTGACAAAGACATCTTCATTTATCTTCTCAGTACATCTGTTGCAGCCGGATGCTTCTCTGACCCCCACGTTTTCAATAATCTTTTTCCTCCTTCCCTCCAGCTTTACAGAGCCTCTTATTCATTTGAGAGATAAGTATTTATGTATGTGTTGGTGAGGAAAACTTAATCAATAATGCCTGTGAATAACATTTCTTTGTGTGTTAGACCCACCAGATCTCCCCCCCTTCCTTTGTTTTGTTGAGGGTTGTTTGGAGTGGTTTTTTTGTTTATTTTTATCCTTTCCCTGCACGATTCACATTCTGCTCTGGCCTTTTTTTTTTTTTTTTTTCCCCAAAGTTCATTTGTCAGAGGGGGAAAGTGAACTCTGATGAAAAG
>VZTI01003759.1:3444-92149 GCA_013397865.1 Struthidea cinerea | reverse complement strand
CTGCCCCTTTCACATTTTTCTCGTGCCTTTTTTTTTTTTTTTTTTTCCCAAAGTTCAATTGTCAGAGGGAGAAAGTGAACTCTGAGTAAAAGCTGTCATTTTGGAGAGACACCAATCTCATCAGCCCCTTCCACCCACACCATGCCTGTCCAGAGGGCTGCTTGCCCTGCTGCCCCCAGCCTCCCCATGAGGGACAGGGAAGTCTCTCCCTGAAAATTCAGACTCACATCTTCTGGGCACAGATTTCACTGTTGGCGAGTGGTTCCCCAAATCTGCACGTTTCAGAACTGACCAGTGAAATGCAGCTGCAAAATCCTCATGCACAGGTTTGGGGGTTTTTTCTTTTCTCCAGATGATTTGAAAATAAGAGACATGAAATTGTGTCTTCCAGTGCAGGGGTCTTAACGAGGCTTCAGCTGCTCTCTTTGCAAGGACAGGGTGCTGTGAGCACTGGACCTTTTGCCTTCTCAGGGTGAGCTGGGGCAGCCCAGAGGTTGCTCTGGCCAGGGATTGTGATGGGATGCTCCAACTCCTGCTGGATGGTGGGAAAACCCCGTCGGGAAAACCCCCTCTATTCTCCCTGCTGTATTTTCTATGCAGTGGGTGGCAGATGGGTGTCATGTGAACCACACTGTGCTGGGACAGTGTCAGTCTGGACCAGTCCTCACCCACTGGTTCAGCTGAGCTCTTGTGCACCTTCATGCAGTGTGTGCCGACTGTTCCGGACATCAGCGTCCCTGGGGATCCTGCTCTGCACCGCCCTGGACGTGGCTGAGCTGCTTTTCCCGTGCCCCTGGAGGAAGTGTGACAGCTTCATGTGCATTCTGCCCAGTACCTGTGGTAGTGAGAGGGAAGCTCATACACCATGGTGATGTGTGTGTGTTTGTGGGAAGCAGCTACAGGAAACTAATGGACCGTGAAATTATCCAAGGAAAGAAAAAAAAGGAGAGAGTTAGAGCAAACTACACTGCATCCACAACCTGCTCCACTCTCAGCCAGCTTAATGCACTGGCAAATAAGAGATAATAGTTTTATGCTGAAGACAGGAGGGGCTGGTAAAATGGCTCTTTCCAGGTTATTTGGGTGACCTAGTGTGAAGCTATGCTGGAAAGATCAATTTCCTGGGGGAAGTAACAAGGAAGTGTTACTGCATTAAAACAAAAGGAAAGAAGAAAAACAAAAAAAAAAAAGGCTTTCAGGGGAAAATGGATAGTCATCGTCATCCTCGTGACGGTAAAGTGGACTGACCTAGCAATCTTTATCCCAAGGGATCCCAAAGTGTGTTGCCAAATTGTGTATACAGAAATGTGCCATTTTTCTGGAGCTCCACTTCCAGTGGGGGAAGGACACGTGGGGGCAAAATGTGCTTGAAAACAGAGACTGCAGGGAGAAATTGAGAGACATGGAATAGCTACTTGGAGCAGAATTCAGCAATGGTGCAGCATCCCTGGGTGAGAGGGATGGAGGTTGCTAATGGCCCTGAATGGACGAAAAGGGAGCAGCAGCAGCTTTTCATCACCAGGCTCCCTATCTAACCTAATCTGATCTAATCAATTCTGCTTTTTACATTCCTGCCACAGCAGTGTCTGAGATGGGAAATGAAGTTGTCGGCAGTAACTAGAGCTGTTTGGGAAATGTGTAATTTTTTTCCCATCAAAAACGTCTGGTGAGAACATATGTTTTTGTTGAAGCAAGAGAAAAGCCCTCTGATTTTTATTTAGTCTATTCAAAGCTCAGGGTTTCAGGTTGCTGGAGTGTCTATTGGAATTACTGCACTTCTCAGCTCACAGAGAGGAACTGTCTGGGGAAATGTTAAGTGTCCATTTGATCAAAAAGCTCTGTTATTGCTGTGTTGCTCCAGGAGTAGAACATGACCGGTCTGACTCTGCCAAAGAATCAGTCAGAGATCATTTATCCATCCTGCTGCAAGCTCACCAAGTGATGAGAGACTGTTATGGCTGCACCTTTCTCCACAGCTTCACAGAATACCAGGTTGAAAGGGACCTCAGGGATTATCTGGTCCAACCTTCTTGGCAAAAGCATGGTCCAGACAAGATGGCCCAGCACTGTCTCCAGCTGAATGTTATAAGTGCCCAATGATGGGGAATCTGCCACTGGAAAGATGATTCCAATGGCTAATTATTATCATAGTGAATTTTTTTTTTTTTTTGTGTCCAATAATCTTATTTATCCCCAGGTTCTGCATCCTCCACAACACAACCTGCGACTGGGACCCAACCCAGGACTCAGCAACAATTTCAGTTCCCTATTACCAGCTCTGAGATGGACTTCAGGATGCATGTGCTCAGGGCCTTCTTTTTATCCTGCTAGAAATATCCGGAGAGGGAATTTCCTCTGATAAGAGAAAGACCAAGAGGAAGCTCTGGGGCTGTTTTGTGCTGCTTGAACCTGTGCAGTAATTCAGTTTCTCCAGTGCCATGTTCATTCTACACCAGCTGAGGATCTGAAATCTGTTTGCTGGGTTAATTTGCTTGAAAACAACAGATAATTGACACCAGTGCTGCAGCTTAAATGCTACGTGAGAGAATGTAAGCTGATGTGAAAGAGCGAACACCCCCCAAAATAAAGGATGGTGGCCATGTGCTCTGCTAAATACAGCTCCAGCTGGGATGCAGAAACTGGAAAACATGTAAATAAGAAAGAGGTGGAATTGTCTGATGTGACTGCTTTGAGTCATGCACAAAGGCAGCTACAGGAGGTGGATGGGCAACCAGAACACGTGGGTTTTCTTCCACCTCCTGTTTTTCCCTTTGCAAAATCTTTTGTGGAAAGAATAAAAAAAAGTCCCTGGGAAATGAAGCTGTGCTGGGGGTCTCTGGTGCTGCTGTGGGATGAAGTTCCTGCAGAGCTCTTCTGACTGAGATCCTCTCCTCTCACTTGGCTGAGAGGGCCAGCGCTCCTCTGGTCCCCCGTGCCAGCAGGAGAGGTGGCCCAAAGTCCCTCGTGCACAAAGGATGTCCTGGGTCATCATCTCCATCCTGTCCACATGCCAGACCAAACCAGGTGGTCCCAGCTGGTCGGTCTCAGGGTGATGAGCTGTCAGAGTTATCACAGCTCATGCTGTGGCCGTGTCCCTCGGGTGAAGAGAGCTCTCTTCCCATCATGGGTCTGCCTAAGATTAGTCCTCTTGTATCCCAACAAGCAGCATGTCCCACTGTGTCACCAGAGTGGGAGCAGCCTGGAGCAATGCCGGGCTCTAGCAGTCCATCACCGCTCAGCCAAGCACAGAGCCCTGCTCTCTGCTTGTGAAAAGAAAGTTACATTAGAAAGGCCTTTTACCCAGATACTTAATTAAAATAATATTGAAACAAGCAGGACACACTGTGTGCTAAGCACACGGTCACAGCTTCCCACAGCTCATTTGCAAGAGTGCTCAATAATGGCTGCGGGTAATTATTTTTTAATCAGCCAGTGTAAAGAACGATTGGCATGTTAACAAATGGTACTTATTTTCTCTTGCTCCAACGGGGCGAGATCAGAGGCGATGTGGTGCCAGCCAAAGAGTATCCCCTGGCACAGCAAAATCCTGCAGCTTGCCATGCCTGGGTCTTGTGTTTGGAGATGCAAAGAAGTGGCTGGGATTAGGGATAGCTGGGGGCAGGCGGGAGGAGGCTATGGGCATAGGGCAGCCCAAAAGCACTGAGATGCTTGGGAATGAGGCTCTGTGTGCAAAGACAGGAGGAGGAAAGCTGGACAGAGATACCTTTGCAGCTATAGGCCTTCCATCCTCCCTCCTGTGTGAGCCAGGAGATAATCCAGGACAGTTTTGGGATACTGGATTAAGTCTGTCCAGAACCAATACTTCAACTGGGGAGACTTGGGCTGGCTTTCCTGTTAATTAGCTGAGATGTCACCAAAGCTCAGATGTGATTTCAAGGGCAAGAGCAGTGTTGCCAGCCAGTGGTGCAGCTCTACCCCTTGTGAATATTTTGCCCTTCCTAATTGCCTACTGTCCTACTCCCTGAAAATCTGGCTCAGAAGCAGGGCAGCCCTGAATTAGTGCAGTTAGACAATTTTCCCTCCTTTTAAAAGCTAAGTGCCTGTTATAGTTTATTCCTTCCAAAGAGTAGAGCCATCAAGGGGGCATGGGACATTTTCTGCAAGGTTCCTGCTTTTCTCCCTCTGCCTGCCTCCAAGGACAAGCCCAGCTGAACCCTGAAGAATTCACTTTCTCAATTCTGGCTTTTTCTTCCTCAGTTTGTCAGCCCTGCTTTGACTCTCAGAGGGCCTTGTGCTCCCGACAGTGCTTGGGTAAGTTTGAACATTAATAATTCTGCTTGTTCTAAAACCACATTCTGGGTGCCATGAAAATTAATGAGGGAGCCTCTGGAAATCAATTTGCTGCTGTAAAGTCTCCTTTCTGGAGAGCTGGGTGCTGTGGGCCTTTGGGGTTTATTTTAGGATGGCAGCGTTCCGTATCCTTGGCCAAAGGATGTTCTGTCTTGGGCTTTTGCTGTGCAAAGATGCTCCTTTTTTAACTGCCATACATTTTCTGCCTCGTTTAAGTGGCAAGGGTTTTCCAAGACTTGCTCTGACTCTTCTACTCTGGGTTTACTCAGTTGGCTTGGACTCAGGAGGTGCCAGCAGTGTCTCCTCAGCTTTGCAGGGTTAAGCCATGCTATTTCTCCCAGCCTTTCTGCAAGGCTCTGGCTCTTCCTGCTGCTGCTCCCTGCTCATCCTACAAATATCAATCTCCTAGCTTTTCAGGTTTTGCTCCCCTTAGGAGACATCCCAGCAGGTCAGGAGGAGCAGAACTCTATCTACAGTCACTGATATTGCTGCAAGAATTTGCCCTTTTGTGGCTCAGCAGCCTTGTGTTCCTGAAACCTCAGCTCCAGTGGCTGGAGAAATTTCAAAGATGCTTCCTCACTTGGGAAATTCATTGTCATCACGACAAAGGGGGCTCCCAAGTCTTCCAGATAAGCTCTTGGTTTCCCAGCAGCTGGCTTCATGTGGCCTTTGCGTTCCCATGAGACTGTGTGGGCTCATCTTCATCTCGTCTTTCCATCTGGTTGATTTATTTCATTAAGTTGCAAAATCACAACTGACACATTCCTCCCACAATTGAGTTGTTTTTCGGGGTGCAAAAAAATTACTTGTCATACCACCCAAGTGCTGTAACTTCTGATTTTCCCATCTGTGCAGATGTGCTTTGTGCCTCTGGGATTTCAGTACCCACATTGCACCAGGCAGTTTTACATCACCCACTGTCTCCAACCTCTCCATTGTGAAGTGCTGTTCGGGGGGCCGAGGTGGGCAAAGGAGATTTCCCGTTCCTTTGGTGCAAGTTTAATTTATTTTCATTGATGATGTTGCTAATTACTCTGTTTGGTTCCCCCAGGTGCAGTGAGTTCTCGTGGTTGTCTTTCCTTGCAGAGCCTCCAACACTAATAATCCCAAACATGGAGTAAGATCAGAGCAGGAAGCTGGCTAAGAGGATGCTGATGCTGCTCCCACTGGGGATGACTTAAGGGTCCCATTTGGAGCCTTGAGGTGGGTTTGAACACAACACCATCAGCCAGCAGATGATCCGTCTGTCCTCTTCCCTCCTTACTTTCCACTCCCAAGATGAGACTCCATCTGTTCCCACCCTGTTTTCTTTCCTCTGAGCCAGTATATCATACATTTTGTGCCCTCATCTTTGCGGTGCCCAAAGGTCAAATTTGTCAGAGAGCTTTTCCCTTTCTGCTTTTTAAAAGCAATTTCATTAAAACAGGTCTCTAAACTGTGCCCCTGTGCAGGCTCAGGGGACCCAGCCAGGATTCTTCTTGCAAGTCAATTTTCCCTCCCAGTCAGTCCATTAAAACGCTTTTCCCTGCCAGAGGTGTTCTGGGTGAGAGTACTTTGCTTTATTAACATGGACATGTTTGCTTGGGAATTGGAAAAGGGGGATTTCTAAGTGAATTTTATCCTTTGAAACAATTCAGTGGTTCTGGCTGTTTGTGGTTTATTTTCCTAGAGTAAGGATAAGATGGTTTTGCTGGGGAACTGACCCGTTAGGGTTCTGCTTGGCTGGCTGGGGGGACATGCTCAGGTTGTAAAATACCAGCAGTCAGTATCTAGATACTGCTGCGTCCCTGGTCAAATCTACATTGCAGGGAAAGGGTAATCTGGGTCCTGACCCATTCCAAGCATGGGGACAGGGACAGGGCAGGGGATGCCATGTGCTCACCTGGCTCCTGGCGTGGTTGCTACAAGTGAGGTTCTCTGACTGTACAACACACTGCACACCCTGAGGAGTGTTTGCTTGCAACTAAACAAACAGTTTGCTCTGAAATCTGAGATAAACTGCCTTTCCAATCCCAGAAGATTCCCTATATCTAGTACAGTTCCTATTTAGACTCACTCTTAGCTGGAAAATGAGCACACGTCTCTGCTGGTGGAGACATTCAAGGTACACCCACATCTACATTTGGAGTTAATCTTGTAGTCACTCTCTGTCAGTTCCAGTAAAATGAGCTCCTCTTTTCTCATCAGATCTCAGGTGGAAGCTGGGATTAAAGTGTGAAATTGATGTCGCCCAGCAAAGGCCTTTCTGGAGTGGCCAGTAAATACAGGGACCAAGCACAATCCCACACACACCTGCGTACATGCAGGGAGGTGTGTGGACAGGCACACATCCAGTCCTTGCTTTAAAGATCACACACACTGACAGACAGAGTCAGTCCCTGCTCCCCAGCCAGCACTCAGGCTCTCAGCAACATCTAATCTCTTCCTGTTGTTAGTGATGATTGCCATAAATACCCACAACATGAATGTGACTTCAGCCAGGCAGTTAAATTCCATTTGTTTTCCCATGATTTGAATCCCACCAGCCTTGGCTGTGTTAAAAAGTATAATTTTTCTGCCTTTCCCCACTGCCCTCTGCTCTCCTCCATATGGAGATTATGAGCTGGGGGCAAGTAAATGTCTTATTTGAAGTAAAAAAAGAGAAAGATAATGTTGAAATAACTGCTGTCGGAGGAAGATACATTTTTCAAACACATCCTCTGTGCTCAGCGTGAGGCAGCAGCTGCCTGTGTTTCAGAGCATTATGGTACATTAGCCTCCACATGCAGTGTTGCTTGCTTTCTTTATTATTTTAATTTCCACGTCTCTGGCAGGGGTAGATGGTGCCAGGGTGACAGCATGGAGGAGTGAAAGGCTCTCCTTTGCCGTGCAGTGGGGCTGGGGACAGCAGAGGTATTGCTCCCCAGGAAGACAGCTAAGGGAGCAGGGGAGGGAGGAGGACACTGCCAACCCAGCAACGAACATGACAATTTTCTTCTCTTTTCCTGAAAAAAAAGGCGATCTGCAGCCTCCAGACTCAGCCTGTATGGACACCCTGGAGGCTTGGCTATGGGGGTCTTTGACAGGACGTTGTCCCAGCTACTCCATCCTTACCTGCTCCAGGGGAGGAGCTGTCTCACTAACAGTGTGGGAAGGTCAGTGTCTGTCTGTGGAGAATGGTCTGGGTGAGCTAAAAGGGGTTATATTTCTTTATGAGAGCAACCCTTTCTCCCTGAGCCCTCCGTGCTCCCCGTGTGAAAGCAAAGATAGGAAAATGTGGGTTCCAGTCAGCCCCCATCTTCACTCTATCCTGCGCAGATGGGTTTCTTTGTCCGTGCTTTGTTTTAGTGTCTCCATAAAATTAGGGCAATTTTTGAAGAAAAAAAATGACTTTGTAATGGGGGGGGGAAAGAGAGAGAAGATATTTTGACATTCTGTCTCAAAACACCCTCCTTTTGTCTCTACCAAGACTTTTTGCTGCATTTGACCTGAATTCTCAAGTATCTCTGGCCCTCCTGAAGGTCTGGTTTTCAACAAAAACACCCCTCTTGATTCACCAAATAATGCTGCCCAGCTCCACTCAGGAGGCTGCCCACAGAGTGCTCTGGGGTGCCAAGATCACACATGGCTTCTAAATTCCCCATCAGCTGGGTGATTTAAGCAGAATATTTGTGATTCGGCCTCTGCTCTCATCCCTGGGATGTGCTGATGAGTGCATCTGTCCCACTCCATTGCCTGGAGAACCCCAGAAGATGGGAAGCTTGGGAGATGTCTTCCTCCTCTGAGAAGCTATTTGCAAATATTAACATAAAGCCTGTTTGTATGCATTCAAGGCCAAAGTTAGGCTGAGTTCCTCTTATCTCCAAAGGCCTGGTGAGATGGGGGGCAGCACACAGTGTCTGATGGTGGGTGGATGGAAATGAGAGGTTGGATTAATTAATGACACTTTTCACTTTCTGCCTGGTTCTGGTACCAGCACAGATTTGCAAGGGAATGCAGTCAGTGGGTAGCAGAGATGCTTGGAAAACAGTGTCTCTTTTTGCCTTTGCAAATATGGCAAGGAAGTATAAATCAGAGTAAAGTAATCTCGACAGCTCTAGAAATGGGCTTGACTTCTGATAACAAAATGAAACTGGAATAAAATATTGTCTTGAGAACCAAATGCTTCAACAGAAAAGGGCTGAGCAGCTCTGGCAGCTGGGTAAGCAGTCACTGACAGCTTGACCACTGCCAAGTGCCAAATGGCTGATGGCCTTGCTGAGCTGGTATGGCTACCCTCTGTGAGCATTCCAGGGCATGGCTGTGGTCACCCAGCCTGAGCTTCCAGTGTCACAGCCAGTGGGGATTTCCAAAATGCTGTGTGGTTGCACCCAATGGTGCCTCCTCAAAACTGAGTGGATCCTGGTCAGGATCCAGCATCCTGGACTTCAGGCCCTGACAATGAGGAGTCTGCTCTGAGCTGGTCCTGCAGGAGATGACGAGAGAAAGTGGTGTCCTGCCACATCATGATCCCATCTGCCTTGAAACCCCTTCCTGGACCGGAGCAGAACATCCTCTGAAAGTGCCTCTCTCCCCCCTGACTGCAGGGAGAGTAGGACATGGCCAGTTCCAAAGCAGCAGAATTTCAGGGAACGGAGTCTTTTCCTGTATTTAGTAGCTTTTTGTATTCCAATGGAACAGCTGGGAAAGGGATCTAGGGGTCCCGGTGGGAAAGGTGCAGATCCATCCTGCAGCCCTGTGTACCGATATGGCCAAGTGCTGGTTCATAGCAGCCACTGCAGGTGAAGAGATAAGGAGAAGGAGTGAGACTTTGATTGCTGTGAATGTGCAGCACATGGAGAAAACAAAGGGAGCCATTGATCTCTTTTACTGCCTGGTTCTGTCAGCAGGAATGGAGCAAACAGCTGCTCAATCCCACTTTGTCAGAAAATCCTGCCCCGAGTATTAGTTTCAGCTCATCCAAAAGAGCCTGACACTAAACATGAATCACAGTCAGAGACAGTTAAAATAATGCATGTGTATGTGTCCTTACTCTGGCATCATAGTGCAGCCCAAAGCTGGGACTTCAGGGTCAAATTCTTCAAGTTCAGACACAAAACTTCTTGTCTAACCTCCCCATAATGCCTATGAATCAAGCCAGCATTTCCAAGCCAGAAGGGGTGGCTCTGTCCAGCCTTTATTTTAGGTAGGACTGAAATCTGGAAAGATGAAATGAAATCACATGGCTTTGCCAGACAGCTGACAGTCAAAAATAAATGTGTTTCCATGGGAAAAGGGGAGAATTTTTAGCAAATGTATTAAGGCTTGCTAATCTCAAACCTCTGTTTCACTTTCTTTACAAAGCCAGTAATTGCAGAGAGGATCTGGAGGAGTTGGAGCCACTTGAGATGAGTGATTTGTAAGTAGAAACTAGTTTGAATTTCACTTTTTGGAACTGATGGTGAAGGGGCAGGGTTGGCTGGTTTCTAATGCAGTGTTTTCCAGGTATGTTGTATAACTTTTATTCTTCCAAATCTCTGGAGTGGTCCATAATGAGCAATTATAAAAGGCTAATCTCATTAAAAGGAAAATCTCCTCATTCATTTAATTCTTAAATCTCTTTCTGTTGGGAGGGGAATATTTAAATGAGCTTCCTCCCATTATACAGTTACTTCATGGTCTGTTTTTCATCACAGTTAAATCAGAACAGGGGCATGAGGTGCTTTTACTTTAATCTGTTTTTAATCTGATTTTTCTTAAATGAAGTTGGATCATTTCTGGTGCAGAGTCCTAGAAACCAGGGAGATGATGACTAGCAAGAGGTCATTTATTCTGCTCCATAGTCCCAACAGAGACCCTAAAGTTTCATTAATGATCATTGCAGCCATAAAGAAACCCACTCATTTTACTCATTGGCCAATAAATACTTTACAGTATTTAATGTGACTCTTCTTTATTTAAAGATGGGAGGGACAAGAGCCCTTTGTAGAAGCAGAATCTCACGGGGAGAGCTGTCAGCAGGGAGGAATGTTGTCTGCATGTCACGGGGGGCTGCAGAGAGGGACTCAGAGCTAGAGCAGCAGTCTGGCCTCCCCCAGAAGCCATGTCTGGGAATGGGGATGCTGGGCAGTGATGGAGGGGACAGCAGCACCCTGACATCGCGGGGGAGGTGGCCGCACGGCGCTTCATTATCTGGACTGTGCACTCCAGCACTGCCAGCCTGCATGCCCGGATAGCGCTTCTGCCTGTGCCAAATTCGTCACTGGGCCTTTCTTCCGCTCCCCTTCTGCCCCTTATCAGCCACCCCCGTGCCTCAGCACCCGCCAGCGCTGTCGGGAGACAGGGCTGTGCCTTCACCACCTCTCCCTCCTCTCCCCAGGGCAGGATTTGGCCTCCCCGGCCACTCAGCGGGGGAAGGCAGAGCTCAACAGGACAAAAATCAATCCTAATAATAAAGTAACAGACCGCTCCAGGAGAAGGAGAGTACCTGGAATTACTTTTCAGTCAGAAGTCAGCCCGAGATAAGGCGTCAGCCCAAATGCCAATATGCTAATGTTGATCCTTCAGCAATGTGCTGTGCCAGTATCTCTACCTTGCTTGTTCCACATCTGTGACAACCTGTCTCTCCCCAGCACCAGAGATACATATTTTGCATGGAAATTAAGGGAAATCATTCCAATGTTTCACTGTGAGTGATTAAAAAAGGCCAACACCCTTATGCCATCCTCTTAAGTGTCCTCTTTCTTTCTACCCATCACCCCCGTCCCGCTGAACTTCCCACCACATTGTCTTTGGAAGTGACTCCATGGTTATGGGTTTGATCCCTGCCTTCCATCTGGTCTACTCTTCAGCTTTCCAAAGGCAAATATCCAGAGTTTGATGTGGAAGGATGGAAAATATTTTGCTAAGGGGAGGAGAAGAAGAATGGAGGGTTTGTTCAAAGAGAGAAACTTCAGCAAGATGAGGGATATTGTTTGAAACGGTCCAAAGCAAAACCTGGGGTTAGGACATTGTCAGAAAAAGGCCAGCAGTAAAACTGGGACCTGGACCAGAGTGTCACAAATGGTTGCTTTGGCAAGAAACTGGTTTTTTTTTCCCAGAAGAGGGTTTTATCCTGGCTGCCTTTTCCTTTCTCTGTATTATTTCATGTTTTAGGCTATTCTTCCTTTCTTCTGTGAGAGACAGTCCATGGATGTTCTGTGCTCGTCCCTGTAGGAAGAGAGGAGCTGCACAGAGGCAAGTTTCAATTGTTGTCTTGCCTAAAAGCATTCACAGACAGTCAATCCTGTCTCTCAATAAATGAAGTATTTCCTCTCCAGTTTATCTCCCTGGACTCCAACAGCCCAGATTGCTAATTGGCAGCAGCCTCTTCCCTCAGCAGAACAATTCTTTCTCATTCACGGATTGTTCTCCTCAAATTCAGTCATGACAGAAGTGGAAATCCATTTTTACACCTCTTGATTTTTTTTTTTTTCTGGAAGAAAACCCTTTCCTGTTGAAATGAGTCCAACATTGAAAATCTTTTTAAACCTGCAGACGGATTGCTTTCTCTCGTGGTCTTGATTAAGTTAAATGTAAAATTTAGGTGAGTAGTTCCTGACTGTAGGAGAAGGCTGGCTGTGGAGTTTTGTTTTCTAGGAGTCATCATCCAAAGCAAAGTAAATAAATACAAAATGAAATAAAACTAAGGAAATATTATGAAACAGTGTATTCTTATTAGGAGATCTGCAAGTGATATTTTCATTTTGGAATCAACGGGTAGCCATTATTATGGAAACAGTAACCTTAATAAAAAAAAGACTGTGGTAAAATGATCTGTGGAAGGAAAAGGTCTAAATCCCTGTATATAATTTGGAATCCAAAATGCTGAGTTTAAAGGAAAAAAGGTTGGAAAATGGTTTTGTTTCTTTTCCTCTGAAAATGCTGACTTTAATACCCCCCTGCCCCAAAAAATTCCATTGAAAAATGCAGAAAATATTTCAAGTGAAAATTACCCAATACTATAAATATCACTTCCATTTTTGAATGTAAAGATATGATTTATTTGTGAGGAATACTGCAACTTTCTAAAAAAGTCTACCAATACTTAATCAAGCCGCCTGACTCCCAGCAAAGTGTTCCTGCTTGGAAAAACCAAAGCCCTCCAGGCTTGCCCAGCCTGACTCCCACCAGCTCAGACAGCAGTGAAAGGTCCCTGGGCAAACCCTTCTCCAGCTCTCTAAATAAAGATGGGTATTGTAGTTTAACCTGCTCTAAAAACCTGCAGGGATGGATGGATGGATGGATGGATGGATGGATGGATGGATGGATGGATGTATGGATGGATGGATGGATGCTCAGTATCCACCACCAGTAACTCTTTTCCCTGCTTGGCTGAGGATGTCCCAGCTGTGTGTCGGCACAGAATCTACAGGATAGTTCCTCATTTTCAGTCACTGTGAGCGCCCAGAGACCAGAGGGAAAAACAAGTGTAGCCTTGCCTCAGAGCCTGGGTTAAACCCCAGCCCAAGCACCTCCAGCTGGATGAGGGCTATGTTTAAGGAGAAACCTTTGCTCCTTCTTCCCTCAGGGCCCCAAGAAGCCTGTGAGAATGTAGGAGATATGCTGGTAGAACAAGGCTGGAGAATCAGGACCAGGATGGCAGAGCTATTCCTGCCTGTCAGTTCTTTCTAATCCCGAGGCTGCAGAAACAGCTGGAGCTACTGCTTACACTCCTTTCTTCTGAGAGCAAGAGTCCTCACAAAGACGTGTATTTTTTCCAAGTGCACAGCTTTCTGGCTGCTATTTTTGCTGTGCTGTCTGATCTGCCCCCGTGGCATGATGATATTTCTGTTCTTTCCTTCACAGAATCTTCTCTGACAGGGTGCACAGCACCTTGCAAACAACCACAGCCTGCCTTCTCCCCTCGGTAGAGAGGGAAACTGAGGCAGGGGTAAAAGCTGTCACACAGCCACTGTTACTCAGGGAAAACAGGAGACCTCAGGAGCTTAGCTCTGGGTTCAGTGCTTTAGCAGCAAGGCCGTCCTTCCCCTCTGAACTGGGCTACTTTAACTTGCCTCCGCGTTTTATTATGTACAGGATTTTCGTCAGACGTGCAAAGTAAATTAGCACCGTATTCACAGCCATAATCACCTACCAATGATCTCATACATGTGGCACAAAGGGAAAGGATCTGCATGGGATTCTGTTCTGCAAGTATAATCCGCCCATAGCCTCCTTGTTAATTAGCTCCTCTCAAGCATCCAATCTGTGGCAATTATAGCAATCAAAAATGCATTCAGCCCCCCATCCCTCCTGCTCCCCATCAGCACCTGACAAGCCGCAGGCACATTATCCCAAACCATGGCAAGCCTGCGCTGATAGGACAGAAACCTCCCCGCCGCCTGACTCAGGATTCATCACCCACAATACCAGCCCTGGCACAAGGCCTTGCATACCAGGAATTATTATAAAAAAAAGAAAGAAAAGGAGACAGAAAGAGACAGATTTCAATTTTCTCCCATAGTTTTGGGAGCCCATAGAAAACCGAGTGAAAGATGCTTTTTAGCCCATTGGGTTCAATTGGCATCGTCTTCTTCTTCTTCTTCTTCTTTTTTTTTTTTTTTTTTTTTGCTGATGTCAATGGAAAAGTGAATCTCTCTTATTTTAATGTTGCCTCATTGAAAGGGCTGCTCGCCACATCGCGCCAGGAGGCCCAGGTGGGATGAATGCCTGGGCGATGGGTGCATTGTGCTGTGCTCCTTGAGGCACACTTTGTGAGAGCCGCAGTGGGGTTGCGCTGGGGGAGCTGGGAGTGGAATCCCACTACAAAGGTCTGCCAGTTAAAGGCAGCTCCTTCCTCCTCCTGCTGCTTGCCAGTGCTTCTTGCTCCGGGATCCCTGGGGCATGTGTGCAAGAGCAGCTACTGGTGGGAACCTCAATTTGGAGATTGCACTATGGGCACTCCTTGCTCCACTTGGGATCAATAATATTGTATTTCTTGGACAAACCCCTTTGATTTGCACTAGTACCTGCTACCTTAGTAATCCTAGAGGTAAATTTGCTCCCTAGCTTCCTGAATAGATTTTTTCTTTGTTGTCCAAGGTTATAGATAAAGAGTACCTTTCTCAGCCCAGATGCTGTCACTGACTCACAGGCACTCAGTTCCAGCAGCCCTCCACAGCTACCCATTGCTGCTGGCATGTGGGACAAGCCGTGTGAGTGCTCCTAGGTCAATCCAATGCAAAATCAGCTGGCTGAGCTCACAATGTTTCCCCGACCAGCTTGGCTGTGGGCATATCATCCTTCAGGTACACTGATCCCTTGGGAAAGTTGAACTCTCAGTCTGATGCTCCAACCTGCCAATGTGAGAGATCACAGGCCCAACTGGGTACAACATTCTGGGCTCTGTAGACTGCATGATGCTGCCAGGCTTTTAGCTCTGAAGTGTTGAGAAAAGTCCACCAAGGCAGAGATGGTCCAATAAAGCACAGGCTGAGCTCAGGAGAACCCCCAGATGGCTGCTGCATCCAAAATTGCTGGCCCCTTGGTCTTCTTAAAGGTCCTCCCAAGGAGGGAATTACTGCTGTTGTTCACAGACAAAATATGCCCCTCAGATGCCCTTGAACTCCTCTGCCTTGAAAATAAATGCCATAATGCCCACAGCCCCACAAGGCCTACATGGAGCAGAGGCAGCCTGATGAGGGAAAGACTACAGAGCCAGAGACGGGCACCTCCACAAAGACCTTCTCTCCAGATATTTGAATGACTATATCGTGCCCTCTTCATCCATCACAGCACTTTGTGCATGACTCCAGCCCACACAGAAAGCATGTGGGGCCAGCCCTGCTTTTCAGGCTTCACTGACAGCTTGTGCTGCCCAGGTCCTCACTGCAACCTGAGACACCTGCCATGGGCACAGGGCTGCTTCAGCAGGAGGAAGGAGTGGATGGGAAGGTAGGAAAAAGCTATATGAGCAGTAGGACAGTTGCTGCTGTAACCAGTAGAGAGAGCTTTTCCATCCCTGTCTAACCAGGATAGTCTGAGCAAGTGTCCCTAGGCAGAGCCAGCCCTGCAGGGAGCATCTGCCCTGGATGCACACGGAGACAGCAGTTCCCAGCCACTGTCCTGGGAGGATCACAGGGTCCTGAGCACTGGCCCAGTGGAGACCAGCTTAGATACAGCTGACATCTGGCCTTGGGGTCCAGCAGGATTTCCTCCTCCTGGCAGTGCCATTTTTATCTCTTCCCTGCAACCCTCTGCCCCTTGCTGGGCATCTCCTTCTCTTGCCTTTCCACTTTGAAGTCTATTTCTCTCTAACCTGGACTCGCTACAAAATAACCCTCACTGCAGGTCCTGCTGGCCCTGAACGTCGCCTGCCCTCGGGCATGGAGGCCAGCCCCAGGCAGAGAACTAAGCCCCAGGTACCACCTCTGGCCATCTGCTATCCACAGCACTGCTTCCCTTTGCTTGCCCAGTAAATAAAGGCACTGCAGAAGTAGTTCCATCAGTTGAGGGGATTCATGTGGCAGCTGGATGTGAAGGGTTTTTGAATGACATGAAATGACTTTCTAGAGCACTGTGGTTGCCTCAAATCTACTGCTTATGCCCATTCATTTAGAAGTTCATGACGGGGTTTCTTTCCTTTGAGCACAAAGTCTGTTTGCTCTCTCACCTCCTTCCACATATTCCTGGTGGGGGAGAGGACAGAGTTGCACTCCAGGATGTGAATGCTTGAGGGGTGAGGGCTGCTGGGAAGAAAGCCCAATTGCCAGCATCCTCCATGAGGGAGATGCTGAGCTGGGGTCAGGGTGTGCTGCTGCATGGAGGTGTAGGAACCTCTGCACAGGACCCGAGCCTTTGCACCGGTATGGAAATGGCTGGAGAATGGGAACTAATCAGTATATACGGAAATAGCTGGAATATTAGCTGAATTAGCTAAGCTGTCATTCAGCTTCCCTTTTCCCTTCCTGCTTTCTTTCCTTCCCAAGCCAAAAGAGCTGGTTTACATTCTAATGGCTTTAATTACTTCACGAAAATGTGAGCGGATGGGGAAGCGCTGCCACCAACAACGCTTTCATGGTCGGCTGAACGCAATTTGAATTAATTTGGCTGAGATGGCTATTAGCACTAATACTCCAGGGCCTGTCTCGCTGGTGGTGCTTTAACTTCCCGTGCCCCTGACAGAGTGGAGGCTTCCAGGCACTTGATCAGTTGCCCACCCGCTGAGGCACCTCAAGGAGAATTGGGAAGTGCTCCCTCTCCTTATCATCTCCCTCAGTCCTGGCTTTATTTCACTTACATGTGTTTGTATTTTGGAAATGACTTAGAGCTGTCTTTGAGCCTGTATCAAGCCATCTTTCCTGTGCCTCCATCTCTCACAATTGCACTCTCTGGCACCCAGAAAGATGTGAAATTTGCCCAAAGAGCACCCCAGCTTGGCTCTGTGCCTGTGTGCTCGTCTCTGTGTGTATATGTGTGTATTCTCTGTTGTGAACCAAGGGGCTGAGCTCCAGCTGCCGTGCCTTGGTGGAAAAAATAGCAGGAGACCCTCCTTGGCTTAGTCACATCCACTAACTCACAACATTTGTGGGAACTTCACTTCTCTAGGATCTTTTCCCTTAAAAGCTTCAGGGGATGGGACTGGCAGCCCTTTGGCAGAATGGTACTCCCAGGTTCAGCTGGTCCATATGAGCCTCATCTCTCTAGGAAGCCAAGGGAGAAGCAGCAGCTCTGGCAGCATCAAGGCAGGAGATCTGTACCTGAGGGCTGAAACTGGCTGCTGTTTTCTCTACAAGATCCCCTTTTCTACAGCCTCAGGATGGACTTAAACCCCAGAACCAGCCACAGCTGCTCTAGACTTTCTCCTCCCTCCCTGCCTGTGTGTCCTGCTTAGGATCAGGCCATGAGTGCCACCTTGCAGGCAAGCCTTGGAGGCAAGTGGCTGCTGGACTGGCACAGCCGTGCTGGCAGTAGGTGATGTACAGACTGGAGCAGGTGTGGACTGACCAGGAAATTGCATCTTTGCATATTAGCACCTCTCAGGGCTGTGTTTGCAGCAGGTCTCTTGGATTGGTCACAAGAAGCAGAAGCTTGTCACTGGTCCTGTATTCCCTTTATTTCCATGTCCCCTCCAGCCCCATCTGATCTCAAGGCTGCTGTGAGAGATGCAGGATGTGTAGATGCTTTGGTCTCTCTTGCCCCTGATTTGTACCCCTGTGCCATCACATTTAGCCTGGCCCCTACCACTCCTGCAACAGCCAGGGAGAGAAATCTGGCAGGGTGTTAATAAAGAGCCTGAAGGAGAAGGAAATTAAAGTAATCTGCTGCATTGTGCTCTTTCCTCTACCCCCACTGTGCTCCCTCCTCCCTGTCTCACACACACACTCTGCTTCTCATTGCAAATGCTCTCTCCTGGGATGGATTTTCTTTGATCCATCTGCAACCAAATCCTCACAAATGCCACCAGCTTCACTGACTTACAAATCTGTTGTGCATGAGTGGGCTAAGAAGCCTGCCACTGCTTTGGGTTTCATGTCCCTTTCATGAACTTTGGCTGGAGAGGGCCAGCACTGAGCTGGGCCAGCACCTCAGCCATTGCTGGAGACTGGCATTCCATATCCTCTGCTGCAGTATCTGAAGTGGCTGTCTTCTGTGTCGCATGGGGCTGGAGGTGGGACCAGCAGTGCTGAGGCTGAAGATGCTGGTGGGTGCTGAGTGGGGCCAGAGTTACTCCTCTGGGAGTTTTTGCCTTGGTCATATCTTGAGGCAATGCTTCCCCAGACTCTTGGGCCACCTGGCTCAGCCTGTTGCCTCCGTCTGGCTCCACTCCTTTCCCCTGCATCTGCAGTAGTCAGGCCCTTAGCAGTCACTCCAGCTGCTCCCTAAGCACAGACCCGGCTCTCCCAGCTGCAGTGGGCTGCTGTCCCCCTCACCTTTTGCCCTCCTCATGAAAATTTGATCTCAGACCAAGAGTGTTCAAATGAGGCACCTTTCTGCCTCTATGCTGCTGTGAAGGGAGAGGACAGCAGTGCTTCTCATGATGACCATGGACACCCTTGCTGAACAAGCACCCCAAACTTTCTGTTTGCCTCAGTTCCACCCCTCATCAGGTTAAAGCTGTTGCCTCTGCCTGGCTTCCAGACTGTCCTGGAGCACCTCGAGGTGTCCTCAAAGGGGTGCACAGCCCCTCCTAAGGGATGAGCTCCCTGGGGCAAGCTGAATTGTCACAGGGTCTTTACAGCATCATGGATCACTGGATTAAAACTTTGATAGACCCTAGGGATTAGGAGGGCAGTAGGTCCATATCAAGATCTTTGGATGCTCCAGAGCTTGATGTGAAACACCTCCTTGGACTCCAGCCTAAACCTGAGGCCAGGCAGGTTGCAATTTGCAGGGGAAGTCAGTCTGGTTCCAGCCCTGCAACTGGACATGCCGGGACACAAAGAGAACAATCAAATATTAATATTCATCCTTGAGCGCTGGTGATGGACTGATTACTGTCTGCAAGGAAGATATCAGACTGCTCACGGCAGGGACAGCTTTCTGAGGTATAAAAGAGATTATTGTATATTTAAAATACAGACTTTGAGAAATGTTTTCTTGGCTCCAAGAAGAAAAGCTTCTTTATTTGTGGAGTTAATTTGCATTTACTGTAGCCTGCATTAAAGTTACCCGTTTCCTTTCATTCAAGGGACTTCTCCTTTGTTCACATGAAAGCAGGCAGATTAACCATCTGCAATGCACGTGTTCCTCCTGCTAATTGCTTACGGGATTCTTCCCTTTACACTCCCCAGAACGACTTCCCAAAGACTAAGCCAAAGTCACCGCAATGTCCCAAGAAGATTACCTAGGAGGGGAGGCCCTGTCACAGCAACACGAAAATACTGAGCATGGACAAACACCGAGGGATGGACCCAGCACCCAATTCTGCTGATGCACTCTAGGTTACAACAGCAATCAGAAGCTGTGTCTGTCAGATATCGCTTCCCTGCTGGCCTTGTTAGCATCCTGCAAGCAGGTCACAGGGGGACGTCAGGCGGCTTTGAAAGGAGCTCTTGACTTCTTGGGTGCATACGCAGCGTGTCACGAAGTGTGGCAGTTCCTCCAGCATTCCCTGCCTGGCTTGCTAATGAGAACTCCTTTGATTCAGCATCCCTCTTTGCCCTTGCTGGTATGTAGCAGGGCTTTTGATGGCATCATCAAGTGGGCTCTGTGGTGCTAGGTGCTGTACATAATAAAAGAGACTTCCTGCTCTCAAACATTTACAGTCTGAAAGGGCTGCACAAAGGAGAGAGGCTGGTAACCCAGAGAAATGAAGACCCAACTTCAAAAAGATATCTAAGAACCTCAAATACTCACCAATGCTAAGAAACTCCCCGGAGGCCAAGGCAAAATTGGCACACCTCCCAGATGGGTATCCCACCAACAAAAGCGGCTTTTTTTCCTCTGTTGAGCAATGCTTGGGAAAAACTGGCCGAGGAAGTGATTCACCACAGTACCTGCTTGGTAGGAACAGGGTTTTGTGCCTTGCTCCTAGGTCTGTGTGTTTTCTGGAGAGGTCCTACTCCCCTGTACCACACCTGCAGTTTTGCTGGTTGTTGACAATTTTGCAGATGCAAATCCTTATCTTCCTTTCCATCCAGGACACTCAGTCCCTGTCCCTTACAGGGGACACGAGATATGGATGTGTATCATGGCTGTGCCTTGCTCCTTGGACAGAACACAGGAGTGAAGCTGAGTGCTTTCTAAAGCCCTTGGTCTGGGAGGGACGCACCAACTCGTTGAGCATAAAATTGTCCAGCAAATATCCCGGCTGCCCATTTTCAGCAGGCATGCATGTCTGTGAACTGGTGAGCAAATATCCTTTAGATCCCCCTCAGGGGGACCTGATCAGGCTTTCCCCAGAGGGGTTTAGCTTGCAGGGATTCAATGCTAAGATTTATACATGTTTTAGCTAAGTGATTTAATGACTGCGAATCACTAAAGCAAGTTAAAATAAGAGCAAGTGATGCAGCTAAGAAAAGGCTTTCAGAGGAGACAAGGTTTGTAAGTTGTCAGAGGGAACTCTCTTCCTGTCCTCCATTTAACATGAAAATTTGCCTATTTTTATGCTTCTAGCACCAAAAATGACGATTTCTGACTCATTCGGGGGGGTTGAAGAAACACAGCTTCTTAGGCTCAAAGGAAGAAGGCAGCAATCATGGGGACTACAGCATCACAGACCACCCCCCCAGCAATGCTGTACCAGTTTTCGGCATCCAATGTCACTAAATCCTTTGTGGGAAAGCACTGCATCTCTCATCTGAGCAGCCCAGAAAGAAGATTCATCTAAAGCGCCACCTTGCCTTTGCACAGGGGGATTTGTGAAGAACAAAAGCTTCAAATAATCCTCCTCATCTTAATAAAAGGATAAGACACAGTTACAAGCAGTCTGGGGAAAATCTAGTTGGGTTTCAAATTTGGACAGGCAGCTTAAGCCAGGGAGATTAAAGAGTTTGACAGACGTAAGTATTTCTGTCCTCCTGAATTATTTTGTGAGCAGAAGACAGCAATGTGGGTTCTTAGATGATCCTGGCAGTCTGCTGGGAAGAGCCATCCAAATTCCTTGATTTCCTTCCTGTGAGGGAATACTGGTTCAGACCGTTGGCTGGCACACACTGGCTTTTCCCCTCTGACGGCGGGGGAACACAGCCAATTCCAGCCTGCTGAGCTCCTGGCTCGCTTTCCGAGCTGCAGTGTTGAGGGTAAGCGTGCCGGGAGAGCCTTCAGTGAATGAGCCTGTGTGCTCAAGAGACACCATCTGGTTTTACTGGAAGCATTGCAGATTAAAGGTCTCCTAATGGTATTTAATTTAGATTCCACAAGACCTCCAGTGGATAGCTAACAAAGGATCAAAAATGTATTTCTTAAAACATCTCCACTGTGAGATAGCAAAGCTGCTGAAGCTTAGTGGGATGTCAGTGTGTAAACACTGCTCGGCAAGCTCCTCAGCACAGACTTGGTTCATGCAGAACAGCAAGAGAGAGAAGACAGCTCTTAAGCTTTTTTCTCATCTCAAGGCTTTCCAGAGGGTTATGATGGTGAAATGGGTGCTGGAGCTTGGTGCAAGGGCTGTGTGCTGCTGGCAGGGTTTGTTCTTTGCCTGCAGCACAGCTGTATATAGGCATATTCTTGACATTATCTTGGTGAATTTGGACCAGACAGGTGAGAAATGTGAGTGTGTTTCTAGGGAGGAAGCTGGATACCTCTTTATGGATGCTCAATATCTTTCAGATCCAGCCTTAGGCTGGTGATAAATGGGTTTGAGATGCATCCTTTGGGATCATCTCCACTTTTAGGGATTGTATTTGTGGATCTTTGACCCTGCTGGATCTCAACCACATTCACAAGAAGATTGCAACTGATTGTTCCATGCAGCACTCGCCTGCCTTGTGACATTCTTTCTGAGTGAAGTCCTCACTTCTTCCATTTGCTGCAATCAAGGAGTGTTTGCTGGGATGCCAGGAGTGGTGCTGGACCATCAGACTGTGTAACTCTGGTTTTCACCACAGTAAAACCTTATGGCAGGAACGCTGCCCTGCAGAACACTTTGCTGCTGTTTCTCCAGCCCCTGCCAGCAGCGAGATTTCCTGCTGTAGCAGTGCAGCACCGTACAACCTACGCTGAGACTTCTACCACAACGGTACCATAAATCCTCATTCCGATGCTCTAATTATCCCTCTCAGTGCACATCTGACTTCAGAATCCCATTAGACAACTTCACTTAAATTCTACGAGCGACAGAGTCATTAAGAGCAGTCTGGTCACCCTAATTCCTTAATAATTTGACATGGGCATTTTTTCACCTTTTTTATGCCAATACGGGGAGGTGATTATCATCAGGGAAGTGACTTGGTTCAAATGACAAAATTGGTTTTCATATTTATTCCCCCTCACTGATCTCAGTTCAAACGTGCTCAGCTCACAAGTCAAAAAGACGATTTCTTCTAATTATCAGTTCTGCAGAGCTCATCTTGGGCTCTGCAAATCCAGCTGTATCCTTTGTGCCTCTACCCTGCTGTCACCAAGAATAAAATGTTTGCAATCAAGAAGCAGTCAGTCATGTTTTGTTGCTAATGTGCAAGGCAGAAAGGAAGCTCATTTGCTCCTTCACCCTGCTACTGGCTCTGTTGAGTCAAGAGCAGAAAAATGCATGTTTTCAGCTGGGGCATGACTGCAGGAGGGAGATGCAGGGGGCTGTGTATGGGAGTAACACAAGAGGGATGTTCCAGGCTGCAGGAATAGCAGATGAGGTGAGGTTGACGAATGTCTTGGGGGATGAAGTCACTCATGAGTCAGTCTCCTTGCACAAAGTGTGAGTGGAAGGGCCATGTCCCCTTGCTTGAAAGCTTCCTGCTCTGTGGGCTGGGATTTTACAGCAGGCTCCTGCAGCCTCGGTGACTATTCCTGTAGTCAGGAGTTTGGGTCACGCAGTTGTATTTATAGGTCTGTGACACAGTCCCAGAGCTGAGGCCATACTTGTATTGATTGATGTTTAAACAATCTCTGATATTGATGCCGTGGGCCTTCTTCATTGAAGCTGAGGTCTCTGCTAATCGAGCTCTTCCTGAACTTTCAGGCCTTGCATTTGTGGGCTAAGATCAAATCATGGCTCTTGATGAGAAACTGGGGTCGGGCTACTCTTGCCAAGGCAGTGGGAAAGGAGGTACAAAGGAAAGAGACGGGAGGAGAACCAGGAGACTACAACTTTTTTCTCCCTGCAGCTGCTGCACAAAGCTGCTTCTTCTCTGTGGATGGACCCACCACGGGCCCCACACTCTGACCCATCTCCTGGCAGCAGTCACAGTCAATCTGACTCTGTGAAGTGTTGCCCCTGCCAGAGGAAGAAGTGGGTCAACAGCCATTATACCGTTCTCATCACTGTGTTGGCTGAGCAAGGACTTAATTTTGTCCACAGAGCTGGTGCTGCTAATGGGTTTGATAGACAGCTCATCAAAATCCGGGGCTCAAATGGGCCTTTGCTAAGGACCTCTGTTTAGCCTGTCCATCTGTTGTGTGGATGGCACAGATGGAAAAAGCCATATTTCTGCAAGACCTCTGCACATGTCCTCACCTGGCGGCCTGGGGGGTGAGCTGATGGCAGGGCAAAGGGGAGCAGCACTAACTGCTGGAAAGTTTTGTGGGCAGGTGGAGAAGAGCAACTGAGGATCAAGCAGCTGGGGGCTGAAGGCAGATTGTTCCGTGAGTCACGCATTTTTAACAGTGTCTTCTACCTGGAAGAGGAGCATGGTGTCTGCTCCATCTCCCAGCACTTTCTGCCTCAGGCTGCAAGTCCTGCTAAAGCACAGCCCTGCCACACACAAGTGGGCTCAGCACAGAGCAGCTGAGCAAAGACCTACGGGCTGTGACAGCTGGGGGTACAGAGCTCTGGCTTCCTCCTGAGCCAGGCATCTCTGAACTTCCCCAAGCAAATCCACTGCAATTTCAGACATCTGGTGACACATTTGCTACCTCTTGTCCCCTCTCCCTCTGCCACCTGAGAGCTGTGGGTTTGTTTTCTGTCAGAGCTCCAGCATCTCAGGGGATGCTGGCGTGCCATGTACATGGGATGTGGATGAGATGCTGAGATGCTCTGGGGACTCTCCTGCCTCACGTGGCTGCCCTGGGGCTGCGATTGCTGGGGATGTGGCTTGAAGTCCCTTTTCTTCCTTTCCAGTCTTGTGTGCCTAATTCCTCTGAAACAATCCCAAAAGGGCAGTCAAACATTTCCATAATAAGGAGCATTCTAAATAAGCAGTTTCTGTCTCTGCCTCATCTGTAGGCTTTTCTTAAGACAGTAAGTAGTTACTTTTGAAAGTAAGAACAAAAACCCAAAGAAATCAAACTGAATTTATTTCCTTTAAACTGTTGTAGAAAATGTTAATTATGATGACGAGCTTGTCATGCTCTCTGGGTTTTTTTCAGTGCTTCTACTTGGAGGGAATGAGTAAATTCTACCTGCGTTTAAAGTATGGACGATTTTATACACTTACACATTTTTATATATATATATACATATATATAGCTAAGCTTTCCTGATCTTGCCTACAGCTCTTTTGGAGAAAGCTCGTGTTAGTGTTGCAGATACGGATACTAAACTTGATGCATGATGCAGTAGTTCTGTACCTGAAATAAAGATAAGGTGAACAATTCCCACGGCTCTATTAATAATTTTCCCAGCAGGAAGAATAATATTCATCCTCCACTTGAGACTGGTCACTTTCTGCAGTGTTATAAAATATCTCTCATATATCAAAAATCACTCCAAAATGAGGGACTGCTTTTCTCTGACTTGAAACAAAAAGGATTAACACAGAGTACAAATGCAAAGCTGATAGATAATGGCATTTCTTTCTAAAGCTCCTATTACTTTCAGATTTCCAATCACCTGATGGACAAATTCACCCCAAGTTATAGGAGCAGGCAATCCCTTTTGTTTACCCCTTTGGCATGATGAAGGAGATTTGTAAAAGCTTTTCCCATTTCTCTGAATTTGAGACTGACAAAGCACACAGTCACAGTGAGTTCAGAGCAGAAATTACCAAGACTTTTCAAATATCTTGCTTCTGAGGATCTGCATTATTTTGCTGTTTAGTGAAGCCATCCATCCATGCATCCATCCGTCTGCACTGAACCTCGCAGTTATCTATGCACTGATGTACAACCATTATTTTTGCACAAACACACCAGCCCATCCATCCACCCTCATATTGTGCTGGGGCTGGTAATGCAGCAGGAGCTCCCAGATGGGACCTTGTGGTGCTTGTCAAGGGAAAACATATTTTCTTCAGCAGATTTTACACTGATCCTCCCAAGGTCATCTTTCTGATAAATCAAACACTAAAGAGTTGCCTTGGAAGATATCTCACAGCCTCTCAACAGCCTTTCACATCCCAGCATGGCAGGAGCTGTCACCCTGTGAATGGACACAGCACCCTGGGAATTTTCACATCCAGACATGCAGCTGAACCAGCTCCCAGAAGAGTGTTTGGGAGCATAGAGGTAGCAGGCAGGCAGGGCATTGCAGGGCCAGGATCTTCTGCCCTGCATTTGTCCTCTACCGCCGCACACCTCACATGTTCTGTTCCCACTTCATCTCACCACTACTCTTGTCTCTCTTCCCTGGATGGCGAATGATGCTGTCCCTGTAGGTGCTAAAAAGCTAGAAGCAGAGAAATTCTTCAGCCTTTTCTCAATATTCTGTGAGCAGACTGTCTTTCCTATGTAAACTATTTTAAACAAGGTCACAGTTTCATAAACTTCTTGCACCTGCAGGCTGTTTTGCAAGTTTGTTATGGCTTCGACTTTGTAAATATTTTGGAATGGGTCTCTTAAGATTTGGCCAATCCTCTCAAGGAGTGGATGGCCAAGGAACCAATTACCTATTGCCACTCAACACACTTTTTGCGATCTATCCTATATAGTAGTCAGAAAATTATTAAAGAAAAGCTTCGGCTTCCACTTGTTCATGAGCCTGGACTCTGTGTCGTTTTCTTTATGCGCCTCGGACGTAACAGCGACATGTCCCCATCCCCACTGGCTCTTGTTGGGGAGGAAGAGGCAGGGAGGCGTGGGATGAGGGAAAGGGACAGCACAGAGAGGAGAAAGATGCTGGGACACCTGATTGATGGCTCACAAAGGGGAGGGATAGGAATCTACACCCCTGCAGAGGCACCAGCCCAGGAGGAAAGGTGCTGAGCAAGCATCTCTCCCCCGCAGAAAGTGCCAGGGGAGGTTTCGCACTTGCCTGTGAGGGACCTCTTCCCTATGTCACTGGCACAGTATCACCCCTGCAAGAGCTCCCCTTCTCCTTCTTGGGAGTTTAGAGAGTTCCCAGGACAGCCAGAACCTTGTACGATCGAGGTTGGCTCCATCACCTGTGTCTGGTCCCTCAGTCCTGCCCCTGCAGTGCACAGCAGCAGGCAGCTCTCACCAGCCACAAAGGCTGGGAGGGCTCTGCAGCATAAAACACTGGATTTTCCCTTCTAGGAGTGGCAGCAGCTAAAGCAGCTCTCCTGGCAGCTTCTCTGGGAGCAAGCATGCTGAGAGGACCCTCTGAAGAGCAAGGCTCCATTTTCCATGGGTGTTGGGATTCGGTGCTTTGCCACATGGGACAATAGAGAGATCCAGCCCTCAGGGCAATGGAGAGCCCAACCTACTGCCAGGCACCTCTGGGAGTCCTGCTGGTGTGGCTGTAAACCACTCTGTGTCCTCACTCAGGTCGCCCAGTGTCCATCCCAGCCATGACAGTGGCTGATGTGCAAAGCCTCCTGTCTGCCTCCAGCACCAAGAGAGGAGCAGGACCCTGGAGAGCCTCCACTGTCTGGTGTTCACCTCCAGTAGCCCACAGACTCCCAGGCCAATTAAAATCCTCTTCAAACGATGTGGCTCATCTCCATATCCCCCTGGGGAACTTGCACCTCATTAGTGTAATTGGGAGATATTTCCACTCTAGCAGAGCCCACCCAGCCACTGAACTGACTGCTGTGGGAGTGAGTCCCGTAACTTGAGTCACAGCAGGGTGAAGGGGACCCTCAGCTCTGACATCTCACAGGGACCTTCTGTAATCACTCCTTGCAGGGTTCAGCAAACAATGCCACAGCATGTTTTTAATAGCATCTGCTGTTTCTGTGATGCCTGTGTTCCCACACCTCTGCCCCTGGAGCTCCACTCAATTCATAAATGCTTGCCACTGTGTCTAGGTACCCACAGGTTGGCTACAGCTTTGAAAACATCCCAATTTATCCTCAGGGATTAGGAGGTAATTATCCAATCCCCATGTCACAGACAGGGAAATTGAGGCAGAGGGCTGTGAATTAGAACATGAACAGTGCGGTCTCCTCTCTGGCCATGGAGGGCTTGTGGAGTTAGAAAAAGCAGATGTGGGGAGTTCTCCCTCAAAAAACCTCCCTCCAAAGTGGTTTCCAAAGAGCCAGGGGAAGGGAGCAGCAGTTTCATGGTGTGGATTCCCTAAGGTGTCCTTTCTTCCTGGAACAGTCTGAACATGGCTGTCCACCTTCTACCAGTCTCTGCCACATCAACTGTGCACTGGGGCAAGAAGCTTCTGGCTCACAACGGGGGAAAAACTGGTTTTAATGGAGCTGGCACTGGAGGGAAAGGCCGGGGAAGGCAGGGGATGAGGTGACTTAGCAGAGCAGCCTGTGCTCTGCCCTTCTTTCATGTGTAGGGAATTTAACACACCAAAGGTTTTCCTGCATGACAGTTGGCTGATGAGCCTGAAATAAATGAGACAGCAGCATGGGGAGGTGTGAGACCAGCACTGTGGAGTGAGGAGGGGGCAGCTGTGCCAGCTCCTGCCCTCTACACATGGCAGGGCTGGGGAAACTGAGCCCTGATACCCTGATCCCCAGGGAGCTGCTGTGCTGGGAGCTGGTGTCCTGCACGCTGCCTCACCAACACGGTGCAGGTAGCACCGTTTCCACCCCGCTCCCAGCTGATCAAATCAAACACCTTACTGAAGGAGAAGCAGCAGCACTAAATGGCCACATGCTCAGCACAGCAGTAAGTCCTCCCTGGTTCCCACCTTAGTGAAACAGCTGTAACCATGTAAAATTGCCATTTTCCTCAATATTTTCTGCCTTCAAGGACCATGTTTGCTGCCTAATGCAATAGACACAGACTGGGACAAAGTAAATTCAGTGACAGCATAAGGACAGAAGTTTTTGATAGAACCTGGCTCAATGAAAAACAAATTTGCATGGCATTAAAGAGGTCTTCTGCTTCCTCTAAGTATTGGCTCCAAACGGATATAGAGCAGGACTTGTATGGCAGGATTCTCCCCTTCCTGTCTTAAAAGTATTATGAAGGATTAGTGCTTGCTGTCATCATGGTTTGTGGGCATGTTATTGTTATTAATTATGGTTATTACTGCAGCGTAGACCCACGCAGCATCTGGCCCACAGGCTGCCTGCAGAGCCGGGCTGCCAGCACAGAGAGCAGCTCCTTCTGCCCGGACAGCTTGGGAGCCAAAAACCCGGCAGCTGCCCGAGCAGCAGGAGCTCACCCGCACCGTGGCCAGCTGGCTTGGCAGCCAACGCGCTGTGCCAGCGAGCCCGGCAGCAAGCGGGTGCTCTCCTGCCTCCAAACACTGCCTGCTGCCTGCCAGGAAAGGTGGGAATCTCGGGAGCATGGGAAAGGGACACATCCCTTTGGAGAACGGCAGCCATGGCGGGGTGTCTGGCAAAGCTGGGTATAAAACAGGAATGAGTTTTCATGAGTGTTTTCAGGCAATGGATTTTGCTCTGGAAGTTTTGCAGAGACCTTCTCTTTCATCAGCCTGGGATGCTTGGGAATGCTGGGGGGTTTTTTGTGGCATTTTTTGGAGGAGGGGGAGGACTTTGGTGTTTTTAGAGGCTCTCCATCTCCCTTCTGTTGTCTCTTTGCTTTCTTTCTTTGAAGAAAAGTGAAGAGAGGAAAGGGAAAAAGGAAACACTCCAAATTGAAATGGGAGGGCTTGAAGCTTTGCTGGAAAGCAAAGGAGAAGAAACCTCCCCTGGTGGCCCTTCCCTGGGGGAAGAATGAAAGGAAATGTGGTGAAATCAAAGTACTTGCGGAAATGTAAATTCCTAGTAAACACCATGGGGGAAGGAGTCTGTGAATATTTAAGTAACTCTACTTAGTTGTATCAATGGCAGCTCAGCCCCTGCAGGGAGGAGGAAGGGGGGGCTGCCACCTCTCTGAGCCCTGTGACATGGGACCCCCAATGCCCCACGGCAAGCGATTCAACCCAGGGAACTAATCAGCCCTGCCAGGGAGAGATGCTCCCTGCTCCATGGGAGTTTCTATTTTTGCCGTGACTTACAGTCACCGCTGCTGTAATGGGAATGGCTGGGTGTTAATGAACATCCCTGGATGAGGTGTCTTGGCTGGCTGTCCTTGACAGCAGGATTCACGAGCTCCATCCAGCCTTGTCACCCCCAAAAGTGGCTGATGGGCCTCAGCGGGACCTTATGTGTCACTCAGACAGGAGAATTAACAAAGACATTTACTTCATCCGGAAGAATTATTTGCTGAGAAAACTGCTGCGAGAGGAGCAAGGAGCAGCTCTTTGTAGGACAGGGTACTTGCCTTTTGTAGAAAGAGTCCATGAAGATCCTTGCCTGAGAGTCTGAGGTCCTGGGAGAGGGGGCTTTGCAGGCACAACGCTTTTGGCAGCACGTAACTCTACCAGGTGATTGCTCAGTGAGTGGCTTGTTTGAATTATACAGAGCCTGGGAAAATGTTTTTTTTCTGGGAGGACATCTTGGTAGTGAGCATCACAGATCCACATGTCAATGGAGCAGTCCCAAACACCCAGAGTGGGGGGGAGAGACCCTACAAACCCTGAAGGGTGAGCAGGCTGTGTCCTGAGCCTGTTGCACTAGCAGCTACGTACTGGCATGGACACAGATTCTGCAAAACTCAAGGCACAACCACGACTGTATCCCCAAGGTCATTCCAGCAAATTCAGGGATGTCTGCTGCTACTTAAACCCAGAGAAAGTAAAGCCTTTGATTTGGTTTTATATCTCTGTGTCTAGATATCCTCTTCCCATTGAGTCTTTGCACAGGAAAATGAGAGAATGCCAAGTCATGGGATAAAAAGTCAGAACAGAACCATTTATTTTATGCATCCTGATGACTTGCTTCTTTAAGTCCTGGCCTTGCTATGACTGTGGGAGTCCTGGACCCAGGAGGTCCCAAAGGTGCCCAAATTGCTCCATGAGATTTCTCCTCCTGGAAGACAGCACATGAGCTCTTTGCTTGACTGGGAACGCTGGTCCCAGGTCCCCTCCAAAGGCAGGAATGGGGACTTGTGACCAGGGAAGAAGAAGTGATTAGGAGCTCCTCAAACTTGCCAAATTAGTCTGGAGCTGGAAGATAGCAGAGGCAGACTGTTGCTCAGTCCTCAGCAGTAGGAAATGCGGCTGCAGTTCAAGAGCACATTAAAGAGCTGAGACATACACAGACTTCATTAGCCACATGTCAGAAAGTACTTTTTACAGTAAATCCTACTTAATAGCCATATGCTAGGAGAGAATTAAATGCTTTTTAGCTCTCAGACAGTTATGTAAACTTGAGAGAGGAGAAAAAAAAGATAACAAGTACCAGCAGAGGAGTCTTCAGTACATACCAGTTATTAATGTATTTATCTAGGCCGTTTATTTATTGAAGATATTTTTTTTTTCTGGGGCAGGCCTATTAAGTCTGACAGTTTAATCGACACCCAATGGGAAAAATGCCATTTAAAAACGTAGTTAGACTCCCATTGATTTCAATATAAACTCCATTTTTTATTTTGTATTTTTCCCCAGCCATCACAGTCAGTTTGACAGACTCGTTAACAAGATACTAAACTGCCCCACTCTTTTTTTGAGGACAATAAATTACTATGGAGAAAGATGCTGTTGTCTTAACAGATGCTTTTCACAGTGTAAACATCCCTTGACTGATAAGCAGAGAGGGAAGAAGCGTGCAAACGCCTTTTCATGCTAAATAAATAACAGGGCTGGAAAACTGGCACTGAAATCAATGCTGTTTTGCTCTGCAAAGAATGCTGTACTGGAGAACAGGATGGTTTAGGAGACGGATAACGGGATACAGAGAGTTTGCTTGGCTGTGGTTTGCCATGTGAATCCATCTGACTGTGGGGGAGAGGAGCTGTGCGGCTGTCTGGGATGCGGCTGATGAGGGCTGTGGTGTGGGGCTGCATGACCCCACCTTGCTCTGGCAAGGACAGAGTGGGTCCTTTCCCTGCCAGGTCCCTTCACCCGGGTCACAGGGACAGTAGGGCTTGCAGCAGGAGCCGGCTGACCTGCAGCTCAGAGGCCGAAGGGACCAGCCTGAGGCGACACTGGCTGGAGGCTCACGCTGCCACATCATTTGGCACAGGGGAACCCCTGCCAGCCACAGCACTGTCTGGATGCAGGCCTTTGCCGGGATCCAGGGTTAGCTGATGGCAGTTCTCTGCTGGTATGTGGGTGAGAAACCCACCCCAGTGCATTGGGGAAGAGACTGAGGCCACAGACTTTGTAAGCAAGGGCCAGAGGCAATTTGCCAGCACAGAGCAGAATTTCCTGAATGTCTGCTCCAGGAGAGAGATGCAGGACAGACCTGCAGGTGCCTCTGCACGGATACCAGCTCTACCTGGGCAGGGACACAGGGAAATGGCATGCACATGGGGCTGCAGGTGGTGGCTCAGCATCTTTCAACTGAAAGAAGCTCTGGCTTCTTTCAACTCTTCTCTGAGGTCTCTCCATGACAGGTGTTTAAGGCTGAGTTCCCCGCTTGACACCAGCAGCTCCACGCAAGGTGGTGTCCTGAGACATCATTCCCCAGGATGGCAGAACCTTCTTTCCCAAAGAACAGATTCCTGCGGTCAGTCGCACTGGCATGGGTTATGTCTCAGGGGCTGGGGCTTGGCCAAGCCACCTGTGAGTCACTGACCAAGGCTTCCAGTGCACCCTCATCTTCACAGTGAGTGGTGCTGGGCTGTATTGGTTGGTTCTTCCTTTTCAACCACAAATAGAGGGGCAGAGGTTTTGTTTTAAAATGGAGATTCTGCCAGACAAGGCAGTCTGAGAGGGACAGTTCTGGGTCTGGGCAGCTTTATCCCTGCCTGACAAGATGGTCCTGGCTGTTGTCACACTTGTGGTGTTTGATGCTGGGGTAGCAGCAGAATGTCACAGCTCCTGCTGTCCCCCAGTACTTGGCATGCTCTCAGGGACAGACATTGGCCATGCTCAAAGCCCCTCAAAGACCATCACTCTGGGGCAGCAAGCAGGGAATAGCAGAGTTAGGTTTTTCTGTATTTATACGTAATGCTTGTATTTGACCCTGCTCAGGATCCTTTTCTTACAACCACCACATCCAGGCCTTCTCCCGTGGGTGCTTCCTCAAAATCCTTACTAACTGCAACATTGAGTCAGAAAGTTCCTGGTTTTCCTGGCATCCCCTTTCTTCCTCCCCCTCAAACCAGCCCTCCCCATCTACACATTCCCAGCTCAGAGCGCTGCATTAATGCTCCATTTTATTGCATGCTCTTAATGACGCATCTGCAGATACTTCCCCTCTCTAACTGAGCAAATTCTTGCTGGGATGGAAATTTTAAAATGAAAGTCAGATTGTTTCCACATCACAAGGCACAGCCAGGCTTTAAATACGACAAAATTCCTGAAATCCGTTATCCTGTCACCTAAGTATTTAAATAATTAACTACAGAAACATCCCACAGGCCTGACTGAGAAGGCGAGAGTGTTTGCATACTAATTGATCACTAAATGCAAAGCAAACAGCTCATGGATCTGTCAATAATTACTTTAGAAGAGGCAGCCACGGTCACTGAAATGAACTTAATCTACTCAAAGACTCAGCAGCACTTACAGGTGTAAGCACCGGCTCTGGCTGTTCACTCTAATGACTTTATTATTTCAATGTCATTAGCCCTGTTCCTCTCCAAGTTTTGCTAATGGGCACACACATAACCAGCCTTTGCTACTGAATCATTCTCCCACTTCTTTATTTATTCCTTTCACTCTGTGGGGGCTGCAATTGCTTTCTATATCTATGCACACACATATATTGATCTTCTCCTTTTTTTTTTTAATTAGAGCTGAAAGGACAATTTTCTTGCTGAAGGTGGCAATCAGAGGAAAGCACGGTTCATTTCCGAGGGGTTCCCACCTCCAGATCCCCAGCACATGCTGTGCATCCTGGGCTCCCTTACATAAAGACACATCAGAGCGAGGAAATGAGCCTGGCTGCTGTTTAACCATTGGGATGCTACTGCAAATCTTTTCTAGGAGACTGGGATGCTGAAACAAAGCCAGAGCAACCTCTGAGCATGTTGCTTCCTGAATCCATCAAGCCCTGGCTCCTGGTCCCCCCCTGCACGTCTCTCCAGGATCTTGGCTGAGCCATCCCCAAGCGCACTTGTATTCTGTCCAGCTCCTCTCTTCTATCCCACTCTTTCCCTGCTGCCCCAAAGCCCCTGCACCATCTTGGCTTCAAAATGCTGCCCTGCCTGTACCAAAAACCTTGGATTTGTTCGGGGGAGGCAGCTGCCTCGCCTTCCCTGGGTCCCCCTGCCTCGGCTTCCCTGGCACTGCGGCAGTGGCTTGCTGCAGCCTCCGTTAATGAGGACTGGTGCAGGGGGCTCTGAAGCTCCCTTAGTAAAAATCTCCCTGGGATTGACCCAAATCCATCTCAGAACTCCAGGGGTGGATGTTTTTGAGGATTTTCTGTGAAATGACATAGCAGCAGCTGCATTCACACCATTCCCAGGTGGGAGATGGATGCGGCGGGGCAGCGACTGAAGGGAGGCAGATGATTTTACACTTTCTGGATGTTACTTGAGTAAAAGGAGGATGGAGGTGAATAGAAGGAGGACTTGGTCTACAGGGAGCTTTACAGACTCACAGAGCTGTTGTGGTGAGCCATGGCCAGAGCCATGGTCAGCTGGACCAAGCAGACCAACAGGTCCATTGGTTTGATGCCTCCACAGCACAAGGGCTCCAAGGCACGGTGAGCACCCAAAAGGCTGTGTGAAGCACGCTGACCATTGGCTGCTGCCCCCCCTCCCCTTATGGTTCATATTTGGTTATTTCTCCAGAAAGTTCTATGTTACTCGGTAGTTAATTGGCCCATGTGACTCCTCTCCCCCCACTCCTTCTCCCATTTGCCCTGATCCCTTCTCCCCCCACTTGTAACACCCCATAAATGATATTTTATTGGTTATTATGTGTTCTCCACGCCTATTATGTAGGGGTATAAACCCCCACACCCACCTCATTCTCTCGGTTTTCTTCGTGGCTTTTCTCCGTGCTCCAGTAAACCCTTTCCTGTCCCCACGAAGGAGGCCCTCTGCCTCTTTCCTGCCTCCTTCGCGCACCTTTACCATCGGTGGTCAAGGCGAACCCGAGTCGGGGCTTTGCCTGCCCTCCTGCGCCGCGATCGACTTCTGTCCCCCCAGCCGGGGCAGGTGGGAGATTGCCCGGTGCTAGGGGCAGCGTGCTGGCCAGAGAGAGCACCGCAGCACAGAGCTCTGCTGAGTCCTACTAATGCCCCTCAGTGTGCACCCTACAGGTGAGGAGAACACGGACTCCTCTGCTGCCTCCAGCCCCGGGGTCTCCGCACCCCATGGCCAGGTGGACATGTCCCCTTTACTTTTGTCTTGCTGGGACAGGAGGTCTTTCAAACAGCCACCACTGCATTTATGCAGCACATAAGACTCCCCAAGCCATGCTGGGCAGAGATGGAAATTTCACTGCATGATCCCTTTAAAAGCATTAGTATTTCTCCACTAAGCAATGAGCCCTCACAGCCTTGGCTCAAAACCCTTGTTTAGCTCCTTTTGGCTTTTGGCTCAAACCCCTTGTTTAGTCTAAACCCTAGCAGTATGAAGGACCAGGCTCACCCTTTTCAAAGTCAGTCAGCTATAAGATGGGAGGAAAGTTTCCCTGCAGGCATCTCAGCATTGCCTGGAGGTGGTGGTGAGGTTTCTTTGAAGCACTTGAAGTCACACATCCCCCAGAGCAGGAAAAGCGTGGCAGCCAGCTCTGACTCTGCCATCCCCAGACCTCTTGAGGATGAAGTAGCGATGAGGGTTGCTTCTTTTAACCCAGAGCACAGAGCTCCTTGCTAGGAGTGTGAAAAAGTGCCTCGTAGGAGGATTATTTGCCTTGGCATTAAGCTTGAATAAACAGGCAGAGGACACTGGGTGAGAGATGGAGGGCGCTGAGCTCAGACACACGCTAATGAATGTGGCATCCTTGAGTGTGTGAAGGAAGGGAAGGCAGACAGAGCTGTCTGTGTGGGAGGCCTCAGCACTGACAGTACACTAATCAGTGCAGCCTCTGCCTCAGACCTGCTATTGCTCAGCCCATTTGTTGAGCTGTTATCATAAAGCTTTCTCATAGCCCAGCCCTTTGGTGGTTCTGGCTCACAACAAAAGGCCAGACCTTTGGTCTTCTTCAGAGCATCCTACTTATAAGATCACCTGTGACCAAACAAGGGCTGCTCCCACATCCACCAGTTGCATCCTATGCCCCACTCTCCAAATTATAGCCTGATTAAGCCAGTCTCTTTTTTCCAAGTCACGTGGTGCAAATGCTTATTGAGCCACTTTGCTCAGGGCATCTTCCTTTGTGAGAGATTGAAACAATTTTAAAAATCAGGTCCTCTTTCCTTGTTTTGTGGGGTGAAGGGATGATTTGTGTTGCTGTCACAAGTGCTTCTGTTGCCTGTTGTCAGCAATGTCCCAGCCCCACTGTCCCTTGTGCCCACGAGGTCCCTGCACTCTGTGTGCTGGGTTGCAGCCTTTTTCCTCCTTTATTGCATTGATCAGTGAGGTAGGAATGAGAAGGCTGGAAACAGGTTTTTTAACAATCCCTGCCACGACTCCACCACCAGCCTCTTTGACTTCATGATTTATTTCTTTTCAGGAGTGAGCTAGACTGTGAAATCACTTTGAAGTTTTTCTCCTGAGAGGAAACATCAGGAAAGTATTAATACAACCAATTTTTTTTCTGTGATAGAGGCAAAAAAGAAAACCAAGGCAGAAATAAGAAGAGCTCCTGCAGAGTTGTTTACTCTAGATTAAACTGTCCTAGACTCTCCAGATCTTAACAGCATTAGCTGAGGAACAGCCTGAAAGTGATTAATTTATATGGTGACAAATATAACTTGCAGGCAAGAGGCAATTTGACTGTTTGGCTGGGAGCAAAGAGGCTGTAAACAGGTTGTTCCACCCTGTGAACAATATATTTGCTTTCAAGTTGGGGATAAAATTCAGAGCTCTGCATACCTTGGGTTTCGGTATCTGACCCAGAGCTTTTTGGCCATAGCTTTACTGGTCTTGCTGACAGTCTTTTACCAGCTGATGAACATTCATAGCTCTGTGTAGCCTGAAGGTCACATAACCCCCCGAGAACTGCTGCAATGAGTGATTCCGCCAAAACTCTGCTGGGCTGTGCTCAGGTGGGCAGGGGAACATTCAGAGGGAAGGCACATCCAGGGGGATGCAGCCATGTGCCTGTACACCCATCTGCCCCAGGGGCTGAGCGGGGCCTGGAGCTACATTCTGGGTGCAGGCACAGTTACCTGTCTCGCAAGTTCTCTGCAGAAAGCCTGATCTTCTCTCAGGACTAATGACATTAATTGTGCCTGGATGAAAGCAGACACACGCTGCTTAATTTATTCTTCCTGTATTGCTGTTGATTGCTTGTTATTCTATTACCCCCCCACTGGATAGATCTTGTACTCAAATTATTACACTGATGACCCGCCTTTGCTGCTAATGTGACACTCTTGCTTCCTCTTCACTACAACAGCCTCTGAAATAACATAATGCATCAGTTCTGTGCAGCGGCACACGGGGCTGGGCGCTCTGTGCCTCTCGCACGCCGGCGCTGAGCGATCCCCGCAGCAAGAGACACCATCCTTCTGTGGTACCGCTTTAATGAAATATTTTGTGAGTTGAAGTTGTCTCTACTGCTGTCCCCAGGCCCCATGTTTTGACCAGGCACCAGAGGCTTGAGAATTATTGATCTGGGTAAGTCGGGGAGTTGTGAATAATATGTGAACATAAGGAGGGATCTCGCCGGAGATATATGAAGGCATTGGCTCGCTCCTTGTAGCTACTGCAGCTTTCCCATATGTCTTCCTGTTAAAATGTGCTCTGGCTTAACTAAGACAAGAATTAGAGGAAGGCTGGGGGCTGCAGGAAGCAAAAACTTGGCAACCCACAACCAGGATGTGGGATACCTTTGTAGCCCAGCACATCAGACGATGGGGTGCAACACAGACTTAACTTCTTCCTAATCTTGATTTGGAAGATCACCCCTTCCCACCCACAGCTGTGGCATGATACCTTTTGTGAAGCAAGACGGGAGTATTGGTCTGCCTCCCGGAGCCCCAGTTCTAACCTTCTGCATGGTCTGGCCAGGCTCAGCAGGGAAGTGGGTCACAACCATACAGGCTGAATGAGACTTGGAGGAGCCATGTCTGCAGAGCAGAACATGCTCATCCTGCCACAGTGATTTGCTGGTCTTGAGCTGTCCACGGAGCCACAGTCACTCTGACACTGCTCCAAGCAGACCCACAGTAACCCCCACTCAGCCTGGATGAAGACCTGTTGCTCCCTGTGCAAGAAGGGCCTGCATGGTTTTCCCTTCCTCACTGCCTCCTTCATCACTGATGTATTTCAAAACAAGAGTTTTCACAGTTCATTTTTGCCAGTTTCAGAAAAAAACCCTTCCTCAAGGCAGCAGTTCTCTGACTCAATAGCTTTGTTTATATCACTGGCTGCAAACGGGCTTCCCGAAGCCAGGCTCCAACTTGTCTCCTGATAAAAAAGTTTCAAAGAATATTGGTTTGAGGGAGGTTCCTGAAAACTACTACATCTCCGGGTATTAGCAATGTTTCTCTCTAATAAAGCCAATGATTGGGATGGTTTCTGGGAACTCTGACCATTGCAGGGCCATTGGACAGACCCCATGCAGGGGGGTGAGAAATGTCTTCTTCCCTGCACTGGAAAACAAAGGAAAATTATTCTCAAAACTCAGCCTCTGAATGGCAGTTAAAGGCTATGCTGGTGCAGATCCTTCCAAACCATGGCCAAACCCCATTAAATGAGCCTTCTTCTGCTGCCAGCAGTGTTTTATCAGCTCCACGAATTCATGATCCAGGGCTTGCTCCTGGCCTTTGGCGATGACTGTATGTCTGGCTGCTCGGCCCCTGGGGCATCCCTACTGCTCTTCCAAAGTTTCTCCTGTGGACCAGCAAATAAAACATCCCTGGTGCTAACAACTGATCTTGGAGATGTTTTATTCCCCCTTCACATAATGTCCTGGTTTCCCATAAACACAGGAGGATGCAGCCTCCAGTTCTGCGTGGTACAGAAGTGCCATTAGGGCAGCTGGCGCAAGCACTGAGCAGCAGGCAATTTAGGATGATAGTGTGCTAAAACAGTTGAACAACCCACAGTCAATTCAAAAGCTTTCTGGCAGCTCTCCCTTCATTTTGGAGATTTCTATCTTACAGACCTATATAGGAGCGGATTAGTAGAGATAAATTGGATAGCAACTCTGCCTAATGTGTCAGCAAGGCTAGATTACAGCTCTTGGATGCTTTGTAATGCTTGGTGGTGCTGTCAGTGGTTTCTCCTAGGTCCTGAAGGAGGCTTTTGAGAGGCTTTGCCCAGGCCATGGAGGCCAGAGGGGAGCAGCCAATTCCAGAGCTCCATGGTGGTGGTTTGAGGCTGTTCTGTACCCAGGTGCTGCCTTGTCCTTGTCCTGCTGTGCTGGCTGTCTGTTCCCCAAACTTCTCCATGGGCACTGGAAAGAGAAAGGGGTCTATCAGAGCATGGGGAGGACTTCAGGCTTGGTGCCATCTCCAAATTGCTCCCTGGAGACATTGTTCCTCCTCCTCAGCAGCATGCAAAGCAGAGGAAGGATCCCCTGTGAATTTATCCTGTTTGAAGTCCTGAGAGGCAGCCTCCAGTGTGGGCGAGTCTGCCTTGGTGCTTCTATAATTCCCTGTGATCCTTACCCTCCTCTCTGATCTTGTCCAGATGCCACCACCACTTGTTAACTACCTCATCTTTGCATCCAGCTGCTCAGCATCACCCGGCTCTGATATGCAGAGATTCACAGTAGAGGATATCTGAGCATGTTCCTTTCTGCCCATAAATACAGATATTTTTCCTTTTAAATCATGACTACATGAACTCCATTCTATTTACTCCATTGCCCACAGGCAAATTGTAAAATGATAGCCCTGTACTTCAGCTGGGCACCTCAGAAACTCTTATTAATGCTGTGCTGTGAAGGGAAGGGTTGGGGATCAGGGAATGTGTGATTACTCAAGATAAAAATGATGGGAAATACTCCAAGAGGAATGTACTAAAAAGGCCCCCCAGTCTATTAACCACCAAGATTGGGGCGTGTACTGAAGCTACTCAGTAAAAACCTTATTTGCCACTCTAGAGGATTTTGCTCACTTTCCTCGTTTAATCCACTTACTTTTATAGGCAGACAGGCAGATGGACAAGGACTGATCCCTCTCTCACTCCTCACCCTGTTATCTGCTGACTTCTATCTGCCTGCCACCATCATTTTGTGGCCTTTGCCTGCATTTTTTTTTAAGGTGTTCAAAGTTGTTCTTTGAGAGATAAATCCTCCTGCAGCTTAAACTGAAAAATCTGAAATGGTACTGGCTGGAGCAGGGATTAAGCAGCAAACCCTTTTTTATTTTCTCCTCAATGCTCAAATCAGACCTTTCCTGCTGTTCCTACGAGGTGTTGTCTGTCGTGCCCCTGCAGACCCATCCTCTGCAGAAGGGCACTTCTGGCATCAACCTGCACTGGGAACTGAGGAGAATCCCCTGACTGAGCAGGGGATGCTCTGGGGGATGACTGGGGACCACAGGGGACACAGGAAGCAAAACAGCCCCATCTGCCCACAAAATTTCTCATCATTATGCGATTTTTCTGCTTGCCTTAAAAGCACTTTCATTCCTGGATGGAAACATCCTTGTGCACAGTTACCTTATTAATATGCTTGTTTTTAACAAAATGCGCTAACTCTGAACATTAAGTTGTGTTTACTATACCTCTGGAGACGTTTTGGAAACCACCTAGCAGTAATCTGGCCTCTAACTGGAATCAAAATGGGAATCCCCAGAAAAATCTATGAAAGATGGTATCTGGGGTCTGAACTGGCAGGTAATGGAGCCTTCAGAGCTAATAACTTCATGCCCTTTTGTTGACTGGCAGCTTCAAAATTGAATGTCTCTGGTTGTTGCTCTTGGGAGCAGAGCTTCCTGTGGCTGTTCCTCGGCAAACAGTGATTAAACTGCAGCTTTATGCTGCTAGAAAAAAAAAAAAAACGGAAAAAAGTAGCTTTGTAAACAAGCTCTCAGGAGAAGCCCTCCAGTTTGCCCTGCTCACCTTGTACGTTCTTAAAGTGAACATAACCCTCCTTCAAAAATCTGAGGTTTACTTAAAAATTGCCAGATTAAATTTTTTAAAAATTTATTTTTTTTATTAATATTATTACAATCAATGTTGGGAAACTAATTTGTCTTTTTCATTTTGCCATTGTTCAGGTTCTTATTTTTCCAGCTGCATGGGCAGAGGAGAGCAAGACAGGGACCTTGAGCCCCGGCTGCACAGGACACAAATGTGGGGATCACTCCTTGCCCAGGCAAACCTCTCTGCTGGCTCAGTCCTGCTCTCTTGGCTCCTCAGAGACTCTGCACCCCCAACGGGAGCTGCCTTGGACAGACCTAATAGGGTGCTAAGGAATAGCAGGGCTGTGTGGTATCATTCCTGACACATGGAATTACAGCCTGGACACAGCCAGTGCTCCACTCCCGGCTGCTGCTTCCCCATATTTGCTTGCCGAGCAAGTTTCTGACAGAACATTTAAACATTAAACATTCTTAATGTCATAAATGAGCAAGCACTTTCTGTTTTTTGCTTGATTTGCTATCCTTTGACTTGTTTCTCCTCTTTTTCTGTTTTCACTTATTGGTACTCAGGGTCAGACATGACTGCAGTGGGTGCAACGCATCAGCCACCTTCAACTGCCCCTTCGCCGTGCCAGGGCTCTGGGGCAGGCACTGGCTGTGAGACCAAAGCAGATGCTGATACCAAAAAATGCTGAGATTAAACCCAGAAAAATCCATTCTTTTCCTCAGGCCCTTCAAATAAAACCCCCCTCCTGTTGAACAGGGGCTTATTATTGCAGCATCTTGAGAGGAGGAATGTTGCCATATAGCTAATGTGATGATTTCAGGTACAGTTGCTGATGCCTGATTAAACATCTCTGGGATCAAGCAGACTGCTTGGATTGAACGGGCCATTATTCTATCCCCTTAACAGCAGACTCACAGAAGCACGTTATAATTAAAATCAGGATAGATGTCATCACTAAATTTTGATGAAAAGAGCTTCTGGCTTTGTGCACATCCAGGCATGTGGGGTGAAATGCAGAGGACAGATCCTGCAGCTTCCTCTGTTTCCTTTCCCTTCAGCACAAGGGAGCACATTGTAGTTGTGCATTAGGGAATTTAGGGTATAAAATATAAGTTAATTCAGAACTTGAAGGACTGGACTAGGTCTGTTCCTATTGCCTGAGCCAATGATAGTGCCTGTCATGCTCTGGGTTCAAAGAAGCTGGCAGTGGAGGTGGGGGGTGAGACCCTGAGTCCAAGCCCTGCTGTGGGTTTGGGGATGCACTTAAGCACTGTGGACAGCCTTGGTCTTTGCACTGATGTAGAATATTTGGAGGAGCTACAGAGAAGACTGAAGCAGTGCAGGAGATGGGAGAGCCGTCTTAGGAAGAGAAAATAAAAAGGCTGGGATTCTTAGCAGGGAGAGAAGAAGGCTTGAGGAGGACGAAATCATGAAGGTTTTAGGTGAGGTGACTTGTTCACTGCATCCCACAGCACCCTCACAGAAACTAGCAGGATATCAGTTTAAACCAGGTACAAGGTGGCAGGGATTTGTACAGAGGTAGGACACGTCCTAAACATGCTGCCTGGAGATTGTGGACTCTGACATTGCCAGCAAGGTTGGTGCAAGAGCAGCTGTTATTGAGGCTGTCCTTCAATCCATGGCACAGGGCAGAAGCAGAACGGAGCACAGCACTACCCCACTGCTCAGAGCTCGGCAAACTCTCCTTGCTTCCCAGTGTAAGATATTCTAGTAAAGGCTATAAAATTCCTGGGGCTGCTTGGCATGTGGGATGTTTGTCATGATCAGCGTGGGGTGTCACTTAAAATCTGATTCATCCAGATCCCCCTGGAATGACATGTTTAATATGAATTATCTTTTATCCTCCAGCAATTTTCTGACTGCTCCTCTATAGAGCTGCAAGATATAGAAAATGCTGTGTATCTCCTTTCGTGCAGCCAGTGTGGAAATTAAACATCTTACCTCCTCAAGAGACAGATTTTTCCCTGAGCAGGAGCCCAGGTAGCAGAGCTGGCAGGCTGGTTTGTCCCTTCTGGTTGCAGAGACACAGCCTTGGTCACAGTCCCTTGGGGACACACATGGTTTGTGCCCAGCAGCCCAGATAGCACCACTCCACCAGTGCAGCTGGCTTCCACCTCTCTTTTCTCGAGATAAAATCCTGCCAGGGATGCTCCAGTGCAGTTTCTGCATCATGAGATGCCTGAATCATTTGTAAATGTGAAGCCCCCAAATTTGTATAGATGAGGCATAAGGGAAGGGATCCCATCCACTCCTCCCAGCCCCACACAGCATGGGACATTTCCCAGAGCTTGTCCTCTTGGAAGTGTTTTCCATAATTTCTCAGGGTTTTTCCCTCCAACCCCATCCTGGCTCAGCACCACCTCATCAGTCCCACTGAGGTTTCCCTCTCTGAGGTGTTGTGGTTTAACCCCAGCCAGCATCAAACCCCTTGCAGACACTCACTCTCTTCCCCACCAGTGGGATCTGGGGGAGAATCAGAAGGGTAAAAGCCAGAAAACCTGTGGGTTGGGATAAAGACAGTTTAATAGGGAAAGCAAAAGCTGCTCAAACAAGCAAATCAAACCAAGGAATTAATTCACTGCTTCCCATGTGCTGGCAGGTGTTCAGCCATGTCCAGGAGAGCAGGGCCCCATGACATGTAATGGTGACTTGGGAAGACAAACACTGTCACTCCAAATATCCCCCCCTTCCTCCTTCTTCTCCCAATTTTATATACTGAACATGATGTCATATGGTCTGGAATACCCCTTTGGTCAGTTTGGGTCATCTGTCCTGGCTGTGTCTGTTCCCAGCCTTCCCCCCATCCCCATCCTCCAGTTCAGTGTGGCAGTACAAGAAGCAGAAAAGGCCTTGGCTCTATGCAAACCCTGCTCAGCAATAACAAAAACATGTCTGTATTATCAGTCCTGTGTCCAGCACAAATCCAAAACACAGCCCCAGACCAGCCACTGAGAAGAACGTTAACTCTCCCCTAGCCCGGCCCAGCACATCAGGATTTGCTGCCCCAGGCCCAGAGCGTCAGGAGAGCTCTGTGCCCCAAAGGCCCAGCAGAGAGGGCAGCCCCATGGCTGGGGAGTCTCTGGCCCTTTGGCAGCCTGCAGTAGGGCATGCACGGAAACATCCCTGAGCGGGACCAAGGCTGTGGGCAGAGCAGTGCCTGGCTCTGAATCTGGATTAGGGCCATTGGCCACTCCACGAAGCTCAGCCTCATGGGCAGCTCAGGGCCAGCAGCCACAGGTGACAGGAGGCTGTGATGAGTGCCTGAGGGTCTCTGTATGTGCCCACTCCCTCTCCTTGCCTCTGCAAGTACATATGTTTGCAAGCACACGTGTGAGCCTGCGTGTCCAGACTCCTAACCCCATTTCTCTGGGAAGAAGCCACTCAAGAGCTCTTTCCAAGTAACACTTCCAATAAAGAAACCTGCGCAAATGGTGCGTAAAGCTTTTATGAATCAAGCCCTTAATCAGGATGTCGGGTTTCTGAGCACATCCTTCAGGCCTTACAGCCCTTTAATACATTCATCACATTAAGAGTTAATTTACAACACGCGGTTTGAGGCGAGATCTCGGCCTGTCCGTCCGTGAGGATCCGCCTGAAGTGTGAGCCGTGCATTAACAACCCAAATGTATTCCACTCTCAGGAAGAAAAGATTACCCCTGATATTTTTGCCCTTCAAGGGAGACTCTGGGCCATGGAACAACATAGCAATGGTGTGACAGGACCACCACCGCGTTCATGAATTTTAGATGCCTGCGAGAAATTATCTATTTTTCTGGACCCTTGCTGGGCTCAATCAGTTCCTCCGTGGTTGGTGACAATTAAAGAACCAATATGATGCAAAGAGGATATTTTAGACACTGTTTGACACCAAGGCTCCCATCCTACTGGCTTTGGTCTCTTCCCTGCCTCCCAGGACATGTCCCTTCTCTCTCTTTCCCCAAAAAGGATCAGCATGTTCAATGTGCTCCCAGTTTCCAGGAAATGGGCTTTCATGTGCGAAGGTTGTGTATCTCTATGCAGAAATTACAAGTGTGTTAGAAGAAGAGGAATTCATTGCCTAACACCTTCTGCCCATGCAGGATGCTGGGAAGTCTTGGGGCTGGACTGTGGACCACTGTGGACCATGCAGTGTGGATATCAGAAAAGCACATCTTCCCCTCTTCACTTTTCTTTTTCTCTCTGCTTTCTAAAGAGATGACAAATTTCAGACTATTTTTCTCTTTGGAGACAGCACTATTCTGGAACCAAACCACAAATCTGCTGGTGAAATAAAAAGGCCATGCAAAGGCTTTGTTAAGCAGCATCTTTCCTGGGGAGACCTTGCAGAGCTTTACAAAGCTCTGCAGATCCAGAAGGTCACAATAGTGACAGCATACTGTTGTTCCCATGCCCTCCTTTGTCTTCTTTCTCATAGGAACAGGTCAAAAACTGAGACACAAGCGACATGAAGGGAAATTACAAAGCCACAGTGCCAGCACTGGGACACTTTCCCCCCTCCTCAAACCCACTCTCCCCCTCTGCTGCACCAGCATTGCTGCAAGGCACAGCTCGCAGCTGCAGGTGTGGGTTCCACTGTGTTCAGTAAAGTCATACCAGGAGAAGGGAGTTGATAATCAGCTGTGCCCCTAATAGAGATGGCCAGAAAAGCTTTACAGTTTTGGATGAAAAAAGGCTATTTTGATTTAAATGAAAATCTTTTTCAAAACATATCAATTTCAGCACAATGTTGTCTAGGGAAAAGAGGCTCAAATTATCCTGTATTCATCTGCTGGCATTGGATGATTTCCATTTTTCATCTGTTTTGATTCAAAAACAAATCCACAGTTTATAACATATATACCTCTCATACAGGGTTAAAGGTCAAACCAAGGTGCAGCTTGAATTCACTAAAACTAAATATTACAATTAAAACAGTTTTTACAAGCTAATAACATTGGAGAGTTTAAAACTTAGTGGTTTTCTGCTTCAGAACTGAAAAACAAAAAGAGAAGGATTTGTGGAATTTTAATGAAAAAAATAGGGTGTTCCCACACTGCTTTTCTATGGATGGACTGGCATGAGGGGAAAAGGAAACCAGAGTTCACATCCTTCACCTGCATAGTTTGGAGATTTGGATGCCTCTTATTAAAAAAAAAAAAAAGCTTTATTTTTCTGTCATGGGCTTCTCTCATTTTGTCCTAATCAAATTGTTTCACTTTTCTACAAGGTAAATAGAACAGACCTGTTAGGCTTTGCCTGGACCCTGCTCAGAGCAGCATCCCCTCCATCAGGGTGTTTTCCTCTGACTTGGCCCAACTGATTTTAAACAGCCAGAAGATGCCATTGCTTGTGTTAGGTGAAATTTGATCAGTTCTCCGGTTAAAAAACCCCACATTTCTTGGTATGTAGTTTCCTTGCCAGCCTCTGCTCATTCCTCCTGTTGTGTCTGCCTCAGTGTTCCTTGCTCAGCAGAAAGCCTCTGCCTGCGAGCACCTTCCCAACGTTGCAAAGCCTGGTCACGGCTGAGGTTGTTTCTCTTCTGTATTGCGTGAGGATCTCGGTCAGGGTAATGCCACTACCCAGCTTTTCCTGTGTCTATAAGGGATGAGGAAAGCCAGATGGTGTCATTGAGAAAGCTTCAATTTCCCAGCCCAGGCAAATACTCCATTGACTCTTCCAACAGAGCAGAGACAAGTTCTCTGCTGCACAACAGGCAGACAAATAATCCTCGTGCAATTTATCACGAATCTCTTGATCCAGTCTTTGAATCTGGGAGCTAATATCGTGTAAATACATATGAAAGCCTATTAGCTCCTTTGATCATATTAACCTGCTGCTGTTCACAATTAGTTTGAAGTCTTTGTCTGAAAAGCTCCACATTAGTGTAAGAAGAGACACAGGGGAGGAATTCAGCCTGTCAGAAGAAAATGACTTTCGAGAAGATGAAAATTTTGTACAGTTATGTGATTCAAACGTAATTCTTGCTAGTCGAACATGCAAACCAAATGCAGCTGTAGCACAAAGAGCTCCAGGATGCCACTGAGCCTTCTGCAAGGCTTGTCTTGGGGTAGACACAGTCTCTGTCTGTGGGTGGACACAGCATATAATGGGGTGACAAATGGTGACAACATGGAAAAAAGGACAAGGTCAAGGTCTTGACATTAAAGAATTGATGATCTAAGCAAACAAATATTTTGGGGGAAAAAGCATAATGTTGTTCCCATTTTAAGGTCTTATCAGGGGCTGGTCCAGATGAAATGCTGAGTTTTCAGCCCAGTATCTTGTCTCATCCATGGGATGATCCCTCCCTCTCTGGAGGGACTTGATTTTGTGTTCTTTGAAAATGTATTGATCAGCTCATGGGACAGAGGATTTTGATTAGCGCAATTTCACCTTGGCTGTTAACTCTATCCATTGCCTGGAATACCCTTGTCTGGAAGGAATGGCCATCCTGTTTCCTCCAAACACTGCCTGACATAATTTTTGAGTAAGCTATTTGGGAAGCTCACTATCCTTGTGAGATTTGTGCTTGAACCCATCTCTTCTGTCCCGTTCATCTGACAGTTTTTGATTTTTAGCCCCTCCGATTAGGTGAAAGGATCAAGGATCAATGACAGCATTGTTTTGCCTATACAAGGCATGGAAATTAGTGCTTCTGCTCTTGGATTTCTGCCTCTGCCTTGGTCTTCCACTGTTTGAGGTGGCTGGGGCTGCAGCCTCCCAAAGGAGCTGTACAAAGCAGCCACTTCTCCCCTTGTGCAGTAGCAGTAGTGTTTCTTATCTGCAAAGACAATATAAGTGGTAAAACACTCCATCTGAGCCAGGCACAGCCAGGTTTCCAGTTTAATTAAATGTGAGGATCTGTTGTAGGGGGAAGGGAAGAAATATTACCCTGTTCAATGAGGGTATTCCAGAGGGACCTGGTTAAAATAATCCACGAGGCTAATTAGCCATGTTATTTTCTTGTTATTTCTGGGTACCCTGCATGGTATCAAATGTTTATAGTGGCTATACTCCAATCACCAGCAAAAGGAAACAAAGAGCATTCTCTAAACATGACGCTGAAAGAAAGTTCACTCTACCACATCTTAATCTGTGCAAGACTCAGGGAGATCAGCATCTCTGCACAGCTCCTCGGTCCGTCGGTGCTAACAAAATACAATGGTTCTCCGTGTTTCATGTGTCTGGCAGTGCTGACATGCTCAGGTATTCCTGGAGAAAGCCTACCCCACACAGCTAAAAAAATGTGCTAAGCTCCTTGCCCTGCAACTCACCCTGCTGCCATCCCCATAGCTGACAGCCAGTCCACTAAATTAGACTTAAGCGCTTTGTTTTTCAAGAGGGAGACAGAGGCAGATGAGGGCTACACATGCCTCATGTTTTGTGTTTGCACACATCCTGATTTAGCCCTTGCAAAGGTTTAAGTAGAGCAGCAAAGATGTTCTTATGGTGAAGGACCCTGTTGGCAAAGGGACCTGTGTCCCAACCCTCCCTCACTGAGCCGCCACAAACTGTGCGTGGCGGAAGTGCACCAACGTGGTGAGAGGGCGAGGTGAACCTAAACAGAGTTTGGGAAACCTTCACCCGAACATGCTATCCTGGTTTGTACCAGACAACAAAGTGTTGGCTTAAAAACCACAGCCAAATGTTTTGGTACACAGAGCAAAACCTTCAGCGGTGGGAGGAACTGGGCGTACAGGACATCAGTTACTTGGTACGTGGCATTTTCAGAGGATGTGGGATCTCATCATAGGCAGAAAACGTGCACATTACAAATTAAACCCAGTTTTAGACCTATTCTTGCCCTTCTAGCTGCAAACACAGTGTCACACCAGGCGGTGAGCAGCAGCAGGGCGAGAGGGGATTGCTCCTGTTCCTACAGACAGAGGAGATGGCTCCCAGTTGCACACACTTCCAGCAAAAGCAGAGCCACCTTGGGTGGACTGTGGAAAAGCTGTATTCCTTGGACAATTTGATAGGGAGTAATACTGGGAATAATGGCAATGTGGGAGCATTGCCATGCTTCTCTCCTAACTGAACCGAGTGACACATGCTCTTTTGGCACTATGAGGGACTGTTTGCTACATGACACAGCAGTCAGGCATTGCCAGATTTGTGATGATTTGGGGAATTGTAAAGAAATAAATTGTTTACCAGCTGGATAGAGAAAAGAGAGGAATCAGGAAAGCAAACACTTGAGGTATCTGTTCTCTGCTCCCCTATTAGTAATGATACTCCAAGCAGTGATAATTCAGGAGCAGCCCTTTACCTGACAGAGATGATTTTCCAATTAGCCAAACTTCCAGGTCGCCTCCCGTGAGCTCTGTGGAGAACTCGCCAATGCATTATGCAGATCTGCTTGTCATTTCTACCCTTTCAATTCCCCTTGCTTTCTGCTCTTTAAAAACTAGGAGAGCCAGGAACAGGTTCATACCTGGACATGTTCTGTATCCAGGAAAATGCCAGAGAGCTGCTTTACAACAGTTGTGGCGATGAGGAAGAAATAAAGGCAAAGGGGAGCTCTGCTGCTCTCTCTTGGGTTTGTCCTGAGTGTTGAACTCCTGCAAATGCTACTGGATAAATGCCAGTCTTGGGGACATCTGTAGCAAAAGGGTTGGGTTCAGGGAGAGGATCTGCTGGTCCCCAAGCACCCGCTGAGTTCAGCTGCCCCTTGAGTTCAATCAGGTCCTGCAGAACTACAGAGAAACCAGGCTGTCCAGGTGGAAATTAAAGAAACCCACTGCCTCACAGCAGCAATTCCTTGCTGATGGATGCAAATTGCCACAGCCTCATGGGTGGATCTTGCTTTGGGCACACCTGGACTGTCAGTACCAGCTTATTTAATGCATTTTCTTCCCTGAGTCTGTGTCTCAGAGGCTTTCACCTGGCTTTTCCAATACATCCTGCAGGACCTTCTGTGTCTGCCAAAGTACCCTGGCTGAGGGGATTGAGGTCTCCATACAGGCTGTTCTGAATTGTACTTGACGTTTCAGCAGCACTAGGACTTTTCAGGTTTGCAGGTGTTCAACAGCCTGAAGACTGACAGGAAGCCTTCCTAAAAATATATGGTCCATTCAGTCAGGAGCGCTCATTGGATATCTGTGTGGAGCTTTCTGAACTGTATGGTCCAGAATGTCAAAAGAGAGGGTCAGATTAATATTTCTAAACTTAAGATTTTAATAAATCTGCTGCTTCTCTGTTGCTTGGCTTCCCCTGGCCAAAGACCAACATGCGACCAGAATTTCTACTGCTCTTAATCTTCCTGGGACTCAGAGAAATAGAAGCCCAGGGGCTGACTTTCACCTTTTCTTTTAGTAAGGACTCAAGCCACCCTTTCCTTGGTATCTGTGAGGATGCTCACTCCAGTGACCTGCCAGGGCAGGACAGGAAAATGAAAAACCATGAGAGGCAAGTGTGACCCAATGAAAAACACTGTCAACCTTTAACTTTCCGAGGAAACAGCCATTTCTTGTGCCTGGTGACAGGTGACCCCCGCCAGTCTGCCTGTGTGATGGGCTCTGGGGTCTGGAGAGGGGATATTCCTTAGACGTGTGATCGCAGTCAGGACACACTTGTGTGCCCAGTTTGCAGTCTGCTTCCATCACTGCTGAGTGCTCACACACGTGGCAGCAACACTGAGGGGAATGTCTGGGGATTCCTGTCCTCAGTCATCAGCACTTGATGTAGTCATGCACAGTGACCTCTCAGCATGGGGAATGTACCTGTAGCTGAAGCATTTTGAAGCAAGCTGAGGTTCTCATTATTTTCTGAGTCTGGCAACAACTCTGTTGCTTCATCTGAGGCTGATTCTTGTGCTTCTGAGGAGATGGCAGGAGCCCACCCACTCCCAGTTGGCAGGGAGAGCTTCTGAAAAAGCACCCTGAAGTTGCGTGCACTGCTCAGACCCAGCCTTACACGCCAGGACTGTGCTCATATCACTTATAGGCCACCAGATAAGGAGGATCTGGAGAATACTCTGGATACCAGATCCTAGCTAGATCTGTGCCAAAGACAAACTCACAGCCCACAGCAGCATCTCTATCCCAGGCAGCCTTTTCTAAGTGGATACTGGGAGGCAAAAAAGGTGGCAGAAAGCAGCTGGAAGCATGGGAAGATCTCAGCTATAAGATCAGAACTGTCTTGGTATTTCCTTTAGATATGGAAATCATAATTAAACTTTTCTATTCGTCCCTCAGTGGGTTTTGGTTCAAGCCCTGCAGGTCACTGATGAAGAGACAGTGAATTATAGACACTCAGTGAGTAACAGACACACAGACTTCAGAGAGTAAATGGTGTCTCTGCTGGGCTATTTGCTGTGGTGGCATTTAGTCACATTTCTCTCACTGTCAGACCCGACAGGGAACCCACTGTGAAGAACATTACCGCACAAATACTGTTAATCCCATTGGCCCCAGCAATGGGACTTGCAGGGATGAATGTGTGTGCTATGGGAAGCCACAGTTTGGAAGAGGTACTGGAAAGCCAGACTTCAGGTTGTTGGTATGCTAAAAGTCCCATTACCAAAACTTTTGCCTGAGTTTCTTGGGCATAATGGCACATTTCCCAGTCACGATTCCTTCTTTCCATGGGCTCCCAGAGTTTGGAGCCATGCCGGATACTTCAAATGCTTTCAGATCTGTGCACTGAAGTTTCTCAGAGATGAATTACCACGTGTAATTGCTGTGATGGATAACACAGCAAGGTATTGAATGGGGCCCTGGAGTCATTCAGGACCTACATTCGCCCCTTTTGTTCAGATGGAAAATTAAATGATTCTTAAAATAATAAATGTGCACCCTGGAGAGAAATACTCAGCTGCTCCCTCAAGAGGCGCTGCGCTGCTGTGTTGAGCAAGGCATAACGAAGGTAATTGAAAAGTTATTACTTTGGGGGCAAATTTGTCTTGGCTTGTACTGCCTTGCAAGTAGACTCGGTTGGTGAAGCAACTTGTACTGCGGTGGGGGAACAGCTGTGCTTCAGGAAACCAGGCCACCAGATCTGGGGCCAGATTCTGCACCTCCCTCTTCTTCGTGTGGCCACACAAGTCTTGACCTAATCCAAAGGCAACTGGTTGTACAGTGGTGCCTGATCTGACCCGGCTGAGATTGTTCAAGCTGACTGGACCTGGGCTGGGACAGGCTAAGATCAGTGCTGGCCAGGCCATGGGGCAGAGCCCACTAAGCTGCAGGCAACTGGGCAGGGAAACAGTGTGCTTGGATATAAACAGCAGGATAAGTGCTGTGTGGGAGAGGCTGGCCCCAGCCAAACTGTTGGCATTACTGAGTCATGCCAAGGGAGACCACAAGGATTTGGCCATGTTTCCTCTTGCTGGAACCAGCCTTTCTGTCTCTTCCATGTAATTTTGTCCGTGGCTGTAGTCAAACGGTGACTGTGGGAATCTCTGTCTTTGAAGATCTTAAAAACTCAGCATGATGAGACCAGAGAAACATAATCTAACTTTCAAGCAGGACCCTTTGTGCAGAGGGTCCTGCTTGAAAGGTCCAGAGACCTCCAGAGGTCCCATCCTGCCTCAGTTGTGCTGCTGCTTTGGTGCTGGTTTGAAAAGAAGAGGAAATAAACCTCGCTAGTTCTGCAGAGGCAAGGAAGCTGTGGGAGATGCACTCTGCCTCACCAGATACTTGCGTCCCAGACTAAGGTACAGCTGACAAATAACCTGGTTGTGCTAAAGGTTTTGAAGGGGTTTCCGTGTCTCTTAGATGAGGCAATAACAGTGACTTTGTCCCCTGCAGCTCAGAGAGTGGTGGGACGACGCACCTTCACCTATGAGAAGGTGCATTTATTCCTTGAGATGTTTTCAGTGATAGTGCAGGAGTGGTTGTGTGCAGACCCAGTGTGTAACTGGTCGTCCCTGTCCTGCACACGCTGAAGAGAGAAAAGCTAGAGAAAAACAAAAGGGAAAATTCGCTCCTCAGTGTCTGCCTGGGACCTGGCCTGGCTGCAGGGAATTGGAAAGAAACATTTTAAAAAGAAGGTTTGGGTTTTTTTATTTGTTTGGTTTTTCCAGCTTATTTTAAAAAATTAATTCAAATGAAGTTACAGTTTTCATATGTCAGTCTTCTGTTTTTAAAAAAGCTCTCAAATAATTAGAGTACGTGAAATAAACAGTCTGTTATGCTTTATTACCTGATATGTGCAATGACTCCATTAAAGCCCTGTTGCACTTCTGCCATTTTCTGTATTTCAAAATGTTTTAAAGATGGGATTCCAATCATCAACATTAATTGCCAACCAAACAGAAATGAACCTTCTAAAAGGGAAATAATTTTATTGCTCTAATTTGATTAAATCACAAAGCACGTTTTTTCCATCTTAGGTGGACAGTATAAACATAAGTAAAGTTAATATTTATTAATCTTAATGTGCATGCCAGGTAATTGCAGTGCCTGCCACGGCAGTGAGAGCTGTGTTACTCTTGCTCTCTTGCTGTATGTTTGCACACCCTTCAGGTAAACAGGAAGGAGAGGAAGGTTTGGTGCTAATGAGATGAAATTCTCTTTCCAAAGGGCCCCTGATTTTAATCATGTGCTCAGGACTATGGGTGCAGGTAGGGAATTGTGTTTGGTGACAATGGCTGGAGTGCAGGAGTGGGTGAGCAGCTCTGGGAGAAGCTGTGACTTACACACTCAGAGGCATGACTGTAGGCATCCACACATACAGAGTCACACATCTGCTCTCCTGTATGGCGGTCATTTCCCCCACAGAAATCTTTCCATACTTCCAAAGTGTTCTTTTTTCATTTTGTTTTTTAATTCTTGTCCCTTTTCTTGCAGTCTTGAAGCAAATCCAGCTGAGGTGTGAAGCTTCTTAACACTGTGAGCAGGACCAGCACTGCGCTGTCACCAGCACGAGTTGTGGGACATTGCTGGAAGCTGAGTCTTGAGTTCAGGAACCTTTGGGTCGGTTTCTGACTTGCTGTGACTCTCCCTGTGCGGAGGATGACACAGGGACAGAGCGAAGGCAGGGTTGGGGCAGAGCTGCACCTGCTGGCTGGCAGGGAGCAGGGGCTGCAGACCAGCAGAGCTTTAGCAGGCACTGGAGAACTGCCCCTCCTTGGCTCCGGGTTTGAACCCATCTCGGAACAGCCGTGTCTGAAAGGATTTTCCTCCAACAGTTTCACTTGCCATGTGTCTGTAATTCTGCTCACTTCCTGCACTGCAGTGAGCTCCTCAGCATCTTGTCTGGTAGACATAGGGCTCTTCTGTAGGACAGATGCTTTTTACAGGGCAGGTGGAGATCCGCGTGTGGGAGAAAGGCCATGACAGTTGCCCAGGGCAGATCTGCCCCATCGTGTTCCTAAGTCAGAGCCATGCCAGGGGCAGAGAGCTTTCCTGTCTCTGGCTTGCCAGCTGAGCCCACTGTAACCATGTGGTCTTCACACGGCGAGCTGAGTGTTGCCTTCATCGTGCCATGGCTGTTTGAATCCCAAGCCTGGCTAGGACCTGCCAAGCTGAGGCAAGATTGGCACCACAGCCCTGCAGACAGGGTCAGTAGGTACGAAACCTGTGACCTCTGGATCACCGCTGACTCCAATTAACACAAGGTATTTCCAAGACCATTTGTGCTGGGCAGGAACAGATGTAGAAATTTTCTAACCTCATCTCAAATGACTTAGTTGAGAAGAAAAGAGCCCCAGAGCATCACAGGTCTAACATTTGATTTCCCCATCAAGCCTGCTCAGCATCTTGCAGGATTTGCCCTCCTGCATCCTGCCTTTTAATTGCTGACTGATTGTAATATAGGATTTTATTTTCCCTATAATGACTCTTGGGGCCCCCAGATGTTCTCCTCAAGTGTGGTTGCGTCAGCACTAGAGATTGAATGACTGATACCAGCAATTTTTACAGCTTGAAAGAAGAGAAATATGTGAAGGGGATTTAATTTAGCTCCAATATTGTGTCTTCATCTCCAAGACTCTACAAGAAAATGACACCAAAAGGTTATTTTACAATGAGAGGAGGGAGAATTAGCCCGAGAGAGGGAGAGATCACCAGGCTGGCTTTCTAATATCAGTTCATTACAGAGAACACATTTGCGCAGCCACTTCACTGCTGCTGTTAATTTAAACCTGGATGATTAAAAGCTGTAATTGCACCATTTTAAATAAATGTCCACTATCTAGATTATTATATTTTTAATTAGTGTGTCTCTGTCAAACGTTTTTATCCCTCTGATTGATTTGTTTATACTGTATTTATTTATAATTCCTTGATCTCCCTGACCCTGCTATCTCCTGAGAACACAGTTTGATTGTGATTCCAGCAAATGGAAGAGGACTGAACCAGGAAAGAGCAAAAGGTACCAGGTCAGCTTTCCCTTATGAGATCTTTGCAGCTCTCCTTCTTTGCTGCCTGACCCAGGTGCTCTTCTGCTCTTTTTTCTTCCCCAGGGCTGTGGGGGAGGAAGAACAGCCTGGAGGACTGTCTGGCTGGGAGGCAGGAGTGGGGAAAATTGAATTGCTAGCCAGCAAAACTCAGCCTGTGGAGCTGGCAAGAGCATCATCCTGTGTGTTAGGACCCATTCCTTACTGTTGCTTCATGGGCAGGGACCTGCTCCTCTGTCTCTGGTGTAAGATCCAGAACAAGCACCTAGACCCGTGGTACCACATTGCGTGTTGTTCTCTGCCAGGGGCAAAGAGCTGAGAGCAGGAATGACTCGTAGAGATCATGATCTGGAGGCTCAGGGCACTTCTGAGTGGTGCTCTGGGGCTGTGCTGTGGGGCACCTGAGAGAACACCTGAGAATATTCAAGAGGCTGCTTGCTCCTGTAGGAATCCAGGGCATCTCTGCTGACGCAGTTATCTCCCATCACATATAATATCTGCAGGACAAGGACTGTCACTTGCTCTGACTTTGTTCTGCACCCACCACAGGAGGCTTCTGGTGGCTGGCAAGGGCTCTGAGGCACTCTGATAGCATGAATGCATAGTCTGCCTGCCAAGCAAATATTGCAAAGCTTCCAAACACTTGACTTTCCTCCATTTTCTAAAGTCTCTGGAACCCTTAAGGAATGGATCAGGCCTTCAGCATTATAGAAAAGGAGTCTGCATGTGTCCCCTGGCTTCAACAGAGTGTGTGGCCTCATGGTATCAGCTCTGCCAGCTGTTTAATGGCTTTACCTCCAGCAGGGAGCCAGATGCAGCGCCGCAGCTGCTGCGTGGGGCAGGAGGAAGCCTGGTGGGAGCACATGCCCAGGGAGGCTTTTGCAAAGGGAACATCCTTACTGGGCAAATTTCAGTGTGGACTGAGTGACAAGGCAGTGGATGGACAGACTTACCAGGTAACTATACTGGAATGGTGTTCAGGCATCCGTACAGAGCACTTCCAGGAATGGCTGCTCATGGGGCACTTGCTACCAGGGAAAAGGGAGCACAGCACTGAGGGAAGCCTCCTGGAACAGCACATCCAGTTGCCTGACCTCAGAGTTCAACATGGATATGAATTTGCTCTTGGAATGCCACATACAGGGCAGCCAATTATGTTGCATGTAAGTGACACAGCTCCATTCCAGATCTGTCCTTTAGCACAGAAACAGAGGATGTCCCAAGGACCGAGCAGGAAGGAATGGAAGAACAGAACCTCTGCAGGCATCGGCCCTGTTCTCACTGCAAATCCTCCAGCTACACAGCCAGAAAATCAGGCAGAAACCACACATGGGTGTGCCAGAGCATGATTTCATGGATACTCGAGCAGCCCCTGGGCAGGTACAGCACTGGATGAATGGGATAGGTGAGAGGGTGGCCATGATTTTGTAGCAGCATTAGAGAAAATTACAGTCTGCAGCAAACGAGTCATTTTGGCCATTCAGAAAGGGTAATTACACTTTGAGATCTCTGGGAGGTAATTTTCTTGTTGGCTGGTAATCAGCCTGTGTGTTCCTTTTCTCTTATTTTAATTAAAAATATTGGTTTGCCATGTTCACCGGGCACCTAGCTCGCTCTGCCTGAGCACAAATGCTTAATAGCATTTTGTAATTGACTGAATTGTCTATTAGTAAAAAAGCCTTGTAATTTAGTGAGCATCATTGAAGTGCTTACTGTTATACCTGACACAAAGCTAAGGACTCCTGCCTCAAGAACTTAGAGACAAGAGGGGTGTTAAGGACAAATTAAGGTGATTTTACATGAGAATAGCAGCGTACTTGGAAAAGCGGAGCTGATGGATGGGCCAGGGTGAGGCATTGGCATTCTGCAGTCGTCCATAGCAACTCTGCTCTCTCGAACTCTTTCAGTCTGACAAGTGAAAGTGAGTTTGAAAGTCTGTATATTGATTTTACCTAAGAGAACCACGCAACTTTTACAAATCGCTTTCTACAATGAATTTCCTCTTGCAACCTTTGTCTTTGGCAGGCTCCCTGGGCAACATGGTGGTCAATGTGCAGGAAGGTAGAGATGTTGTTTGGATGCCCTGATCTCTCTCTCAGCTGGGAACCAGGGCACAGTTGGGTCTGATACTTTGCTAACCATGAATGTTAGAATGCTGGAATATCCGATGTCAGGACCCCTGTCCAGGAAGGGTCAGTGCACAGCTGGTTCTTTGTCCTCTGCCCTGGCCAGAGTTGTGAGTTCTGGGCTCAGTTTTGACCCAAGGTATCAGTGTTACCCACCTTACTTTTTTAAAAGGGCAAGAAGAGATAACTCACATGGTTATTCATGCTGGAGTTTATTCTTTATTGATTTGTGGATCTCACCATCTGATGTGTGTGTGGAGGAGGCCTGGCTAATTCTGAAGTCCCAGTGCTTTTTCTGCTGGTGGTTCTTCCTGCCCCCAGGGACATCACCCCAGGGAGAAGTACGACATTGGCATCCTTCGAGGGGACCTGACTGGCAGCTAGTCCGCTGTTTTGCTTGCAAGGCTGTGTTTCTGCTGCAGGGGAATGGCTGTTGCTGCAGTCTTCCAGGTGGCAGGATGGCATCAACTTCTTCCCCTTTACGGACCCTCCTGTGATCTCTGTGGATCTAAGAGAAGATGATTCCACCTCAGGGTATTCCCCAAGGGAGGAGGAGGAGGAGAAAGAAACTTCTCTGGTGTCCTGTTTTGTCTGGATGATGGCCAGGCTTTGCTTCACACAGCTCTGCAAGAAGAGGGACAGGTTTTCTATGAAAGACCCCAACTTCCCCCAGGCCATTTGTTCTCACATTCATATATATAACTCCTCCCAGGCCATTTGTTCTCACATTCATATATATAACTCCTCCAGACCTTCAAACTCTATTTGGAGAAAATTTTCAAGAAGATGATTTCTAAAATATCTCCTGCTTTGTGCTTTGCAACCCTGTGAACTGCCCTGGGCACCTTCCCTCCTGCTCCTACAGTTGTTTCCCTTGCCCTGTGCTTGGCAGTAGGATTGACTGTCTTTTGGAGGAAAGCTTCTACCTTGGAGTCACCTGCATCCTGAGTCAGGGTGAGGTGGTCCAGCATCCTCACTCTTTTCAGCTTGCACAAGTTATGCAACAGTTTTCGGGGTCTGCAGTGGGAGTTTGTGTGCAGCCTCAGTGTTTCCTTTGGAAAGTCTTCATGAGCATGTGGGCATCCAGCAGGATTGCGTCCAGGTTGATGATGTTGGTAGTGCCTGGCAGAAGCCATGTGATCCTCCACAGGCACTTGGCCAACAGCTCAGAAAACTTATCTGGGTTGCCCTCAGCAGTCAGGCTGCCTTGAAGCAGCTTCAACAAGGCACAAAAAATCAGCATCTGGTCAGATTTTTCCAACACCCTCTGCACGAGGACATTAATGGCCGTGTTAGCTTCCGATTTTCCTCTATATCTCCATTGAGGAATTCTACCATGAAGGTAAAGAGATTGCTCATTACATCCTTAAGCATTTCCACTAAGGCCTCCTGAGCCAGTTTCTTCTGGAGGACAGAGTTACAGGATGACACAATTACATCACAGAATGATTTGTTCCTTCCCTCATTTCTTATCTGCTTCCTGCTGCTGGTTGATAAACTTGATTGATTGAAAGCTGGCTACAAGGAACTCATTAATGTGCCCAGACATGGCTTCTACTTTGTTCCTCTGTCTCAGGATCTCCTCAATTTCTTTCATTGCCTTGTTGCTGGTGTTAGTATCACCACTGGTAATGTGACAAGTAAAGGAATTGGTGGTGGAGGTGACGTTATGACATGTGTCATCACTGTCTGAGGAGATAAGCAGGGAATTCAGGGTTCATATCTAACCGGATTATATCTTTCAGTCTAAAGAGATTGTGTTTTCTGCAGACCAGCTTGCTCTCTTGCTCACTTGAATGTGGAGGCAGTGTCTGGGGAGCCATATCCACCACTGAAATTTCCTCCTTGAGAGCAGGTGGGCTCTAGCTTCAAGGGTGCATCTCTGCATGCTGACAAGAGACTTCAGATCTTGTCTTTGAACCATGCTGAGGTTTCTCATTGAAACACATTGTTGAAGAAACTCTTGACCTGCCAGGTTCCTGTTTTGCGATATGACCCAGCATCCTCCTATGTTCTTCAGGAAGATTCCCAACTGTTTTGAACAGGCCAATTCCCTCCTTTGCCTCTGCCACTGCTGCTTAGACTGTGAAGTTTCAGAAGAGCTGAGTGAATAAGGAGAGGATGAAAACCAAAAAATGCCGAGGCAAGAAGATTTGCATGGAAGCAGTTTCTTGAAAGTTGCCATTAGGACAAAACCCACTGCATTTTACCCTAGGTAGAACACTTAAATTATTTTCATGTTAATTAACTTTATTCTGACAAGCTGAAAACTGGCAACTGTGGCATGAGAAATGCCCTTTAGAAATGAGAAGCAGACACTTAGTTTGGGATAAAAATCCTCATCAGTGCAACAGCACTGCCAGCATCCTGACACAGCTCTGCCCCCCAAAAATGATGCTACGTGGAAAGCCCCTCTTTGCAGGAGCTCTGACTGCAGCCCATCTCCCTGTGGTGAGGCTGTAGCCAGAAGTGGGACAGCCCCTGGCTCAGAGGACCCACATTCTCAGCATCTGCTCAGATAGACACGGACCATGAGCGGGGCTCTCTGTGCTCTTTGGCTCTCTCTGCTGGCTGCAGAGCACCCCAATCCTGGGCTCGTGCTCCGCGCTGTGCCCCCACATGGCTCCCTCTGGGGAACACGCTGCTGTGGGGACCAGAGACACAGGGAGAGGAATATCGTGTTTGAGCCTCCAGGAAGAATCACAAACCCTGACAGGCACAAGAAGTAAAGCAGGAGAAAAGAGCTGCCAGGAAAGATTTACAAAAGAGCCTTGCAAATGTGACAGCCAATTTCCAGGGGGATCCTTTTTCTTCCTAAACCTCAGTCATGAGCAAAAGGAGAGATCTTCCTTGAAGGCAGAGCGCAGAGCTCTGTGTAAGGGAGCAAATGATCTACCTTGGGGCAGAGCAGCATCAGGCTTGTTGCTGGGCTGGGGGGGAATCACTGACTTTGGCTCTGTGCCTGGGACATCTCCTAACAGGGGTTGTGGGATGAGTATGGAGGACCCAGAGCATCTCTCAGCTCACCTCCTGAGAATGCTTTTCCAGGACTGGAAGCCAGGAGCGCTTCATCCTTCTGTACCACAGAGCACAGCAGGCTGCTGGCTGCAAGAGACAGCTGCAAGGGAGGGGGAGGCAAGCAGTGGAGAACATCAGGAGGGACTCTCTGTTGTTGTATGTGGGACCAAGTCACTCTCTCTGTTGTCCAGCAGCCAGTCTAGGTGATAAACAAAGCCTGGGTTTGCATTATTTCACGTTTTCTCAGGGAATATCTTTGTAGGAAATACTATGGACCTTCGTTAAATTAATTTTGTTAATTGAATGACCAGGTGTGTTTCTTTATCAAATGATGCTGGAATTAGTAGTTCATGGCACAAACCGGCATTTGTACTATACATATGAAGAAAACTGAACTTGTGGGGTTTTTGGTGACTTGGTTAATTTTTTTCTTGTATTCCACAAGTTGTTTATGCAGTAAGTTTCCTAGGACAGGCATACAAAAAGTTTTCTGATATGCCCACAGTATCTGGCCAAACAGCTGTTCTCAGAAGTGGAATTAGGTGTTGGGAAAAAATAGCAAATAATTCCCTAATAAAATAAAGACAAAGGGGAAGAACAATAAAGAATAAAAGTGGCTTTTATTGCATTATTCTGGTGATAAGCTGACAAAGAGTCAGAAGGTATTCAGTGAGCAAAGAGTACAGTCTGTTCCTTTATCATAATAACTTTTATTGCCTAGGTATATCTTCTCTCACCCTGCTCAATAAACATCCTGCTGCTTTGTCTGCTGAGAGTTAGGACTCTGTTGCAGCAGTGAGTGCTCCTCTCTAAGCGCCTGATGCTCACCCACACCAGGGCTGGGGGCAGATCTGGCGCTCCCCAGAGATGCTGGGAGTTGGGTGGGATGAAAGGGAAGTTTCCTGTGGTGGGGGCAGAGGTCTGGGAATCAGCGATTCTCCCGGTGGCTGCAATCTGCTGGTGTAATGCTTGCGAGGAGCCCCAGAGGCAGAGTAAAGGCAAAGGCACTACAGAGCATCTTATGGGCTCTTCTAGGGGTAGGAAGGTTGTGCCCATGGGTCCAGGTTCTTGGTCTTTTCTGCAGAGCCAAAATAATTAGATGGTGCCAGAGTGGACTCAGGGTATGAAATCGGGGTTCCACAGGTACTTCCTCTGCAGCACAGCTAGGATCACTTCAAGCTGTTGGTCCCCAACAAGCCTTCTGGACCAAGGAAGACTTCCCTTTTTTACCAATTAGAACTGCACATAAAAAATAACCTTGGCCGGCTTGCTAGATCAAGAGACACCCCCCAGCACCATTGGAGACTTTGCCTTTGCGGATGGCTGGGAAGATCCTCACTGACTTCCCATAGGGGAAGTGTGTTTCCAGGCCTTATACAACTTTTTCTGGTTTTCATTAAGGGCTGCTCTTCAGGCAGCAGTTTCAAGCCCTTTTATGTGGTTCCGTATGGACACTTCCCTGCACTGCCTCAGATGAATCACCAGGTTGAAGGTACCTGCTCGAGGGGGATTACTCGGGGTCTGCCCGTGGCACCAAGTGCAAGAGGGGAGATGAATCATCCGAGTGTGGATCATCACAGCCCCTAACCTCCCCCAGACCCATGCTGAGGCTGTTCCTCTATGGAGCCTCCTCTCTGACCTGCAGAGAATGTCGTTTGAAAACCTCTCCCAGAAACTGTTCTGCCCTTTGGCAGCTCAGGCCTGTGGGAGCTGACCGTACCTGTGTGTTCATCCCAGACTCAGCCCTGCCCAGCAAGAGTGTTCCCAGCCTGGAACACTGTTCCATGGCTCCGTGTCTAGGGATCAAATTCAGTTATTTAATCTCTTTAGCCCATAACTCCCACCTATCAAAGGGAAAAAAGAAATCTTTCTTTTTCTTTCTGGTCTTTTCAGCTCAGCCTGGCAAGACTGTCTCCTGCATCGTGTTTGTACAGCTCCCAGCACCTGGGATTGCTGGTGCTGCCACAGTGCAATTACATGTGGTGATACTGCATTTAATGCCTTGGAAGCCAGCTCCCCAGACTCCAGGAACTCCTGAGCTGACAGAAGGAGCAGTTTGTCTTTCTGTCTCTGAACTGAGGACGTGCCTTCACCAGTACATCTTCATTAAGCTTCCCGGAAGCTGCCATGACGTACCATCAGCTGTATTGAAACAGGCTGGTGTAGCTTGTGAATCACCGTCTTTAATTTCTGCTTGTGACTGAGGATCATCCTCATCCCTATTTGGGATGAGTTTCACTCCAGCAATTGGCAGGATTAAACTCCGTTCAGAAGCACGGGTAGAGCATTATGAACAAGGGGAGAAGCCTCAGGCGAGTAGTGGTCTATTTATATCCCACGAAAGATGGACTCTGCGCATAAGAATATTCCAGCCCCTGGCACCTCCACCCCCCTCCTGTTCCTGTAGCTGCTCTCTTGAGGCTGTCTCAGCATGGAAAAATTAGCTGCTTTTTGAAAGCTGAGAGGAACCTCAGTCAACACAAGAGTGAGCAGCCAGGGATGGGGAGGTCTCTGCTTTACCGAATTCCCTAAAATCTGCTCCGTTGACGCTACACAGCAGCGAAGGAATCAGAAGTGAGCTGGGACCATTTCTGTCTCCTCACAGAGTCTGCCTCCACATTTTCAGACCGGGTCCTGTTCTTACCCTGCCTGCTTTTTAGGGCTGATTATTGATCTATATTACCTGCACTTCTCAAAGATTTTTTTGGAGGTTTTTCCCTGCAGTGCAACCCTGTCCATCCCCCAACGGTGAGTTAATCCTGCACCCTCCACGGCTGCACCAGCCACAGAAATCCAGAGGCTCAAAGAGGGTAAGGCTCTCCCCCTGTCCCCACAAAGTGCTGTGAAGATCACAGTGCCCTGCCCAGTCTGCACTGCACCCAGCTATGGCAAAGAGGGCAGAGCCCCTAACCCCAAGGCTCTGCATGTGGAGCAAGCATTTCCCCAGGTCACACCACAAAATCTATCCCACTTCCAAGGGAGGAAGAGAGGAAGCTCCCAGGAGCTAGGGAGACACAGGATCATGCCACGGCAAGGCTTCTCCAGCAGGTGCAGGATCCAACTGGCCCAGCAGCAGTCCTTAGCCCTGCCTGCAGCACAGGCTAAGCCACAGCTGCCCTGCTCCGGGGAGGGAGGGCAGCATCCAGCCCTGCCTCTGGCCCCCTCAGAGGGGCTGATACAGCAGCTCCCCTCCCCGGGCATGTCCCTGCTGCCTTTGCCTGTTGCCAGTCGGCTGTGGAGCAGCCCAGTGAGCTCTGTGGCAGAGCTGGGATTTCACACTGCACTCTATGACAAGGGATTCACCTTCCCCCAGCTCGTATTCAACAACCCCCTGCCCACAGGGAAAGGAGGCGCAGACCAGGAATGAAAGCAATGGTCCATGAGCCATCAGGAACGATGCCTCACAGAGAGCTACATTCAGCACAGACCAGAGGCAACTTAACAAGCCTTCAGCTGGGGAATCCACCTCCACTGGAGTCCTGCTCAGCCCTGCACCCAAGAACACCTCTAATATCCCCCATTTTTCACCCTCCTTTCACATATGATGGCTACAAAATATTTGTTATTTTTAATCCTGAATGACGAATTTCTCAGCAAATGGCACCTGCCCCCTGTGCAGGATGTTTGCTCTATGGCTCCAATTCACCACGGCACAAACCAGCAGAGCCAGCAAGCCGAGACTCTGCAAAAGCATGAAAAATTTGTATTCCATTGAGAGAAGAATGTTTTTCTCACAATGCTATCTCCTACCCTGCTGAACCTTTCAATATTGCCTTTCAAAATGATGAGGTGGGTAGAAAAACTGCTGAGACCAGTTTATTAGGTGGAGAGGGGCTGCTGTAATGGGGTTAACATCTCAAGATTTACAGGGATGCAAAACCTCCCCCTGCACAGCAGAACAAAGGAAAACTTTCTGAAGGAATCCCAGAAGCTGTGTTTGTCGGGAATGCTGCAAGGAGTAAAATATGCCAGGTAAGAAAATGTTTTAGTGTCTGTGGCTGAGGAGGGAATGAGATGTGTGGTGTAAACTTGTACTATGAACCACTTTTATCATCCCCATCACTCAAAATACACAGCTGAGATTTTTACTGATGCCTCTGTTGATGGGTGCAAATCCTCTAGACTGACTTGAAGTGCCAGCACTGTGGATTTGATTCAGTCACAACTGCAGCGATTTGATTTCTAAAATATCGCTGTGGCTCTAATACTTCAGTAAGACTACAGAAAAAATATCACATTGTGATACACTCTGTGTGTGTCTGTGTGTGTGCATACGTGAGACAGGCAGTGTTTCAAAGATGAGCAGCCTGAGAGGTAAATTTAGTTTTCTCATTGACCACCGAGCCTCAGCATCACCGTTTGAAACATAAACTTTATTGCAACAGGGAATTAAAAATAGTACATTTGAAAGAGTTGCAGAGTGCACGTCATCAAAGAACTAGTCAGAAATCACAACTCAAGCAAATCATGTACAATTGGAACAGAAAGTTTTATTAAAACAAGTGGAAATCAAACTCAAATTTTCCTTGTTTGTTTAATTTCACCATAACTGTAGATTGTGTATTTACAGTCTTCGCCTCTTGTGGTGAAGGTTCTGCTCAGGGCAGGGCAGGGATGGATGGGGAAGAGAGGTGGGTTTCAAAAGCTAACAGGATGTGAAAGTTTTCCAGAAGAAGTTCTTGCAGCCTGCTTTGCGTTCCCGGGGTGCCAGAGCGGGGTTTGAGTTAGCCGAGCGCTCCAGCTCCAGTCTCACTTCATCCTGCTCAGCCCCTCGGGACAAGTCCTCAGACTCCAGGGCTTCATTTTCTGTCTGACTTGGCTCTGAAAGCAGTTCTGCCAAAAAGTACTTGGCCAGTTCCTTGGGGGACAAGAGAAAGAAAGGGAGAAAGAGATAGAGAGACAACAATTACTCCTTGATTTCTGGGGGCTCACCACTCTTTTCCTCTAAGACACCTCTGTGCCCAGATCAGAGACACCCAGGATGCAGGAGGAGAAGAGGAGCCCTGGCTTTCCGAAGAGCCCATCCTGACAGCTGCTATGCAGCAGTTGTGTCAGTGATATCTACCTGGTGTGGGGAACAGACCCTGTCCTGGCTGTGACAGGGAATGAACTCGTCTTTACCTTCTCTTCACACTGCTCCAGCACTCAGTGCCGTACTCAGCCAGGATGCCATGAACCTGCTGCTAAAGTGACGTGGGAAAGGTCTTCGGGGGAGCTGGCTGGGGAAGTTGAATTGGTCACCATCTCACTGGGACTTATTTTTCTTCTAGTCCCTCCAAGCCTCAGCTGTCACCCAGCATGGATAAGGACATCGTTCTGTGCTCTGGGGAAGCTGCCTTCGTTCTGTGATCCGGAGAAACCCTTGGGAGCTTCACCAGGGGCTCTGCCCTGTGCCCCAGCAGTGCCTGTTCCTCACTGCCCCCAGCACTCAGCTGGACTGTCTCACCTCCCAGCACCAGCTGCCCAACCTGTCGCTGGCTCAGCCCCGGCGGGGAACCAGGGGATCTGTCGGGGAAGGGGGGTCTGCAGCAAGGAACCGAGCGTCTGAAACGGGGACATTGGGGAAGTCTGGCGAGGAACTGGAGGGGTCTGCAGCAGGGGTGCCAGGGGCTCTGACAGGGAACGGAGGTTCTGAAGCGGGGAATCAGGGAGTCTCTGGAGAAGAGGGAGGCTGCAGCGCGGCCGTCAGGGTGCCTAGCGGCGTGCCCGAGGGGTACCCGGGGTGTCCTCCCCGTCGCGGGAGCTCTCACCTGCTTCCCGGCGGCGGCGGCCAGCGACTTCTGCAGGAACTGCCGGAGCCGCGGGTCCGAGGGGGCGGCCGACACGGTGCCGAGGGCCAGGGCGATGGAGAGCAGGGCCAGGGCGCACTGGAGGCGGCACGACAGCATCTCGCCGGCGGGTCGGGCGCGGGAGGCGGCGGCGGGAGGCGCTGGCGGCTCCGCTGCGGCTCGGCTCCGGCGTTGGGGATCTCCTCGCCGCCCGCCGCCCTTATAAACCCTTCTCCTGACGTCAAGGCGGGGGCGCCCCCCTCGCCCCGCGCCGCCGGGGGTGGGTCTCTGGGACGGGGAGGGGGGAACGGGGCCGGGGATGCTCCGCTCTGCCCGGCGCCGGCCAAGCCTCCGCGGCCCCCCTGAGCTCCCCTCCCCTCCGGCCGCCCCCGGTCCCCGGCGCGTTTTGTCCCCAAATCACCGCCCTTCCAGAGCACCCGATCCTGCCCGTCCGCTCCCTCCTCCCCGGCCGCAAGCCCAGCGGAGCGGCAGTGGGGGGTCCCGGCTGTCACCGCCCACCCGCTGCTCTGACCCCGTGCCGCAGGGTGAAGCCCCCCAGCAGTCGCTCTGCCAAAGCCCCTCGCCCTGGAGCCGGGTCCCGCCCCGTCGGGTGAGAAACGGCTCCAGAATCCGGGGAGCTGCAAAGGGTCCCCTTAAGGGCGACTGCCCCCGGCTCCTGCAGGGGGTGAAGGGTGCTGAGGTGCCCCCGCGGGTCTCTCCGGCACCGGTCCGTTCCCAGACTCCCTCCCACGGGCAGGTTCGGGGGCAGCGAGAGCCTCCCGGGATATGCCCCGGCTCCTGCCATGGCTCTGCAGCTCCGGGAAGCGTTGACAAATCGGTGCCCGGGCCGGGGCGCGCTGGTCCCTGGCTGAGCCTGCGGGGACCCTTGTCTCCATCTCAGGGTCACTGGACGTGCTGGTCCCGTGGGAGGCACCTGTCCCGCTGGGATGGCCAGTCTCTCCCAATCCTCCAGCCTCTCCCTGTGAGCTGGCTGGTGCCCACAATGGGAAAAGCTGCTTCAGCCCCCCGAAGGACCAGCCTCCTCAGCTGTCTCCCAGCTGGCAGGAGCAGAGCAGGATGTGCTGGAAAGGGCCTCTGCTGTCAAAAAAGGGGCATCTCCTATCTCAATTTCCAGCTGAGGAAAAGTCAAAAATTTGAGGGGACAAGAATACAAGTACTGCAAAAAGGTCTCCAGAAACCTTCAAAACGACGTTTCGTTTCACGCTGAATTAATGTGCACCCCCCCACCCCACTTTCAACCCTGGTGCTGCTGGCTGGGTTTGCTGAGGCTGACCTAGGAGTATGAAGCATGAAACAAAGTGTTCCTGCTCTGTTTCACAGTCCAACAAGACAAATTGGTGCTGGTTGCTGGTTCCAGACCAGGTAGAACTTTGGGCTGAACTTCGACTGCCCCCCCTGGATGGTGCATCCCTTCCTTTGTGCAGCAAGGCTCTGCAGCCTCACATAGCTTTCATCATCTTCATCCTTCCCAAATTGTGGAACAAAATTAATGACAATCATGAGAGAATAAGCCTTCATTTATGAGGCCCTGAGGGTTGGGTTTACTTGTGCTGCATTTACAGCCAGTTTTTCCCCATCTGCCTGACGTGAACAAGGCCAGGCTCTGTGCTCCTGGGACCCTGTCTCTCTTCTAGCACTGGTCTTGCTCTGGGGAAACCGGTGGAGAAGAATCAGACCCTGCTCTGGTTTAGACACGTTCCCATGTTTTGGGCACAGGACACAGCCTCCTGCCAAGGCCAAGGGAAGTGATTGGACCCAAGAGAGCAGGTTGTCCCCAAGGGCCATGACTGTCAGAGCTTTTCTGTCCACCAAGAGCCTGTGTTAGCAGCTGGGCCAGCATCTCTCTCCTCCTGTGGGCAAAGAAGGAGAGCCAGTCCTGGGCATGGCAAATGGCCAAGGCAGAAGATGCTGGGCATCAAACCTATCCTGGCCCTCTTGCCTGCCTTCAAGAGAGGTTTCCTAGGAAAAGATTCTCTCAGCAACAGTAATTTCCCCACTTTTCCAGATGTGCCAGTAGCAGCAAGCTGGGCTCTCCTATTCTACTTCCACCGGGAACATAGTTGTTTTGTAGCCCCCAGGCTCTCCTCCTTGCACAGCCCAGCCCAGCTGTGCCACACTGCAGTGCAAGCCTGGGCCAGCTTTGCAGAAGGCTTCAACTCCCCACCAGCTCATCCCGGTTGCCACAGCCCAGGGCAGTGCAACCTGCTTGGGTTCCTCATTGGAGAGGAACAGAGATGGAAATGGGAGACAGCATTGGGTTATTTCAGACTCCCCTGTGGCTTACTGGAAGCTGTTACCTAACATCCCCTGCCGCTGCACACTCCAGGCTGGCACCTCTTCTGTCATTCAGCATGTCACCCCAAGGGGATGGGGACACTGGGAACCCCCATCACTCCTAAGGTACCATCCTCCTTTGGCGTCCACAGGTATGGATCTGCCCTGATGTGCCAGAGGGATCAGTTCAGTACCTGTATTTCCCAGGGTATGGCAATGGGCTGGAGTGCAGCCTGGCACTGCTGCATGGGATGGAGAGCTGTGCTACATTTTGTCACCCTTTGGACCCACATGTACACCAACATGGAGCTGAGAGCTGTAGGAGCCGGCACAGTGCAGGAACAACTTCCTGGATGAGTTTCCCTCTTTCTCATTTTCTGACAACTTCCTATGGGGCCAGCAGGACTCAGACACGCCTAATGGGATTTTGCAGAGTTGCATAGCTCAGTTGGAGATGGATGGGTTCCCAGTGGGCTGGCACAGATGGTTTTAGGAAGTTGGAATGGTCATGCTGCCATAAAATGGGGGAAGATACCAGACTTGATTCCCTAAGAGGTTTGGAGAGGCCATTCTCGATGTCCTGCCCAAACCCAGGCTGCTCAGCACCTCGTTCTTCCCCAGCTAATCAGAGCACCTCTGTGTGCATGAGCCCAGCCCTATTAAAGATGTTCACCCCAGAGCGGTTCCTTCCTAGCCCCTGTCTTTCCCCACACTTTGTTCTTCATTTTTGCATCTACCCAGCCCAACCTTGCCCTGCCAACCCTCCCTGGCCATCTGGCAGTGCAGGGCATCCTGCAGCAGAGCAATAATGCCCAATGGGCCTTTGGGCTAGGAGCAATGTTGTTGGAGTTGTTGTGCTCCCTACAGTCCAGTTCCAGGCAAGCACAGACCCTCAGTCACACTGGGAATTCCTGGCTTTGATGTTCACTGGCTACTATGGCTTTTCCAGACACGTGGGGACAAGGCTTGGAAGACCAGGTTGGCTCTGACTCCATCTCTCAGTGCAGTCCTGGAGCTGGGTGGCTGTCCCTCTGTTCCCCCCTCTGCCTGAGGGAGGCTGGAGGAATTACGTCAGTGTCCCCCAGCAACAGGGGAACTATGACTGCATGGAAATGTCTTGGATTTGTCCCACTGAATTTCAGAAGCTTACCAGAAGAAAGCAAAAGTGTGGTCATTTTCTTCTCTCTGGTCATGCCCTCCATCAGGAGATGACTTGGCTCCTGAGCCAGAGCAGCCTCAGAAAGGCTCTGACATCCACCTTGGCTGTTTTTACCCTCTTGGGATTCAGCTGAGATTATGAGGCCGGTGAGGCAGGACCAGAGACAAAGCTTTGATGGGAATGTTCCCCTAGAAATATCTCAGCCTGTTTAAAGGAGAGAAACTGAACTCCCATCAGGTCTGAGCCTTGTTGACAGATACGATGTTGAATGGACCAAAGTTCTCAGGTAATATTTGGGAGCATCACTCTGATGTTCTCCTGAAAAAACTTTGTGTTTCGTTTCAAGGAAAATCTGAAGGAAAAATACCATGTACTTTTGTTCGGAAAACCACCTTGTGCTGACCCGAAGGAACCAGCGATGAAGGAGTGGAGAAAGGAAGTCCCTCTGCTCCGTACAAGTCTGGGCTGTCTCCTACGGAGGACTCCTGGGGAAGGGGTAAGGGCAGACCTCCAGACATCCTCATGGCTGGCGCAGGCACGGAGCAGCGAGTGAGTCGCAGATTGATTTACCAGTTCCCCTTCCCCCAGCTCCTCTATGGGATCAGTGTGCTCTGAATTTTTTGCACTCATTCTCCAGCCAGATAAATCCATCATCCGCTCGGCTGTGGCAAAGGCAATTCTGTTCCTTTCTTTCTGCCGCAGCGCTGCAGGGCATGTGGCTTTGCAGACGATTGAATTGCATTGAATTCCTGTGACTACTTCCTTACCCCCACGCGTCCAGCTTGCTCCACAGACCCAGCGCAGTCCAGCAATGCGCGGGTCTGTGTGCACAGGCTGCGTGCTCGGCAGCGAAGCGTGCCCTCTGCTGTCACCGCAGCCGTCAGCCCGGGTCCTACTGCACCTTACCTCCCTCGCTATCTCCTGCAAAACACTCTCCACTCTCTCAGCTCTGCTTTTACGAGCAGGACCGTTTTGCCATGGATCACTACCTTGCCAGCAGGGAAAACCGCTTTTCTTTATGTTCTAGCACTCAGGCTGGTAGGGCTGAGTGGTGATCTGGGAGCCAGGGTGTGACATTCCTCATTCTTCCTCTGGACATGCAGCTGGTGCTGCGGGGCAGCAAGGAAGCTGCTACAGCCCAACAGCTCTAGCAGCTTGCTGAAAACCTAATAGAGAAGGTTCCTGCGCCGGGAGATCCAGATGAGTGGAGAAAGAGTGGTCAGTCATGCCTGAGTGATAACAAAAAACAAGAGCTCAATACGGAAGAGAGGCTCTGGCTGAATGGTACCATGTATCCCTGAAATGGGCCACACAGAGAGCAGTGATGTTGGGGTTGTACATGAACAACAGCCATGAGAGGTTTCTGTTTTTATAGTAAAATTTGGGCACAGATCAAAAAGAATTTGCCTCTCCATTAATTACAAGCCTCTGGGATTTCTGCTCCAGTAGCAAAGAGGGAGGGCAGTCAGACTGTGGGGGTTCACAGAGGCAGGATTCTAGTACCTAATTTTTGAAACGTCTCTGTCTAAGAGCCCGAGCTGTGTTTAGGATTTCTGATGCTGCTGCCTGAGATTTATTCCCAGTCTCAGCCACCTAGGATGCTGTCATGGCATCTGTGGGGCTGGTGGCAGCTGCCTTGAAGGGAAAGGGAAAAGGAAAGGGAAAAGGAAAAGGAAGAGAAAGGGGAAGGAAAAGGGAAGTATATGGCAAAGACAAGGGAGAGATCAGCACAAACATGTGCAGAAGCACAGCTGAACAGGCTGAGCTAATATGTATAATATGAGAGTTAAATACCAGGGTGTTTACCTGTTATACTGCAGGGGCTGTCAGGAGTCAGGGATGGGGCTGTGTTTGAGGCTGTACAGAGAGATGCTGGCCTGTGCTATGACGAGTTACTAGCATAAGGCAAGAGATGATGGGTGCAGATGGATGAGCACACAAAATCAGGAAATATGACAGGACTCTGCTTTCTCTCTGTATATAACTCTCCTCCATAAACACCACCTCTGTTCAGCCTGGAAAAGGCTCCGGGGAGACCTTATAGCACCTTCCAGTAACTAAACGGGATTATAGAAAGTTGGAGATGGACTTTTTTACAAGGACATGCAGTGACAGACAAAGGCGAATGGCTTTAAACTGAAATAGGGTCAATTTAGATTAGATATAAGAAAGTAATTATTTACTGTGAGGGTGGTGAGGAATAGGTAACCTTGAGAAGCTGCGGATGCTCCATCCCTGGAAGACCAGGCTGGATGAGGCTTTGAGCAACCAGATCTTGTGGAAAATGTCCCTGTCCACGGTTGGAACTGGATGATCTTTAAAGTCCCTTCCAGCCCAAACCATTCCCTAATTCCAGGACTCGGTGCTCAAACTCCGACTTCCACTGCCCTCTTGTGGAGCCTCGGCAGAATGCAGCGGAGCGCCCCGGCCCGGCCCCGGCCGCGGCCCCGGCCCCGGCCCCGGCCCCGGGGGTCGTCCCTCAGCGCTGCCAGAAGGAATAAAGCGTCCCCTCCCCGAGCTCTGCTCACTCCCCTGGAGTCCGAATCCCCATTTCCATGCTGGGCCTTCCTGGCAACCAGCCATTTCATAGGTTTGGTGGTGGCCTTCCCTCTGAACGCCAGCCTGTCTCTGAAGCTGCCTTTTCCAAGGGCAAGCAACCCGGCAGTACCGACACGGGCAGGGCTGAGCAGTCCAGTGCTTGTGGGTATAAAGCAGGCATAAAACAGGTGTAGGGCAGCTCTGTGACGGCTCCCTCGCCTCTCCAAACACCATCCGTGCCAGATGCCTGCAGGCCTTTGACCGCGGATTGCTATCTCTGCAGCTGAACCGCCTGGAAAAGCCATGACATCACTGTTTAAAAAAAAATAAAATCCGTCAGGAGGAGGAAACCATGCTCCGGCACAATACAGTATTTATTTTGTAAGTGCAGCTGAGCAAGTCAATGGGAAATAGAGGTCGTGGCTACACAGCTGCTTGTCTGGGGCAAGTGGAGCTGTCAAGCCCAGCTCAGCCGCTTCCAAAAGTGACAACTGCGGTAACCAGAGAGGCGGTGAGCTCAAAGGCAAGCAGGTCCTGACAGGGAGGGGAGAAACCTAAATATGTGTGTCAAATGAGAGCAGTATGTGTGTCAAAACCCTGTCGTGAGGACAGCCAGCTTTACTAAACATTAAAAACCCACCAGGGAAAGGTAGAAAGGGAAAGCAAGTGAGGGAGCAAGGCGGGAAAGGAAGACTTTGCTATTGTCAACACTCAGGCAGTGCTCCATTTGTGGTCCTTTTCCCACCACCCTCTGTCCAACACAAGTAAGTTGGTGAGGGCTCATGCTGGCCTCAGCCTGTGGGGTGAAAAATAGGCTCTTGCCCAGAAGGATGCTTGGGAAGACCTCACTCCACGAAATGCCTGCCCCACAGCAGGCAGGCGCTTGCTGCAGGCTGCCAGGCAGCTGTCCTGCCCGGCCAAATCAAACAGGAGGAGAGAGAGGCTGGCTCCAGCTCATTGCTCAGCCCTTGCCTTTTTGTGGGGCTTCTTCACCTGCCAGCAGATCTGATCAAGCCAGAGGAGCTGGGGGTCAGGAAATCACAGAATGGCTTGGGTTGGATGCAATGCTAAAGATCATCTTGTCACAACCCCCTGCCATGGGCAGAGACACCTTCCACTAGCTACAGTTACTCAAGGCCTCATCCAGCCTGGCCTTGAACACTGCTGTGGATTTGACATCCACATCTTCTCTGGGCAACCTGTCCCTCTGCCTCACCACCATTATGGCTAAGAATTTCTACCTAATAGCTAATCTAAATCTACCCTCCTTCAGCTTAAGGCCATCCCCCCTTGTGCTATCACTACATGTCCTGGTGAAAAATCCCTCTCCAGCTCTCTTGTGGGCTCCCTTTAGGTACTGTAAGGTGCTCTAAGGTCTCCGTGGAACCTTCTCCAAGCTGAAAAGCCCCAATTCTCTCAGGCTGTCTTCATAGAAGACATGTTCCAACTCTGTGACCAGCTTAGTGGCTCTCCTCTGGACTCATTCCATCAGGTAAATTGTCTTCCATGTGCTGGCGGCCGCAGAGCTGGACACAGTACTACAGGTGGGGTCTTGCAAGACCAGAGTAGGAGAAGTTAAAAAGTTTAATTTTCAGCCTGTAAAAACATGTTTATTTAGAGGCAAACAGGAGAAGGCAACTGCTTTGTCTTTAGATGAGCACATAAAGCAAGAGGTCAAAGATGTTGTAAGGAAGAACAGCAGACTTAAAAGCCACAAGGTCACAAAGATGAGAACCAGCCACTCCATCCAGGTCAGCAGCCTGTCCAAATCCAGAGGCTATGCTAAGCAAGGCAATTCCTCTGGAGAAACTTCTCTAAGAATAGCATTGCTGTTATTGGTCATCATGATCCCACTTATGGGGCCCAAAAGCATCTTCATAGCTCCTGGTCCTAAAAATGTTCAGCTAATGTCAGCAATAGTCGTCTCAGCCTGCTGTGACCATCAGAAGGCCAAGTCAGAGCAGAGAGGGTCCTGCAAAACAGCAATTGGTTCTCCCTCTTCCTGGAATTTTCCTGCCATGCAAGGCTGCTTTGGTTGTGTCACATCCACCTCTGTCCCATGGTGTGTTGAAAAACACATCCTCTTCATCTCCAGCTCCTCCTCAGCGCAGCCCCTCCTGACCCTGCAACCAGCCAGGCCCTCCCCTTCCTGCTGGCACTTCCAAGTGCCCCCACTGTGAATCATCTGGCAAGCCCTGAACCAAAATTATCTGTGAATTAACTAAATTCAAAATGAAACTCAGGCCCCACCCCGGGCCGTGCTGAGCTGTGGCTGGGCTCCACACCAGCGCTGGTTCCAGCCAGTCCTGCCCGTGTAATGCAGAGAAAGTTTTTGCACGCGGCTCTTTGGTTTTCTGAAACCAGCCATCGCAGAGCAGCACCGAGCTGCTGGGCTGCCTGCACAGAGCTCAGGGCCTGGGCACTCCAGGCTTCTCCCAGCAAGCCACAGCCATCCAAAGAGAGCAAAGCAGCTCCTCTCCCTGTCATCGTGAGGCCAGGGACTCCCTCAGGCTGGGCTGTCTCAGCTCTGGCCCAAAGCCCACGTGCAATGGCTGGAAGCAGAGGTGCTCTCAGCCAGTGAGGTCCTGGATGGGGTTACAGACCCTGCTCCACTGAATCGTCTCACAAGGCAGGCAGAACAACAGGCCCCCACCATCCCAGGCTCTGAAAAGAGAGGAGCAGCAGGCAGCCATCTCCCCTGAGCAATTCTGGCAAGTGCACTGGATTCCAGGAAATATAAATAACTACTCAGCCATCTGGAACTGTCCCTGGGCTGCTCAGCAAAGGTCTCTCCGAGGCTCTGCCCTGCTCCTGATGGCTACTCAGTGGCAATGCAGAGAGGACCGAGGGGGTAGCACAGTCCCCACCAGGATCCAGAGCAGCAAGCTTGAGTCTTGCTCAGACCTCCTGCCAGAGACCACCTTCACTTGATGCTGGAACAGGCACCTGCCTTCAACACAGGGCCAGAGCCACACCAAGCCAAGAGCTCACACCAGATCTCAGGATGCTCAACTGCTTCCCCAGGCACCAGCAAGGCTCCCAGGTGCTTAAGGAGAAGGACACGCAAGAACAGACCTCTCACTCCATCATACATCACTTTTCTTCATTTTATTCTTTTATTTGTACAGCTATATTTTACAGAACGCATTAATGCAGTTTAGACACAGCCCAAACCCTGTCTCCCGAGATTGTTTATAACACAAGCATGTAAAATAAGACCAAAAAAAAAATCCAAAACAAAAAAAATAAAACATTCCCCCACTAGAGAGTTCCACCAAAACTCCTTTTGCAACATCAGGCTGTACCTTGAGGAAACTGAGCTCAATATAGTCCATACACTGAAAACTTCCATTGAAAAGAAAGGCACCGTGCGAAACCACATTTTACATATATACAGACTGAGAACTAGAACAAAAAAATTACACTTTATTATTATTTTAAATTCCTTCTGCAGCTTTGTTGGTTTAATACACACTTTTTTGTAAATTGTAAACCTTCACTTGCAAAAAAATACAAATACACTGATGCATTTAGACAAAATATTTTCTTACTTGTACAGATGCAATACTTTAAAATATCTCCTTAAGTGCTCTATCATAATAAAGATTCTCAGAGTGGCTTCTGCCTGCAGAGTCCAACTGAGCCTTTAATGCATTTTATATATTTTTAATATAGCTTTTTAAAGGTCTATATATATTTATTTTATATATATATATTTATATATTTATATCTATATATATTTACAACTCTGCCATAGATTCCTTCACCTTTGGTTAAAAAAGTTAAAGCCCTCTCTTTAATAGCATACTTTCTCTTTAAAAGAACACACATTTTGCATACAAAAGAAAAAAATCTGTTCCCATAAATCAACATTACATTCCTCATCTTCAAACGGCAAAGGCTGTGAAGGTTAGACTCCAGAGTTTATCAACACTCCACTGCACAGACATTTAAAATGACTATTTTAAATTTTTTAATGTTTTATATACAGTAAGAGCTGAATAATTTTATTTTTTCTTTTTGTTTCACATAACTGGGAAAAATAAAACCCGTGTATTTGTAATTTTTTTTTTTTAATTTCTAATATTTTTCCACCTATCTGTACTATGGGTTTAGAGGCACTCCATCATGTGATGAATATTTTTTCTTTCTCTCTCTTCTTTTTTTTTCTCTTTTAAAGTGTTGCAAGTATCCTTTGGACAGCTTCTCCCCCCAGTGCCCCCCAAGACGACCTCCTCCTGGGAAATCCTCTGCCTTCAGCAGGCCTTGGGGAGCTCCGGAGGCACCTCGCTGGCCGAGATGCGGTACTGCACCTTGGTGTTGGTGATGGCCCCGTGCTTCTGCCGCAGGTGGAGCCGCAGCTGGCTTTTGTGGCGGAAATGCAGGTTGCACTTCTCACACTGTGGGGCGACAGGCAAAGGCAGAGGGTGTGAAACGCCACGGCAGGGGACACGTCCTTCCCCTCGGGCCACCACATGCCTGCTGTCCACCAGAGACCCAGGACACGGCACCCACTAAACAGGTGGGTGAGGGAAAAAGTGGGAAAGCGGTGGGAGGAGCAGCACGTGGGGGCACCCCATCCCAGGCTTTCAGCATCATATACTGGTTTATGGGATGCACAAAGGGCAAAGTCCCTGAGGAGATGGCTCTGGCTCTGACAGACCTAACACCAAGCTCCATATCTAGGTGATCAAACCAGCTACAGGGCTATTTCTAGAGCTGCTTTTGACCTCTGCCAAGCTGGATGGCTCCAGGAAGTTTAGATGTCAATTCCTACTTGGATTCTCTCTCTAGCAGATGGTGAAAGCCAGGAAAGCCCCAGCAAAAAGCTGGGAGCCCCCAGGGCTGCAAGCAAGGCAGGGCAGACTGCTTGCTGGGTGCGATTATCACCATCAGACGGGAGCTCAGGCCAGGCTGTCTGCTCCTTTCCCCCATCCCTGCACACCACAGGCAGCTGTAATTTAAGCCATAGCTATTTGAAGAAGTGTGACCTTCTTCCAGATGGGGTGGAAGGAAAGAGCAACTAAGATGTATCCAGCTTGGGCTGCATGTCAGTGTTTCCAACACAGCCACGCCTGAAAAAATACCACATCAGCATCAGCTAATGCCCGGGAGGGAAATGGGGCACGAGAAGCAGGGATGTGACCTTGGTGCAGGGCCTCATGAGGCTGGCAAAGGGTATTAGGATGCTGCAACCAGCCCATGCGAATGCCCTCATTCTTCCCAGCGCCGCAGGCTTGGCAGCATCCTCCCCCAGCCCAAGCCGAGATTCCCCACCAGCAAAAAAAGCAGGGCCACTCACATGATACGGTTTCTCTCCTGTGTGGATTCGAAGGTGACTTTTGAGGGTCTGCAGGTGGCGGAAGCGTGTGCCGCAGATCTCACAGGGGTACGGCTTCTCCCCGGTGTGAATGAGCACGTGAGCACGGAGATGGGCCACCTGCAGAGAGCAGCTCTGGGTCAGGACAGCCCCAGGGAGGAAGGCATCCCGCTGGGAGCAAGGGTATCCCTGTGGGAATGGGGTTCTGCCCACACATCTTTTTTGGTCTGTTGGGTTCCAGGTGGGAGTCAGGGCCATGTGTCTGAGGCCTGGTATCTCCAGTCCTTAAGACCAAATGGAGCAGAATAGCTACAACCAGCAGTCAGGCTTCCTTACTAAGCCAAATTGTCCCCCTCAGACCTTAAGGTCCGTATTTACCCCATGGCACCACGGGAACAGCTGCTCAAGGCAGCAAGCTGGGCCATCATCAGCCTCCTCCCTGCCATGAGGCATCACCAGTCTTGGTGGTGAAGATCTGCCAGTCTTGGGCAGAAGATCTGACCATACCCCACCTCCCCAGGCACTGCGGGTCCCAGACGCTACACGTACCTGGACAAATCTGGCCCCGCAAGTCTCACACTTGTAGGGTTTCTCCCCAGAGTGGATGCGTGTGTGGGTTTTCAGGTTGGCTGGTCGGTTGAACTGTGCCCCGCAGATGTTGCAGCGGTACGGCTTTTCTCCTGCAGAGCCCAAAGAAAGGGTGAGGGATTAGCTACAGGTGTGCTCAGCACCCAGGATCTGTGGTGCTCCCCAGAGCTAAGCCCGTTCAGATGCTGGGCCCCATGGCATGAAGCACTAGCCCTGACTCCTGTCCCTTTTGGAGACGGCTGTGGACAAGCAGCATTGGTCAGGGTGTCTACAGAGCAGGGTGAGCTCAGGAGGTAGCTTTTCTCTTTTGGATTGGGAGCTGCAGCCTTCAGGGCAAGACAGGAAGTCAGGCAGGTCTGCCAGCAAGGATTAACAGCATCGTTCCTTCTGACCCTACATCTCCCTACAGCTGTCAGTAATCACCCTTGAACCCTGCCCTGGTACTTGTGTTGTCTCAGTCCCCTCCACAGCCCTCCTGGAGCTCAGCTGAGACTGCAGGAATTTGGGTCTAATTCAGTGCAGCAGCACTGAGTTGTCAGCCTAGACTTCCCTTCCCCAGCTTGTGGACTGGCTGTTGACATGTTAAGCATTAAAAGCATGAAATAAAATAAGCCCTAGGTTTGTCAGCAAATGACTAAACCCTTAATATCCTCTTCCTTTCTCAGCTTTCATTGTGCTGATTCACAGAGTCTCTCCATTCACAGATTTTCCCATCAGCAGAGTTTATGCCAAGCTAGATGTGACCTGGATTTCTAGGATGTAAAAATAAATCTCAGACATCTCCCTAAATGTTCTTCTGATTATTTTTAATTTTTTTTTTTGCTTAAGTCTACCACAAAGTTACCTGGAGGCCATGCATTTGCTCCCAGCTATGCATTTTGCAAGACACCTTTAAAAACAGTGGTGCCCAGTGCTTTACAGCAAAGGAGGTTATGTTCCACCCCCGCTGCAAGGGCAGGTATCTCCCCCATTCCCAGGCTTGGTGCTCTGTCCAAGGACTCTGTGGCAGTGCCAAGTAAAGCACCTTGCTCTTCCCATCAGGGACATCTTGTGACAGAGAGTAGAGGATGCTGCACCCGGCACAAACCCAGCCATAAACACCCGCATGCTCACCAACCCACAGCCTCCCCAAAGCTGTCCCCACGGCCAGCACTGCACCTGTGTGGACGGTTTTGTGGCTGGCAAGGTTCCCCTTGTAGCGAAAGGAGGCCTGGCAGCGGTCACACTTGTAGGGCTTGTCACTGTGGACTTGCAGAGAGTGTCTCTTGAGAGAGGCCTCCTCGGAGAACCGGCAGTCACACTCGTTGCAGAAGAAGGCTCCGTTCTCTGGGAGGGCAGAGAGGAGAGCAATCAGATGGGCAGTGCATGGGCCACCTTCTCGATAGGCTATGGGATGGATTTGGGATGGAGGAGAGGGGCAGCCAGAGCAAGCATATGAAAAAGCAGACAAGCGCAGATGTTCATGTTCAGTCGTGCTTGCACCGTGCCGTTACCTCCTGACCTTGTGCACACAGCAACAACATGCATTTGAGAGAGCAAAGTCACCACGAGCCCTAGTTTAGAGCTCTCTCTTTCCTTTAGTGACACACAGGCTGCTTCCAAGAAGCCAGCATGTCACCTGGACATCTTTCAGAGAGGTCCATGAAAGCACTCAGGTTATCAGGCATCCTCTGAAGGATGCTCAGCTCTGGAGCAACTCCTGCACCTTTAGAGGTCTTTAACCTCTACCCGTACAGAGGTCTGCCTTGAGCTTGGGAAGACAATCATCACCCAAATCATAAGGCAGGTTCCCCCACTAGGAGGGTGCCCAACTCTTAAATGTTGTGTTGAGTGTTACCACAGTGAGGTTCCCTCCTTGGATCTCTGCCCACACTACAGGTGGCAATGCTGCATTCCCCCTCCCTGAGCTACAGGCAGATGAGTGCACAGATACCTGTCTTTGGGCTTGTGGGGTTTTGCAACAAGATTGCAAGCCTCATTATCTGCATATCCCCAGATGTGCACACTGGGCTCCCCGATTATAAAGATATCTTGACGGATGCATGAGACATGCCAGCTTGCCCAATCCCCATTACGGTCATTACATCTGTCAGGCTTGTTCTCCTGTGGTTCTGGTGGGGTGGGGTGCACTTGTTTCCCGTCCTTACCTGCCAGGTTTGCAGCAGGTGACTAACTCCCTGCACAAGGTATCTGGATGGTGCTGGGGATGGGGAGGAAGGAAGCAAATCCCACGTGCCTGTATCCCTCATACGCATGCACACAGCTGGGCAGGCACTTAAGAGGGGGCTGTAAAGCACTGTGGGGTCCACCAGCATTAGAGACAGGCCTGACTGTGTGTTTGATCACAGGACACTCAGTCATGGGTCCCTACATTGCACAGCCCCCATAGCTGCTGGTTGAAAAAGATGACCAAGGATGCAAGACTCACCGCAGCTGGAGTCAGAGTATTCAGACTGGGTTTCCCCCATCTCTTCTCCAAAGTTTGAGCCGGGGGTATGAAGGCACATCTCAGTATGTTGTGGGGACTGGCAGCCACAGGAGCTACACTTCGATGAATGCATGTACAGTGGGGACTGCCCTTCGCTGCTCCGAGGGGACCCATCCCGGGACCTGTGGAAGGACAGCAACGTACACAGTCGTGAGAAGGCTCTTGCTGTGCTCCAGATACCGGACCCTTGTTTGCACCGCTCTCAACACAAGGGACAGACATGTTTTTTGGGGACATCTTTGTGGTGAGATGCACAGCATAACCCTGATCAGCAACAGGTCCTTAAGCCTCAAACCTTCAGATGCCCATCACCAAATGACCTCAAATGTCTTTAGAAACATCCAGGTCCAGAGGACAGCATATTTTTCCCTGATACTTTAGCCACTCCAATGCTTACAGCCAACAGAAAGCTTGAGGCATAGGGAGTCTGGTGGAAACACAGGCTAGGCAAATCCAGGCTCCAGAAGTCATCCAGAGCTGCCAAAGCTACCCAGGGATTCACAACCCAATGTTCCCAGTTCCTTTGCCAGTCCAGGTTGGCACCACTATAGTGGGGACGGTGGGCACTCAGACAACGTCACTGGCAGCCCTCCACCAAATGCAGGGGATTCCATCTGCTCATGACTGGACTTCCCAGCCCAATGCTACAGATATTTCACACTTCCAAACCCTCACCAACAAGGCAGGAAGTCCTATTTCTCACGGGGGAGGGGCATGGGGGGTGGAAATCTTCTCACCTGTTAACAATATTGTTGAGTCTGCTCGCTTGTGGGATAGTAGAGTCTTCGCCATTCACGCTTATCTTGGTGGGAGATTGCACATTGAGATGCTCCGGCTCCATGGACTGCTGGCAAGTGGACATGGGCACATAGGTGCGAGGAGAGAGGGTTCCCATCTCGTTCTGGTCAGCGCTGTCTTGCTTGGTGTTCTGGTTGAGAGAGTTGAGGACAATGAACTTGTACTTCTTCCAGTTGCAGGCTTTGGGGTCTGTGGGGCTCTTGGTGAAGAGGGAGCTGGAGTTCTGACCGATACGGGCATTCTTGCTGCTGCTGGACTCGGTTGGCGAGTTGGGCTGACAGTCTGACTTCTGTGGGCTCTGGGGGCTGATGAGTCCCTTGCGGTCCAGGGGTGTGTTGGTGGGCTCAAAGTGCTGGCTGATCTCGTCCTCTGAAGAGGTCCGCTCCTCCTCTTTGGCCACTTTGTCGCAAGGGAAGTAGGGATTGTTCCGGATTGAAGGGATGACAGGTTTGGGCCCAGAGGCCACGCTGTAGTGCATGTCACTCCTGGCTTCCTCAGCAGCACCTTCTTTTGGAGCATAGATGGTGGCGTGGCACATGTTGGCAGAGATGTCGGTAATGGTTCTCACGTACTCGGTGGGGATTGTCCTGGAGCTGTCGCACGGCAGGATCCTCTCCTTGGGGAAGGCACCTGCCCTTGAGAGTTCAGAGAGAGGCATCCTCATCTCCCGCAACTCATCATCCACCAGGAAGCTATTTAGAGGGAGAGGGCTGTATCCGTGGTAGGAAATGGGGGATCCAGACAAACCGTTGATCAAGCCAGGTGCAAAGGCCCTCCCATTGCAGAGGGACCCATTTTGAAGAGGCATGCCGTTCTCCGAGACATCTCTGCTCCGATAAGCCATCACCTCTGGGTGGCCCAGCATCCGTCCAGCCAAAAACTCTTCCCTTGGCGTCTTCACAGCAGACACCATCTCTGCTTCACTGGAATCAGGGAAAACAGGAGGGATACAAAGTCATTTTCAGCCCGTAAAGATACATGTGCAGATACTTTGTCAGTTCTTCCCCGACCACCCAAACACACAGTCCCAGGCTCTTCAAAGTTCACCAAGGGCACTCACCTAGACTTGACAAACCTTCGGCAGGTGTCAACCACGTGCTCCATCTGCAGGTAGAGTGCTGTGGCCATCACGGCCATGATATTGCTCTCCCTCAAGTTCAGGCGGGAGGTGTACATGAAGTCCAAGAGGATGCAAAACCCCTCAGGGTTAATTTCAGGGTCTAGGTTGATGACATTCAAGTTGCACTTGAGCTGGTCAGTGAAGATGCTGTAGAAGAGGCCACTGTGGTGGGGAGATGGTAGAGAGGACAAGTGTTATGACAATTCAAAGGAAAAAAGGAGAATTTGTACAAAATCCCTGAGTACAGAGGGGTTTGAGAATGGGAAGGGAGGAGGAAGAGGCAATTACAGAATTCCCTGAGCTTCCCCCTTATTATCAAGCTTGGTTTCTCAGCTTAGTAAGCGTCTTCTGAACTGCACTTTTCCCAACTGGAACAGCCTGCTTTTAGATCTCACCTGCTCAACAGCTCCCCACTGCCTCCATTTAGTAATTCCCCAGCTTTTTTGGTTTTTTTCCATTGTTGTTCTTACCACCATCCCCTTCCTACTATGACTCATTTCTTTCAAAAGCCTCTCGAGGCATCCACACACAGTCTTAAACCAGAAAAATAAAAAAAAAGGAGAAATGTTGGCAAAACATTTTTCAGATATTTTAATAGTCAAAGCTTGGTTTTTTGAAATCTTTATACCATGTCAGCAAGAGAACCTGGAAGGCATTTGCTGTAATTCAATTGGGCAATGGTGGGATATTAATTAGCATTTACTAGGAAGGAACTCCAGCAATCTTAGGAGCTGGAAAGGGATTTTGGACCCCATCAGGCTTTAAAAAAAAAAAAAAAAAAAAAAAAAAAAAAAAAAAAAAAAACATTAATCAACTAAGGTGGGTGCAGCCAGCAGTCTGGGAGCCAGGGAGGAATAGCTCTAAAAATAGTGGTGGCAGGGAACACCTCGGTCACAGAGGACTCGCTCACCCCAGCGAGCATCCAGCCCTCCCTCTTCTATCCTGTCCCTGTGGCACATTTGTGCTTTGCCTTCAGGGATGTGCCTCACATCTGCTGTGCTCCCGTTGGTCTCCATGGGCTGTGTGTGGGCAGATGCGGGCACACAAGGAGAGAGGTGAGGGCAGCACACTGGAGGGAAGCGGTCTCAGCTCTAATCCCATTACAGGTACAAATTTCTTGGCAGCCCCTTTCAGTTCTGCTTCTCTGCCTCTGTTTCTCCATGAATCCCACGAGCTCCCTCAGGACTGCAGCAGCACTTCTGGAGGCCAAAGCCTGAGGGAGCAAGGAGGGAGGCAGGGAAGGACCCTGCTCTCACCTGCAGGCCATCAGGACTGTTTTGTGGGCTCTAAACTGCTCCCGGTTCACGATGATGACAACATCAGTTAGGATATCCCGGCTTCTAAGGCGGTTGAGATTGAGGAGGACGTCGCTCGCGTGGCGGGTGAACTGGATGCAGCTGTCTGCTGGTGAGGCCATCTTGAGTCTGCGTGAGACAGAAGCATCAGAGGAAGATGAGAATGGAGAACAGCCAGGCAAGTACCCTAAACCCAGGGAGGAAGCAGCTGCTGCTCTGGGACATGCTCAGATGGCCAACTGCTCCTGGCAGGGGCAGCACCAGCTCCTTGGTCCCAAGGCAAGCAGTCCTGCACCACACCAAGCTCTTGCCAGGCTGCCTAGTGAGGTCCCTGAGCTGATAGTGAGACCTGGCATGTCTCATCTCACCCAGCAAGCTGGTGGGTGAAGGCAATCAGACCCTCCTGAGGATTAGCTAACCATCTCTTCTTTCTCTCTGCCTCACCCATGGCAGCCCCACCCCAGCCCACTCCGCCCACTCAGGTTCATCTCCACAAACCTTCCAACAAAGCTCCTAGCCTTCCAACCTCCCTCAGGAGCTATCCTCCTCACCTGGGTGATGTCTGGCTGTAAATGAAGCCACAGGAATCAAAACAAGCCTTAAGGTCCCAAGTGAAGTTGAATGATTTCAACATCTAGAATATCCAGCCCACAGTGGAACACCAGCCCTCACCCAGGAAACTACCTTCCTACTCCCAAGTGATGGCCACTCTGGAGAAGACCTGTCCACAGTTTCCCAATTAACTGGTGAGGAGTAGAACTCATCTAACCTGCTGGGCTGCTACCCACACCATGGCCCAGGTCCCTCCCCATGAGCAAGGTTCAGGTTAGTCGAGGAATATGAAGCCTTCCCCCAACACAACACCTGCTGACCCATCTCAGAGGTGTTCTCCCAACCAGCACCCAGGATGGCCTACATCTCCCTGAGGTTTGGGCTGGAATGTGCATCTTTTGTGTCAAATTCTTCCACGATCAATCCCCTCCCATAATCCCGACTCCTCCCTCCCCAGTGGCACATGAACGTACAGTAGTTTCTACAGAGCAGCTGCTCTCCCAAAAACAAATTCCAGCTGGGTCTAATGAAACAGTTCATTAAGGAAAGGGGGAGGGAGGTTAGGAGGGAAAGCACAAAATTTAAATTTACATACCCAATGCCTCAATTCACAGTCCAAAAGTTTCTTTCAAACCTACAAATAAAGCACAAGAAAACAAACACCACATTAGATGGTAATTATGAATTGGCCCTGGCAGGTCACAAGGCTGCTGTTTCGCTCAAGTATCAGTTGGATAAAAGCTAGAGATAACAAACCTTCTACTCTCCAGTAAGGTTAACATTTGTTTCTTCCGGTACAGTACGTTCTTATCACAACCACAGGCTTTGAGAATCCAATCATAGCTTCTTCCACACCCTCTAGCCCAAGCCATGGGCGTATGCCAAGGAGATTTTCATTTCCATGACTCAGGAACTTAAAGGCAGGTGGGGAAGGGAAGTCAAGCGAGAATTTTCTCACCACTTCTTTCGGAGATAACTCTTCCCCTGCCATGACTGAATTCCTGTCCGGTGCCACATTCAAGACCCATGCCATATTCCCAGCACCTTGTAAACAGGTATGACATACACACAAACATCTGCTGTCACTCTGCCCAGTAACCCACATGCTCCAGCCACTGGTAAAAATGCCCTGGGATGGGACTGCTGAACAGATTTGGGAGGATACAGGCATCAAGTACCAGTGACTTGGCCAGGACTGCAAAGGAAGCAGTGGTGGAGACAATGAGGACGCAGAACAAATGCCCCTTCCCCTTGCTGCTGCCAAAGCCTTCCCTTAAACCACAAGCTGTGTCTCCAGGCACTGGCTTCACCAGCAATGTAGCTGGGGCAGAACAGCAAGGAAACACAGGAGTTAATTGCCTTCCAGAACTCAGACTAATCCTCCAAAATTTACTTAAAACCAAACCCAATTTACTTGGCATCAATGCAGGAAGAAGGTCCTCAGGCAGTTGCCTCAGTAGCTAGAAGCACAATAAATAAGTGAGCCAACAAACCCCAAGACCTTCATCACACTATTTTGAGGACCAACCCCCAGACTATTAAGACTGCCAGGCACTTGCAGAAAGCCCAATCACCCCTGTGAGGACAAGTGTTGCCTTCCCTCTCCCTTGCGGGAGATGTGCAGGCCTGGAGCCCAAGCTCCCCTCCCATCCCCAGAGCCACTGGGATGAAGAGATGAGATTTAAGGCAAGGTATCACGCGCAAAACCCAGAGGGTGTCTTACAGCTTTATTCCAGCCATCAAACACAAATCTTCAGAGCCACTCTGAGCCTGGCCAGCTTAAAACTTTATGCACATACAAAAAGTGACTCATTTCCCAAATACTGCAGACTCTGACCTTTCTGTACACGTTCACTGCCAGCCACTCACTGCCGTCAATTGCAAGCCAAGGGACTCACAGTGCTCTGCAAGGAGCCCAGCACACACCCCTGTGTCCACATGAGCAGATGTGTGCGTTTGGGGCAGCTGGCTGGCACCCCAATCTCAGCGGCAGACATACCCTGCCAAGCTCCGGGGAGTCACCTCAGTGTCACAGAGGTGAGGGGATGACCCATTTGTAAACCAACAAAGTTACAAACAGCGAGATGAACTCTGCACCCGTGAGCATCATGTGAGAAGCTACTATGGTCACCAAATTCCCTTACCCACAGCGAGGGCACAGCACTGCCAGGGGGGACACCCAGCTTCTCTCCCAGAGCTGGACGCCAGCACAGCCCCCTCCCCACCCTTCCAAATAATCCCTCCCAGCGCAGCGCTGCGTCAACGCCCATAGCCCCAAGAGCTGGGCAGGTGCATCCCAAGCAGCTCCCGGCTGCAGGATGTGGGCATGCAAAGGGAAAGGGACTTTCCTTCCCCTCGCTGTGCTGAGTCGGGTTAACCCTGTCCCTTCCAGTCCCCGCACAGCACCAGCTCTGTACTCTGGCACGGGAGGATACTCAGACCAGAAAGAACAGGATGGCAACAAAGACCGGAGACCAGTGGTAGGGGGCAGAAAAAAATGACTGCAGCCAAGCATGGTCTTTGCCATCCAAACCCCCTCAAATCCCATGAGGCTTCTCCAAGCTCAGCTGGGGCCAGAGCATCATCCCACACCCCCCGTCCAGTTTTCCTGCCCAGTACCTTGCAGGTGTGGGGTCTCCAGCAGTGCTCGAGGTTGTGCCAGGGCTTGCTATCCCCATAGAGGAAGGTCTGGAATAGGCGCAGGGCCCATTTTGGGGGAGGCCACACGGACTGTCACTGCTGTTGCCTTCCAGGAAGGCAATGGGTCTGCCCCAGCGGTTCAGGGAACAACCCTTCCCTGCCGGCACCTCCCCGAGAAAACCCATTCCTGGAAAGGAGCCCAGGGCTGGCTCTGCCTTCCCTGCAGCTCGGTGAGCATGGGGAGGGTGCACCTTCATGTTAGGCAACCTCTTTCAGCTCAACCCCATGCAAAGGGGAGAACCTCTTTGCTCACTTACCCTAGGGCAGAGGGGAGAACCAGGGACTTCCAATCCATTTTTCTGCCATGCCTCTCCATTCATCTACTCTCCCAGTCAGAGGGAATCCCTTTTCATCCATCCGCCTCCCACTCTATGCACAGGGGGGAACTCCTTGCTCCCCTATCCTTTTTTGCATGGGAAATACCCCATGGTCTTAACCCTTCTCCCACCCCCAAGTGCATAGCCAGGGAGGAGAGCACCAAAGACTCCCCCTCCCTGGGCCCCAATCTCCTACCCCTCCAGAGCCTGCAGCGTCGACTCACTCACATCACCTTAGAGGGGTGGCTGGGTGAAATCTTCCTTCCCCACAGCCTCATCCCACACAGTGTCCCGAAACTGCCCGCCCAGGGGAAGCTCCGTCCTGCCCTCCTCCTCCCCAGTCCCTGCACCCTGCAGGGTCCCAGCCTCATGGGAACATCCCCACTGCCTGCCAGGGCGTGCTGCCAGCTGCCTCTCCACCCTGCCCAGGAATGCCTGGTTTCTCCCAAACAGGCATCAAGGGGACAACCAAGAAAATGAGGTGGGGTGTGGGTGGCTCCCCCAGCATAGCCATGGGTGCTACATGCCATGGTGAAGAAGATGCTTTTGGCTGGGGGTGTGTGAGTGCCCAGCTCAGCTTTCTGCTACCATGCAATCCAGGGGCAGTAAGTGTCCTTTAGCTGTCACAGCAGAGTTTTATTAGTTTAGTAGCTTCTGGTTAGTGTCTAGGCCAAAACGTGGCTGGGTTAATAATAACCCAAGAAGAGACTGAGAGAAGTCCACAGCGTCAGCACAGATCAAAAGCAGCATCACTAGTGCAAGCCCTGTCGTATTTTCCACCGTACCCGTCCGTGAGCGGATTGCACTCGCTCTATCGAGCGGTCTCAATCTGATCCAATTTCCTGCCAGCAAACAAATGTTTCTAGGAAATGCAATACATTATCTGGACGGGTTTATTATCAGCATTTGGAACCAGGAAAACTGCATATTTTCTCGAGCGCCGCAGGGAACTTTATAGTTCATACTTCAAAAGAGGTTTTAAAGGATTGCCCTTGAAAGCCGGCCCAGCTCAAGTCTCCACATTGTTTTGGTCTTTGCAGAATAAAACGCAGAGGAGGGAGGGGGTAAGCATGTTAAAACTGGTTCCAATGTTTTCCTACTAAAAAGGACTCCCCTACCCTCTACGGAGCCAAGCTCTGGCTGTGAGGCAGCAGCAGTGCATGCCCTTGGGAAGCAAGGAGTCGAGCCTTCCTCAGCATTTCAAACGACCCCAAGCAATTTGGCACATTAATTTTTCAAGGGAAGGCAGGAACCATGTCCTGGCTCAAATCTAGGGAGCTACTCCAGAGAACAGAAGATGGACTCCGTGCCCTGCCAACGCCGAGTCCTGCACCGAGATGCCGACCCGGCAGCAGGGTGCAGCCAGAGCCGGGTGTCCCCAGCAGCTGAGCTGGGTCCCTGGCCCCGCTGGGCTCCCAGGACGTGTCTGATCATCCCTACCCCACACTGGGACAGAAAATTACCAGCTGGCACCTGACCCTCCCTGTCTCTGTACTCCTGGGGCTGAGGGTGGCACAGCTCCTTCTGGCAGCAAGAAACTGCTCTGGCATCCCGCCTGGATGGGATGAGACACCCCCTCACCCCTATATTTAGCCAAACAGATTTAAGGAGATGCATTTCAGAGGGTATCTAGTCCTACAGGACACTTTCTTCAGGACCCATTCAGAACCCCCTGTCCTGCAGTGTGCTTGTTTCAAGCTCCCTCCTCCATAAGAAGTGGTCCAACATTCCCCATGGATACCCAGCACACAGCGCAAAGGCAGCAACTGACCAGGAGAAAGAGAGGAAGGAAAACAATATAGTCCAAAAATTTCCTACCCCTCTCCCAAATGCCCCAAGTTCTCTCTCTGGTTTAGATGGGAAGCTCTACTGAGATTACTGGGGTTTTAAAGCAGTCCTGAAGACTACATGCTTGCTCTGATTTAGGGGTGTGTGTCTTTTGGCTGCCATCACCCTGCAGTGATGAGAACACATAAGATATAGCTTGGATTAAAAAAAAAAAAAAAAAAAAAAAAAAAA
>VZTI01003755.1:4608305-4730472 GCA_013397865.1 Struthidea cinerea | reverse complement strand
CTCCCCTCTTCCTGTGAACATCTGCTCCCCTTCTCCTCCTTTTCTTCCCTCTTTTTTCCCTTCTTCTTCTTCCTTTATCTTTGTCTTTTCTGTGTAGTAGCTTGCTTTGTTGCTTTGTTGTGTGGTTTTTTTTTTTACCTTTTCCTTTTTTTTTGTTTGTTTTTTTTTATTGTTGTTGTTTTTCTTCTTTTTTTTTTCCTGCTAGTAACATTTTCTTTCTTTTGAAAATCATTCAGACATTTTAGCCCATGCTGGGCTGTCACAGACACTAACAACTTGTTGAAAAACCCTTCCATTTCTTGTGGAGCACATAAAATGGTGCCGTTCAGCAGGGACAGTGGAAACAAGGTGCTTGGTCCTTTCAGTTTTTATTTATGGCAATGGGGAGCATATTGCTGGAGGTACTAAGAACAGGTTTACTTTCTGAAGGAGTCAAATTTGTCTTAATTGTCTCTGGATGGAAACCCATCTATCCCAATAGCCATGGAAACAGCTCCTCTGATCCCCTGATTCTTTGTGTTCTGAAATGTAAGTATGTTCTGTGAATGGTTAAACAACTCACTCTTAATCTCATTAGTATAAGGCTCTCACACAGGAGCCACTGAAAACGGCTGAACGACATTCCTGAATTTGAGTAGATTTTAGTTCTGACACTAACAAATGTCCCACTGGCTTAGCCTTTCAAAAGGCAGACAAATAAAAAACAAGTTTAAGCACTTCTATTGATGCCTTAGGTTTTAACTTTTATATTTTTCAAATCCTGTACTGCCTAGCGTGTAACTCTGAAGTTTCTTGTTTCCTGTTAATTTCTGCTCTCTCATGCTAGGCAGACATAACAAAACCTCTCCACACCTGCTGTCCAAGGACACTCAGACTGTCCTGGGCCCAAAAAGTATAAACCAAAAGCCTCTAAAGGGGGGGGCAAGCTTGGGGAAACTACATCATTAAACTGAAGCTTTAATTGGAGAATTAACCTAGATATGCAAATGAACCAAACTTACAAAAGTGTGAAGGACTCGTGACCTGTCGTCCATCTTGGGGTCCATTTTGGCAGTAGCTTCTGGCTCCCCAGGGGGTACCTTTGAAGACCTTTCAAATAAATGCCTACCTTATTCCCTTACTCCTGTCTAATCTCTGTTTCTAGGAGGCCTCTTCAGGCATCACTATCAAAAATAAATACCAGTTGTTTTTGGAGGTCTTTTTCTCAGCAGTTCCCATTGATGTAGGCAATAGCAGACTTGGGAATATGACATACTTTTATTGGCTGGTTCCTTTGAAACAAACTCCAAAGCATTGTTTTGTTTTGTTTTGGGGGCTCATGGCTCTTTAGAACAAACTCTCAACGTCTTGCAAATTACAGTTGTACTCCTAAGTACAGTAGTGGGCAATAAATAGGAAAGTTTAAGTATTCTGTAGCTGGGTTAGAGTGTAACAACAACAAGAGACTGCTGCATTCTTTCAAAACAAACAAAAAAGCATAATTGGAAAAATTCATTTATATATTCTCTTACATTAGATGGGGCCACTGAGTGAAACATTCACTGATGAATTACTCCTCTAATCTGTGGAGGAAAACCAGCTACTGGTGAATTAGAGTCCTGGAACAGAGCCACGAGAACTAAATGGCTAAAAATGAAAACAGGCAAACATTTGAAGAGTATTCTGCAGAACACAGATCTTTCAACACCTCCCCCTCTCCATGGCTAATTCATTGTCATGGAAACTGAATTTATCAAAATGTTCTTGTTCACTCCTAGTGACCCAGTGAGTCGACTTACAGAGCTGGTGAAAGGTAACTCAGGCTGAAGCAATTTTTACAAACGATATGCAGCAGTTCATAAATTGGTAAATTTTGAATGGCACCATTGTACTTCCCAAGTAGTTTTCCCTAGTCTCAAAAGACTCTTTCTGTCTGCAAGCTAGAGGTGTCTGAAACCCTTACTAATATGTTAGCATGGGAGGTATGTGTGACTATAGCTCCCTTCTTCCCCCTCTGCTCTCCTTTAATTTTTCTTCTTACCCTGGGAATTTATGCTAAAATCTTGTTGTTTGTGTCATTTCTTTACTTCATGCATTCTCCACAGCATTTTCCTTTGCTGATCTGTAGCCCAAGGATGCAAAAATCCTTCATCACCTCATCACAAACATCTCTTCTTATCTGTTACTGAAGATAGGTGTTGACTACCAAGTGTAATGCACAATGACTACGGTATGCAGCCAGCTCTGCCAAAACCAAAATAACCCTGGAACTCTGAGTGCTTTCACCATGTTTCAGAAGGTGGGGTTGCTTGTATTTCTTCATCATACATGAAAATTGTCATATAATTATTTGGAAGGTTATTCAGCTTCCATGTCACTGCCAAATTCTGTCAAGGTTGGTTTTTATTTTATTTTCTGTTAGCAATTAGTGACTTGTTGTCATGGAAACCATACTTCACATGATTCTTGAACTTAAATGGCTGAATGTGATCATACAGCACCCTTCATTCTTTAGCCTCAGTAGTTAAAGGCTTCTTTTTGTGTGTGATCTTGATTACAGAATCACATAAAATATCTATAAACACACAAAATAATAGCAGAAGGCTACATCAATTAAAATGGAGTTTTCAATAATTCATTCTTTAATTAAAGCTCCTCCTTTTCCTATTGCTGTAACCTTTCAAGTGTTAAAGCAGATATAAGAGCTAATCATTTGTATGAAGTATCTTTTCTAATTAGCAGTTTGTGAAACAATAATGAAGGAAGACAAAAAATGGATACTTAAATACTTTTGCTTTTACTCTTAGTGAAATGAATGGAAACAAAAATACTTTAGAGAAAATATTTTGTAGGGGATAAGCCTGTATCTGTGTTTGTGGACAGTATGCATTTATGTACACAGAAAGGGCTACACTCCAGCTTTTTGTTAGTAAATATATGAAGTTACTTTGGAAAAAGGGAAGGCTATGTCCCAATATAAGCTCAATAACAGACACATTTGAATTTGTTCATCCACTAAACATTTTGTATCTGCAAATCAAAGTCTTAAAACTTTATTTCTGACGCTATATTTTTCAACAGAAACTACACTGAAGGATTAATATATGGCATTTTATTTTCATGTGAGTGATGTCTCCACCATTTAGAAATACTCCAGAAATATTGCTGCATCATAAAGATCAGTTTTCATTGAAGAATTTTTAGATAGATTGCTCTAATAATAGTGGCAGAGTAAGATGAAGCAGATCAATATAAAGGCCTGTGTGAAGCCTCCTATTCCAGATCCTAGTCCTGTTCCAAACTATCTGGAGATTGCTGTTTGTATGTGTGGGTGTGTGTGTATGTATGTGTATGTATGTATGCATGTGTATAAACGCATTTTATTCAGAAAAACAGTTCTACATGTAAGAATTATGCAGAAATAACTACAATATTTTAAATTCACAGCTTGCTCCGGTTCAATTCCTTTGTCTAGATAAATGGTTCATGAGGTTGCATGTTCTTGTCCCTGTCTGACTCTTGAAAAATGCTGAATGGTCTGTAATCAATAAGAGTTCAAGTTATTTGAACCTTGTAGGAAATTATAAGAATCAGGCCTGGGCATGTGAAACTGTAAATGTCACTAATGAATGCTAACCAGTAGACAGTAATTTTTGAAGACTTTCCTGGTGCTTGATGCATGAGAAGACTCAGTCTTGGAAGGACACTGCACTTATTAAGCTTTTCAAATGCCTCTTTGAAAAACTAGAACTAAACTAAACTATCAGTTAATGTAGCTGTTGGAGAGAAATGTAGTCCGAAGGCATGATAAGACAATTTATTCCCTGTGGTAACATGGGAATTCAGTGCTATTTTCCCCTATATCTCCTCCCATATACTGGAGACTCATTACTTGGATTCATTAACTTTACACAGTAAAGATAACTGTTTGCTTTCAGTGATACAAAACCAAATATAATATGATTTTAGCATGCACTTGCTGTGTTTGGAGGTTACTTACAAAGAAGTAATTGTGAAGTCTTTTAGTGGAAAAGCGTGCAATTATTTATACAGCATGCTATAATAACACCAAGCATTTAACTGAGCACATTTTTTTTGTAAAAAAAAGGGAAGAAAAAATAGGTAAAACTGTCTATTTCTTATATTTGGGATAGTAAATATATCTGCCATAAGGCAACACAGTTAGAAAATTTAACCTGTTAGCTGAATATTTTTATTAACCTTTAAGAAAACGGGTACATATTTCACTATTTGCAGTCTGTTTCTGTGCTCACTCAAATCCTAGGAAATCAAAGCAGTTATTCTGAAAACCATGTAGAAAGCAGTGTGAAACCAGAATTTATCTCATATTAAGGTACATTGAATTCTGTGTTATCACACCAACTAGGGCATTTCTTAGTAAATTGTGAATTTGGGCTTTAAGCTATTGTTTAAGTGTTCTCTCGTGTTAATGCGTCGGATTACTTTTGATTCCTATTTCTCTAGAATTACTCCAAATATATCTTTGCATTGTTAACTTCTCCTAAAATTTCTTAGAAGTACAGTCTATACTTTAAACTTTTAAAATCACAAAACTCGTAAAATTGTATTAGTCCTGTGGTAGCTACAACACATACAGATTCTTTCTTGAACACCTCCAGTACATACTGGTTTTCTAAAGATTTGTGTTTAACTAACACTTATTACTAGTTGCACCATGTATTTGTTTTCACAAATGTGTGAAATGTTTTATCTTTTTTTCATTAAAAATGCACAGGAAAAAAGCATCAAATTACTAATTTAAATTTGTACTAGAGTGAAACATTTGGCCTTCCATTTGTACAGGGTCAAAGAGTTCCACAGAACTATTGATTGCTATTATTACAGCAATTTTAAAGAAAATATTATGAAAATAAAAATAAAGAAAAGGGTTCTTCAATATGTAGGATCAGGAAAAAAAGTTACTCCTTAAAATCCAATGTAAATGGAATTTAAAAATAAGAAGCTATAAACCAGCTGATTTTCTTCGTTGCCCAGGATTCCTTTGGGGTATTATTTCAGTCTTGTAATATTTTTAACTTTTTTATACTTGGAAAGACAATGGAATATGACAGGTTCTTTGACAGTTTGCTAACACAAATTAACCTCATTTATGGGGAAACTGGCTGTGCATGAACATCTACTTTTGCAGTGCTTTGTAAGACAATCTCTAAATTGCTGAATTTCTGGAAGGTCTGCTTCCTAAATTTTAAGCATTCTGCTGTGTAAGAACATTTATAATATAACATGTGTCTTATGATAGGCTTGCATATTGATGACTCTATAATATTTGTAGAGGAAAAGGAAGAAATAAAACATGCTTGATATGTTCTTTCAAACTAATGAAAATTCACTGCTGCTTTGCATATGATTTCTTCAGGTAACAGAGTGGGGTATTTGATGATGGTTTATTCTTTAATTCATAAAGAACTGTTCAAACCAATCTTAAGAGATTTGTGGGGGGAATTTGTCACATAGAAGTAATATTAGTCTAAGGGAAATACATAAAATTCTGGTTTTTTTCTTTCTTGCCTGAAAAACGAATAAATGATTGTTCCCAGTAAGAAGGTGAAGAATACAGGAGAATCTGACCTAAATGTAATCCCCTTACAAAATATTGGTAATCACAATAAGTATTAGGCTTTTCTTATTTTGCTAAATTTCATTCTTTGTGGCTGGGACTTATTTTATAATTAGGTAAGAGGTACTACGTAAGTTGGGTGATGGTGATGAAGAACATCTATTAAATAAAATCCAACACTAGTGGACTTTAAATTTGTAAATGAAATGGTCCAAGGGTCCTGTCTATCCACCTTCTAAAATCATGTGTATTTCTCTGTTCTGTTTAAGAGATACTGTTCAATAAATGCACAGCTGTACAGCAGAAGACAATACAAAAGGTTATACAAACTCCAGTGTCTCCTCAATTGTTTTCTTGGTTTTTTTTTTGTGTAGAATTTCTGGTGCTGAAGGAAGGACCAGGAAAGTTTCACGGAAGGTGGGGGCAGATGCCATATTATAGTAGCTATAATTTCTCTGCAATAAAAAATCTGCAACTTTAAAGAGAAATATTAGCTCTATGGGCATAAATAAATAAATACATAAATAAATAAATAAATAAAAAGGCTGACTTCTTTTTTGAGTGCTCTAAGCCTGGACTGAAAATTTTCACTTCAGGCTACCTTTTCTGAAACTCTTTGCTATCAGTTTTATTTGTTCTGGATGACCTACATTTATGGTGGTAAAACCTGTAATGTATAATCATATCATCATATTTTCTGTACATGCGAAATATGTTAGAAATAAACTATTTTAGGTAAATACTAATGCATTAAAGTATGTTTATGGTTTATCTCTTGTACTGTTAAGGTAGATTCCCTGTTTACTGGAGGTCCAATTGTGTGAAGGTTACAGAGGGAGCCTTTGAAATCTTTAAATATAGCTTAAAATAGTTTCTCTATATCTAAAATGTCATGACATTAACATCCAGTATCTTGGGATGCTCCAAAGTTAGAAACTGGGAAACTGATCCTTTCCAGTGGCATAGAGCTCTAATTTCTAGCCTTACAACTATTCAAAGAAATGGACTTACCTTCTGACATTTTAGATATAAAAAAGGTTTTGTGAGTTCAGCTCATCCTGTATATTAGGAAGCCATATTTTCTGAGGAAAAATTAGTGATTTTAAAAAGAGTAAGAATTAATGATTTGGTGTTGTATTTAATTAAAAATAATAATACGAAAAATCCCTACTGGTTCTTTACAGGTGTTCTATAGTTCTGATTTTTATAAGAGGATGTCTAGGTCATAAAAATTATATTAATTACTCACAAATATATATAAATCATGTTATAATCAACTTCATATTTTTGAAGAATGGACCTACCTTTGTAGTCCTGAATGAAAGTCGGGTTTGAAGATGCAGACATAAATGCTTTTTATGAGCAGAGAAAGAAGATTTTATTTGTTGCTATTAAAAAGGAAGTTCAATTAAAGGGAATAATACAGATGTAGTGTGTGCTCTGTTTTTCTTTGATCCAGTGCTCATCAGTAATGATTGTCTGTTCTGGGGTTTTTTTTGGTAGTGAGACTGAATCTGTAATTAATTGCAGATATGAATATAAAAAGAAATTTACTTTCTCAGTGCTCTTCAGTAAAGCATTACATTGAGCTGGATGACAAATCAGTGTCTGAAGCTGTGTGTCACAGCCAGACTATTTTTTCATTTAGGGCCTATTTCACACTGACTGAAAAATGGTAGAGTGGTTCAGTTCCATTTGCTGAATAACCTGGAGGTCCTTAGGGGAAAAGGGGAAAAATCTGCTGTGTTTCAGAGACTGTTGGATCTAACTTGAATTCTCGGCATGCAAGTAGCCTGTTTCTCTTGCTTGCAATAACTTGTATTAAGCCTGGCTTTGACTAGTGTGATAGGAATATCAGACATCTCCCCAGAGTAACATTTTGCAGTACAGCAGAAAAAAAAGCAGTTATCTGTATGTTTGCACAGAAAATTGTATCTACATTTCTGAGCTGGATCAATAATGCTTCTTGATATTGTACATGCCAGTTTACAGAATAGAACTCAAATCCAAAAATTTCAGAATTGCCAAATGTACCACCATTTTTCTGCCTAGATACCTTGGAAAGGCCTTGTTTTTAAAATGTGAATTTTCACAGCATTATGACAATCGTGTCATGGATAGTGTGGAAAATAATGGAGAGAACCAAATTCTTTAGCTTATGTTAATGCAGTCCAAGATAACTTCAGAAACTTACCTACCAAAGTTCATTTTTGTTTACGCCAACTTTACTATTTCCTACATAATGTCTGCAAGAAAATAATAGTATATGTGAATATATAGCTATGTTAAAAAAATGCACACAAAAGGTATAGAACTAGACACATCTATCGATTTCTTTAATGTACAACAGTTTTTAAGAAATTCTGTGTTATAGCTGTAGTTGATTATGTAGCAAATAGGCCTCCATATTTTGTTTACATGAAATCTAATTTACTAATGATCTATACAAATGATCATCACTAACAGTGATGACTCAGGAAAGGCCAACATTTGCACTGCTGAAAAACTGGAATATTTAGAGCTTGAAAAATCAAGAAACATTTGAATGTAAGTGAGTAGGAAATGCTTGCTTGATAGTGAAAACATGCCTGGTTCAATACAACTCAGATGTCACTTGAACTGTTTTATTTTCCTTTTACATTTTCTCTTCCTTCCTCTATTTTCTTATTTCATATTGTCTTCTTTCTAAATGTGAGGTTCTAAATCAGTTATTCTTAGTCATCTAGCACTTCCACAAGACTCATAGAGAGGTAAGAATGGATAAAATTGGATAGATTTTTTTCTCCAGCTTTTTCTTCTTGCTGACAGATGTTGAACATGATCTGAAGTGAATTTTAACCCCAAAGAAGCTTTATAGGGAAATTCTGAGATAACCTTCTTGTAATAAGTTCATTGTTAGCAATTGTAAACTGTACTTCCACATTATCTATCATGGCTTATACACAAAGAATCCCTGTAATTCTCTCCAGCCAATTCAGTAGATCTGACAGTGTTGTAGCAGTGGTGATGTGTTTTTGCATGTCATTGGGGCATGGAAGCATCCTTCACTGATATTTTCTGCTCCTGGGAGGCCTTGCATAAAAAGGGGATTGATCAAATGGTCTCCTACAGGGGTGCCACTGCTGCAGGCTGGTCATTTAGGGTGGCCAACCAAAACCAAAACTGAGACAAATAAAATAAAAAAGAACAAATAAAGGTAGCTAGAGGCAGAAAAAAATTGTCAGTCCATTCTTTTGTTATAACTGTGCTTCAAGCATCAGTGCTTGTAAGAAGCTCCAAAGTGGCCCTAGGATGAAGCTCTGTAATTGGAGGCAAGCAAAGCACAGATGTTAGCTTTTATTAAATATCAACAGAATTTAACAGTGCCAACAGCCCATTGCTGAAGGAGAAAGAAGGATGGGAAGGAAATTCCTTCTTTGAGATAATTTCATGCTTACTTTCCTTCAGACCTACTCATCAAACCTGTCATTGTGCTCTGTGTGTCTGACAGAGTCAGGCTAGATATAAATACCTTGATAGCTTTATGCACTTGAGTTTTGTATAAATAACCTCTTGCTCATGAGGTGCTGTAGGCTGTCCTGCCTGGCTCCCAGCTGTTGTTACTGAAGGGTACCATTCCCTCATAAGTCCAGTGTGGTATCTGTCATCCTTATGTATACGTTTTTACTTCCTTGGAGTGACTCAGAAGTCATTAGACACTAACATTTAAGCAACTGAATCCTTCCCAAAATACTAAATGGATTCCTAGAGTGGATGAAGGCATATACTAGAGATGCTGATAACTATGCAGGAAAATGTTCCTTTCTCGTGTGTCCTCACATGAAATGGAGAATGTTTGTAGAAAGAGGCAAAAACATTGAGTCACATCTTTCTGCTCATTAGAGTTTTGTAGATTTGTTTTTTTTTATGAAAAACAAGTTGTTAATTTAATTTAGAGAAGGACATTATTGGGTTCTGCCATGATATGGCTTCATCCATCTGCAGAAAGGACTTGTTAAGGCAGATTTAGTGATGCTCTTGGACTTCTCTATATTTTACTCAGGGGGTATAAGTGAGGTTTAATAATATCTCTATTCTGAGATCTCAGATCCCCTGCCCCTTCACTACATTCACTGGACCAAACTAGTCATTTAGAAATACCAGTCTTGTTTGTTTAGGTTATCCCTCTCTTCAGATTATTTGAATAGCACTGTGTTGTTCAGAATTTTGCCTAAGATTATGCAAAAAGGAATTTTATATGAAGTTATTTTCCTTGATCTAATTCAGAACATTAAAATAGTGAATTTTAAAGCATTGACGACAATTCAGTTGGTTTTAACTTGTCAATGCACCCAGAGTGTTCTTTGTTTTTTCAGACTGACCATATACAAACTGCCTTTATTCTGAAGGATCCCACCCCGAAATGGCTACTCAAGAGTCATTACTCAAAGGTAATTGTAGAGTTGAAAGGTATTCAGTGCGAACAACACAATCCCTCCCTCCTTTGCCTCCCCTCCAATCCCCCAAGTTGCTACAGGAAATGCTAGCAATAGAGATGTCCCAGGAGACATTGCTTTGCTTTGCAATGTTCATGCCAAAAGACAGCACTATTTTTGCCTGAAGTTCTCTTTTATGACATGTACAGATCAGCATAAAGTACCCTGCAAAATTAATTGAATTCTCCAATAATTGTTCTAAAGCCAAATACCATACAGAGCCTTAAGATATATATGCATTTTCAAATGTCTTTGTAGCCTGATTTGGGCCATTTACCTCACAAAATCTCAGCTAAAGGCTGAGTGCATTAATGAAACTGCGATTCAATGTACATTTTTTTTTTCTTTTCTGCTTTTCTTTTTTTGATTTGGATGCTTTTGTTTTCTGCTACACTGAACATGTTTCTGAGGTTTACTTGATTTGTCCACCTGTTGGTGACAATATGAGCAAGGATGGGGGTATAACAGTGAATAGATATGAAAAGAAAGAGAATTGTGTCAAAGAAGATTAGGGAGAAGTATACAGACACAGCAAATTCAGCTTGATAGTTGTAGGAGATTTAATAGAGCAAGGAAATCAAAGTTTAGTCTTCCAAAGCTGTCTAAGCTGGGGAAAATACTCCTCTGCCGTGTACTGCACTGGTTCCTACTGCACAGGTTCTCTGATTCCATCCCATGCTGAGGGGGTCTGCTGTCAAGGATGTTGTGTCAAAATTAAGGAATGAATTCAGTTTCATAATTTAGTATAAAAACCAGATATAACTCCTAGAACACACTGAGAAATGAGACTGGTAAAAACTAGCTTGGACCAATGAAGATACATTAAGCTGAACATCATAGCATTCAAAGGATTGCTCAGCTCCTGCGGACACAAATAGATCAAGAAATGTGCTTCTTCAGAGATAAATCCAAAAGTGGATCTGAGATGTTAAACACTTGATTCGGGGGCAAAAAAGTAAGGGTAATTTGTGCTCAGTGAGAGTTTTAGCGTGGAACAGTCCTTGTTACAGTTATATAAAACTCACCAACGGCAGGAATTTGAATGTGGAGTACCAGAAATTATCGACTAAATTTATGTTGCTGCTACGTGGCCCGTTCGCCCACAGCGATGGGTTAGCAGCTGTCCCGAGACCCAGGCGCACCAGGTCCTGCCGTGGCAGGCAAAGCTCCTGCAGGCTACAAGACCGGGTAGTTCCTGCCATGCAGGGAGGAGCTCTCTAGCCGCAAGATGGTCTGCGTGCGACAGCGGAGGCAAGGAGGAAGGAGGGGCCTCGGTATGGTGTCCAAGAAAGTTTATTCTCCTCAGGGGTACCAGGGACCGAGAGCCCCGGAAAGGGATTTCTCAGCCTTATAAAGGCGGGTTGGACAAGGGGAGGTGACATTCTCAGGGCCAATACGGAAGGATAAGGGGAGGAGTTACAGGCAGGGGTACCTACAAACAACCAATAGGGGAAACCTAAGGCGGGGAGGAAGTCAAAGGAACCAATGGGATACCGAGGGGAAAGGACCTTTCCAGAAGGGGGAGGAGAAAAGGGTGGTGNATACCGAGGGAAAGGAACTTTCCAGAAAGGGGAGGAGAAAAGGGTGGTGTACAACAAAGATTGACAACTAAAGCAGGACATATACAATACTAAAGCAGGGTGTACAAAATACTTAAATAGAAAAGGGGGTAACAAACCAATTGATAACATAATAAACTGGAACAAACCAAAAATGAGGGAGAAAGCGCACTGCAACAAATTTACATTAGTGAATAATTCAATCCAGTAGGGAAGGATCAGCAGATCAAAGCAGGTCATGTTGGCACTTATGTCTGCCATACATGAAGTCTGGAGTTTTAGCTCTACATTGGATTTAGCATGATTTCCTTGACTGAACATCTCTGCTGTGTTGTCACGTTCCACTGTGGGGAACTGCGAGGAGTTATTTTAAAAAGGGATGGTCGGGAACGGAATGAAGCCAAACGAGGCAAACATTGTATCTGAGAACCGTTTATTGATAACAAAAAGGAGAAGGAAAAGGAATTGCCCGAGTGAAGACGGCTAGAGGAGACAAAAAAGAAGAAAGGAAAATGGGAAAGGACTGGGGGAGAAGAGAGAGAGCGGACAGAGAGAAAAAGAGGGCGTTACCACCAGCGAGCCGGGGCAGTGCTGTCGGTGTCCAGGCGGCGGGGCGGTGTGCACGCTGCCTGCCTGCGGCCGGGCTGGGTCTGACCGAGCCTGCGCGGCTCCCGGAGGGGCGCGGCTCCCGCGGCGAGTGGGCGCTCGGACGGGAGGAGCAGGACCCTGGACAGGGTCGCGGTGACCAGCTGTATCGGGGCAGCAGGGAAGGAAGCTGCCAGTCCAGGCAGGAACACAGGGCGAAGTGGCAAGGCGGGGGTCAGGGGCACAGAAAGGCAGGACAGGTGCGAGGGCGAGCCAGCGAGGGCAGGAGAGCCAGAGGGCAGGCTGGGGCCAGGGCAAAGGAGGGAGCGAGCAGCAGCAGCGAACAGCAGCAACCCGTCAAAGAGCAGCAACACAGTTAGTTTTTATGCACCCCTGGCCCCTCCCAAAGTCCGTCTGCTAACAGGGAACCACTGGTCCAGCCCAACCTTTCTTTGCTGTCCATTGGTGGACACCTTTTCATGACCTGATTGGAGACGTCCCTCCGCAGTGTCTCCTACTGACTGCCTGGTGTGGGGTGTTGCCAGGCGAAGTCCTCCCGGAGACAAGGCTTCTTCTAGCGGCCTCCTGCACGTGGCACATGTGCCCCCCTCCTCCACATGCCTCTGACAACCATTGTTGAGGCATAACAAAACTGAGTATCTGTGTATGGCTCCAAGCAGTTAAAAGGACCAGCCAGTGTGTCACACCCTTTTGTTGGTCATGACATGAGGATACATTTGATGCATACATCAAGTCACCATTTTTGTTTAGATTTCTGTTAAGGAAATAACTTTGCAGTGACTGAAATTACTCTGAGATGAATTACATGTTTTGCTCTAGAACAAGCGACAGTAGAATAATTGTTTAATAAACTTATAAAAATATATCTGTTGTTGATATCAATAGAGTGGATTCTTCATATATACAAAGGTGTGTCTAACTATAACTCCAACTTCAATAAATGTATTCCTAATTATAATTGAACTAATGAAAAGACAGTCAGGCTCCATCTGAAGAAATTGATCACCAAGGCTGATTTACACTATATATTTAAATTTCCCTCATGTCCCTGTTCTACCCCAAATAAAATATTAGGTATGTAATAGGTATTACATAAATGCAAACATTTATATACTCATAAATTTATTTGGGTTGGAAAGGACCTTAAAATCATCTAGTTCCCACCTCCCTGCTGTGGGCAGAGATTCCACCCTGATACAGAAGCGTTTTATAAATGTAAACTTTAACTGGGGTTATGTTAAACAATTTTTTTACATTTTCATATCTTCATCTCTTTGTGTGTATGCATATAGTGTTTTAACACACGCTTTTTAATTAATAATAATTAAATTTTTCATTTGAAAGACTGTACTATGTGCTGCTAGTACTGTTCAGTCAGAGATGTAGCTGAAGAGTAAGTGGTAATATTATAGGTTCATGCTTTTTATTTATTAATTTAGCAATTTTATTTTTCAGTGCAGTATGTTTCTCTCATATTTTGCATTCTAGATCTTTTATTATGCCATTTTCCCCTTCTTTTTAAAGCACCACTAATTCACCTCAGTGCAGCAATAATCAGTAACTGGGAAGGAGTGTGGAAGGAGAGGGAGGGAAAAACAGAGCTATTGAAGTAAATGAAGCATTACCCATGACTGCTGCACATGCCAGTGTCTGTTTCTCTACTAGCGTCGTATCCTCTCTTCTGAGCATTGAATGATAACTCATTTCCCAGAGCATTCCATGCTTAAGGGCAATAGTTACATTCACCACAGAGAGAATTAGCACTGGCTGTTATAATTTTGGAAATACATAGCAATTACTTGCAGCAAAAACTCGGATCTCAGAATCCCTTAATGAAGAATGACAGAGCTGAGTTCAGAGATGGTGGCCCAGAGCTGCTAGATTTGCTGTTCTACACAACTGGTTCATGGAATCCCCATGCATCTTCCCTTTTATTTTTCTGCCTTTCTTCCTCCTTTCCCCTAGTCTTTATGATCTGATCCACTTAGCATCTCAGCTGTATTACCCTTCTTGTTCTTTGCATTGGATTTCCTTATGATTGCATTTGGCTCATTTTTTGGACTCATCATATCTTAAAAAATGCTTAAATGAACTATGTTTCACAGTTGCTTTGCATCAGCATGAACTCTTCTTTTCTTTTCTTGGATGTTGCCCGGATAGTTGCCTTTGGTTTGTTATATTTCACAGAATCATATTCATAGAATAGCCTGGGTTGGAAGGCCCCTAAAGATCATCTAGTTCCAACCTCCCTGCTGTGGACAGGGTCACTTTCCAATTGACCAGGTTGCTCAGAGCTCTATATTTGGCCCTCTGTATTTCAAACTTAAACTTTATTTTACTTTGAAGGTCTTAAGTATGTATGAAAACCATGTGTAGGTGTAACTAACCATGTACTTACTCCATATACTGTTGGAGGTAGCATAATAGATAGACCTCTTTTGGGATTATGCCATTTGTGATAAACCAAAAAAAAAGATAAAGCTCACTTCTAAGTACATGAACTCTCTAATGACATTTATTTTCAAACTGAATTACAGAAATCCTAAAGTCTGAGCCTGATGTCTGTCTCTCTGGGTAAGTTTCATTTTCACATACTATTAGAAAGATAGTTGTAACTGACAAAAAAGGGCTCGAAGGAATGTCTGAGAAATACCATAGATAAATATCTACATTGTTTTGAATGGATGTTTGCTTGGCACTGGCAGTTTTCTTTCTGAAGGAATCTTGGAGACAGTGTGTTTAAAACAGTTACGATTGGAAATTATTTTATCATAAATGCACCAGTCTCATGCATACAGGTCTCATTGCACTGGGACACACTGCGGAATGGTTTGCACCTGGACTTCGTGGCACTGAGCACAGCCCTCTGAGCCTAGTGGTTCCACCAGTCTTCAGTGCACGCTACTTTCCACTTACCCATACTTCCTCATTTTGTCTATGAAGATGACTTGGGAGACAGTCTTGAAAGCCTTACAAAAGTTGAATAAGCAACAGCCACTTCTCTCCCCACCCCCTGCTCCCCCTGCTCCCCCTTTACCCCCTGAATTGAGCTAGTCCTTTTGTGGTGAAGGCTACAAGGTTGATCAGGCATGACCTCCCCATTGTAAATCCTTGCTGACCAGTTCAATCACTTTCTTTTCTTTAACATGTTTGTAAAAGGTTTCCAGGGCTATTTGCTCCATTGCATTCTCCAAGGCTTAGGTGCAGCTGACTGAATTGTAGTTCTCTGGACCCTACTTACCCTTCTTGAAGGCAGGGGTGACCTTTGCTTTCTTCCAGCCCCTAAGGAGCCTCCACTAATCATCACAACCCTTCAAAAGTAATTGAGATTGGCATCACAATGACATCAAATAGTTTCCTCAGAACTTGTAGGTGCATCCCACAAAAGCAAGACCTCAGTGATGGAAAAAAGGAAATATCACACCCATTTTTAAAAAGGGTTAAAAAGAGGACACTGGGAATTATTTGCCTGCCAGTGTCATCTCAGTGTCTAGTAAGATAATGGGACAGAACCTCCCGGAAGGTATATCAAAACATATGGAAGACAAAGAGGTGATTAGAAACAGCCAGTATGGCTTCATCAAGGGCAAATTGTGCCTGATGAATCTAGTGGCTTTCTACGATGAAGTAACCACTTTTGTAGAGAAGGGAAGTCAATAATAGATGTTATCTACCTGGACTTTTGTAAGACCTTTGATATGATCTCCCACAATATTCTTGCCACTAAATTGGAGACAAGGGTTTGATGGATGACCTGTAATATGCATAAAGAACTGGCTGGATGGTCACATGCAAAGAGCTGCAGTCATATATTCAATGTCCAAGTGAAAAACAGAAATAAGTGGTGTCCCTCTAGAGTCTGTACTGGGACAAAACCCATTTAATATCTTCATCAATGACATATATAGTGGAGTCGAGTGCACCCTCAGCAAATTTACAGATGACAGTGAGTGGTGCAGTTGATACATAAGGAATGCCACCCAGAAGGACCTTCACAATATTGAGGACTGGGTCCAGGTGGATCTCATGGAGCTCTGCAAGGCCAAGTGAAATGTCCTGTGTCTGGGTCAGGGCAGTCCTCATTACCAGCACGAACTGGGGGTGAATGGATTGAGAACAGTTCTGAGGAGGACTGGTGGACGAAAAATTGATTACGAGTTGGCAATGTGCACATGCAGCCCAGAGAACCAACCCTGTCCTGGGCTGCATCAAAAGCAGCATGGCTGTCAGGGCAAGGAAGGAGGATTCTGCCCCTCTGTTCTGGCTCTTGTGAAACTAGACCTGGAGTGCTGCATCCAGCTCTGGAGTCCTAACCAGATGGGTTAGGACTTCCCTCTTAGAATGGGTGCAGAGGGAAGAGGGTAGATTTAGATTGGACACAAGGAAGAAACTTTTTTATGAAGAGCATGGGCCCAGTTCTGCAGAGCTGCATCCATCCTAAGGAGGCTGAGGTCTCCTTTGAACTGAAATAGTTGATCCAGATTTTCTTGTTCCTATGTGTACAAAATGCTGTCCCTTTGTGATCCACTCTAGATCCAGTACTTACGTTGTGGTCTCCACCTCCTTGTTGAAATGGTGTGTGAACTTCCCTAGTCAGGAGTCAGCTGGAACAAGAGCTCAACACCCTTTGATCGTTTCTGAAGAAGCTGAAAGGTGCTTTCTAAGGAGGGGTGTGTAATTACTAAAACTGACTTGAATAAGAAGAAAAGTGACACATTTTATCATTGATTCATACACATTATCTTGGTGTAAGACCACTTGCTGTCTACCTACAACAGACTAATAGAGAAATGAAAGAGGCTGATCAGGGCTGATCCACAGGCATTGTAATTGCTTTAAAAGGCTGATTTTATTGCTAAGGAAAAGTAATCCCATGGTGTAGAAACACTAATATTTACAAATTTTGCCACTTAGGTTTGAATTTTGAAAACTTCCTGTCCTTTGTATTATTAGTCTTACACGATATAAATCTTCAAGAAATAATTTAAAAAAAATTAGACTGATTTTGAATGCAGTTAAATAATGCTTATTTGGTGTTCCCTCTTTACACTTATGCTGTTCCAGCTTTTTAATGTTTGTGGAGCAAATGAAGAATTTCTAAATAGTGCCAGAGGGACATTGTGCTAATTCTTTGAGAGAGAAAATCCTTACAATTTTAGTACGCCTTAAGCACCACTGGTTTATGATAAGGTCTTTCTAGAAGTGCAATAAAGATAATGGCTTAGTTAAAATACTATCAATATACTTGATTAGGAAATGAAAACCCCAGTTCCTCATGCATTGTATTTAAATGAGGGAATCTTCTTATTCTTCCTTTAAAGAATTGCAGTGTATATGTGGGTACACTGTTATGATGGTTTTATTTTTGGTGTAACTGTGTTTGAATATAGAAATATGGCTTGGATTAAGTGCCAACCCTCTGTGAAAGAGTTTTTTTTCTGAGAGGAGGGTGACTGTACACTGGGGTGAACAAATACCATTGCAGATACCTTTTTTAAATTCAGGTATAAATACAAATGCCTATGATACAGAACATGTAAAAGTATGTTCTAATAAGTATATTCATTCTTTTTGAATGGAGTTAATACCCAAAGCTGAATAGAGTATTAAAAAAATAATCAGGATAAGTAATTTAAGATTCTTGTTGCAGATTTTATGTTCCATTGCATGTTCTTTGTCTATCAGTTTCAGAAAAGGGTGTTAATGGCACTAATATAGAAAAGGGACTACACAGTTTACTTTCCAGTGGCTGCTTTTGGCTGCAGTAGACCATTTGCAATGTATTCAGGTAGTAACTGAAAAGGGAGTACAAGGATTTATTTGACTGTCCAGGAAAGAGGAGTTCATTATCTTCTTGTAGATCTCTCATCATCTGTGTAAAATATGGGTGTAAAGTAATTTGATCAAAGCTGAGCAACAGCACAGCACTATGACATGAGCTTTAGATATAGCAGTATGCTATGTATCATAATTTTTTCTTCCCAGTAAAACCTAATGGGATGGTATAGCTTTGGATCTCTGCTGATAAGGCCTTGTACGCATCCTGTATGACAATGTGTATTTTGAGTGTGTTGTTCTTCTGGGCTATATAATTAAATATTTTGAAGGCAGACATGAGTGTCCTCATTTTAAAAGTTTCCTTTTTTCAGCCAGAACATATTTTAGGAAGTAGGGTCCAGGGTTTCTGGTAGAGATTATATAGTGAATTGGGATGTTTTTCTTACGTCTGATAATTTCAATATAGTAAATTGTAGTTGTATTTGAGTGCTTTAAAAAAATCCCACTCTTGATACATCTAAAATATTACTGTAGGTTGTTGTAAATTCTGCCATGCATCCCTACAATATTTTTTTAAGTCACTTACAATATGAGTTGCCTGTATCCGGATGTTTTCCACAAACGATGGCTCACAGTAATCCATTTATGAGTCTATGGAGCCTTCAGCCAGCTGTTATGTTGCTATCAGTTCCACTGGCTCCTCCAAATGCTGTTATCATTTTCCTGACCTTTCTGGTGCCATACCTTTCACCTCCTATTGAGCTGGTATATTATAATGATTCTACTCTCGTGAGGCAACAGTTACTGCTGTTCTCCAGATACTTTCAGGTAGATAGTTTTTCCACATGACAATGTGGACAACATTTTCCTGTGGTGAGATATTGTTTTTCTCCTCTTATTCAAGGGCTTTTTGTGAGGCAGAATGACAATATTAACATCTGAAGGGCTGGTATTTTTTTAAAACATCTCATTAATCTTGTGGGATAAATGCTTGGCAGATTCCAAAGACAGAAAATGTTAAAACAGAGACAGTTACAATATGACATTAATATAAAATGTAGTAAGAATTTATTTTTTTTTTAACGTATATGCAACTGTCATACTGAAGAAGGTAAGTACCATTAGGCTCAGAGAATCAGTGCACAGAAACAGATTGGATAAGTAGTGGAACTGCCCAATTTTGTGCATAAGGTTTTAAGGAGGCCAATTCACTTTCCTAGTTTTCCATGAAAGAGATAACTTGGTGCCTATCTAGCTCTGTCGCAGAATCACAGAGTTTCTGAGGTGGGAAGGGACTTCTGAACTTCAGACAGTCCATCCCTGTGCTCAAACTGGGTCAGCTGCAGCAATTTGCCCAAGAAGCTTAAACTCACTAGCCATTCTTTGAGGCTGACTAGATATTCCTATCTGCAATTCAGTACTTCAAAAGATTAGATTCCACTGTTAGGAATAATTTGTACTATGCCACCTCTTCCTATTGTAGTTAGATATGGCTAGTTTAATATTTCTTCTGTGTTTGTCATCTAGGAAAACTCAATGAGCACAGAGTAGCAATCAATTAAAAGTAAATAGGTATCTCTGACAGTTTAAAAGAGTCCCAAAGAGGATGACAAGAGATTGGTACAAGACAATAAATAATTTATAGCTGGAGAAAATTAATCAAGAACCCCCAATTCCCTCTGTCCCCACACGCAGGTGCTCAATTACAGTACCTCTAAGAAGAGGCAGGAGACCAATAACCAAACATCTGTGACATAAATGAATTTAACTATTAGGGAAGAAAGTCTTGAAGCATATAAGCACACTAAAGTAACCAAACCAAATTACAATACAATGTACGTTTGCTTTGTATAATGCCTTTCATTATACTATTTCCCAGAACTCTTCACATAATTAAATAATATAAATGTTATAGAGTGTAAGTGAAATACAGCAGCAATAGAGAGATTTTCTAATGGAGGCAGCGAATACAATTATAAGCTATTTCAAAAAGTGAAAAAAAATTAGAAAAAGACACGAATTCAGACAAAGATGACCATGGGACTCAGTTTCAGAAACCTGATCTACTGGGGATAGATGGGTTCCAATTATCAGAGAACAGCATCTTCGGTAATAAATTTGTCAAGCTGGTGAAGAAGGCTTTAAACTAGAGTTGCTGTGGAATGGGAACATCAATCTATCCCACTCGTACCAGTTTGATGCCAGGGCCAGCAAGAGATGTCCAGAGCCTGGAGAGGGATCACAGGTCAGCAGGAGAGCACATGAAAGGCAGCAAATATTAACTCAAGCCACTCCAGCCAGCGAGTCATCTTTATCAGAATCCAATTTAAAAGTCTCTAAGCAAGTGCATGGAACACAGGGAATAAACAAAAGGAGCTGGGGACGTGCACACACCTACAGGGCATGATGGGATGGCTCCTATGACTGGAGCGTTGGAATGGAAGGATACAGGCTCTTTAGGAAGGAAGGCAGGAGACACAAGGAAGGGGTGTTGTCCTCTGTATCACTGACCAGCTGGAGTGCATGGAGCTCCACCTGGGGATGGATGAGGAGCCGACTGAGAGCTTATGGATCAGAATTAAAGGGAAGGCAGGGACAGGTGACATTATAGTGGGGATCTGCTACAGGCCACCCTATAAGGAAGATGGGGCAGATGAGGCTCTTAATGGACAAACAGGAGCAGCCTTGTTCACAATTCCTGGTCCTCATGGGGTGCTTCAGCCACCCTGATGTCTGTTGAAGGGACAATGCAGCCAGGCCTAAAAAAACCATGAGGTTAGTGAAATGCATTGATGGTAACTTCCTTCTCCAAGTGACAGAGAATCCAGTGAGGAGAGGTGTTGTGCTGGACCTTGTTCTCACCAACAAGGAGGGGCTGATGGGGAATGTGAAGCTCATGGGCAGCCTGGGATGCAGTGATCCTGAAGTGATGGAGTTTAAGATCCTTCGGGCAGTGAAAGGGCTGTGCAGCAAGTTCACTACCCTGGACTTCACGAGAGCAGACTTGGGCCTCTCCAGGGATCTGCTTTATCTACCATGGGATAAAGCACTAGAGGAAAGAGAGGCCCAAGGAAGTTGGTAATATTCACAGATCACCTCCTCCAAGCTCCTGAGAGATGCATCCCAACAATACGGAAGTTGGGCAAAATTACCAGGAGGCCTGCATGAGTGAACATGGACCTGTTAGAGCAGGTCCAGAGGATGGCCACCAAATTGACCACAGAGCTGGAGCACCTCTTCTACACAGACCGGTTCAAACCTGTTGGGGTTCAGGGACATCTTGTAGCAGTCTTCCAAGTAACTAGAGGGATCCTACAAGAAATATAAAGAGGGACTTTCTACAAAAGTCTGTAGTGATAGGATGATGGGTATTGGCTTTAAACTGACAGATGGTAGCTTTACATGATGTATTAGGAAGAAATTCTTTACTGTGAGGATGGTGAGGCACTGGAACAGTTGTAGATGCCCCATCCCTGGAAGTTTTCAAGGCCAGGTTGGATGGGTGTCTCAACAACCTGCTCTAGAGGAAGGTGTGCCTGTCTATAGGGGAGGGTTGGAACATGGTGATCTTTAAGGTTCCCTCCAAACCAAACCAAACCAAACCAACCAAACCAAACCCAACCCAATCATTCTATAATTCTGTGAAGAGTTAGTACCTTAGACCTTGGCATTAGACCATTAAAATGAGTGGAAATCATTTCACTGTCCTCAATGGAAGCAGTATAACCCCAGAGGGTAACAAGGAGTTTGCTAAAGGCGGTGGAAGCATTGATGGAGAAAAGTAATGCCAAAGACAATGACAGTGATTGTTCAACAGAGGGAACAGGAAGAGGAGTAAATAGATATGTGATATCTCTGAAGAATTTCGGAAATAGTTGCCTGCCTCATTACTGGTTTTCTTCATTTTGATGCCTGCACAATGCAGATGAAATAAGTGAGTTGAATTAACAGATCTACCCCAGTTTAAAGCACAGAAGGGACTAAGCAGCGCAGTTCAAAATGGTTCCTAAAATGACTGTTGATCCCTACACATGTAGGAATAGTCCTTTCTATTCCATTTTTACCTTTTGTGTTTTATAAAGCAGTAGTGCATGAATCCTCCTGGAACATTGCTTGTGAGTTTTGAGACTCCCAGGGCTAATTCAGTGGGTCACTCATCTGATTGCTTCAACATTAAACACACAGTTTGGCTGCTGCTACTGCTGTAGAAGACCATTTCTGTTTAACTCCTGACAAATGAGGTAGGTAATAGCTTGTGTAACATAGCTGGATTTACTCACGTATTTTGATTTTTTTTTCAATTGATTAAGGAATAAGCTAGTCATAGCTATGTTTTTTGATGTATCTTGATGTGTTGGTTTAGCAAAACCTGGTTTGTGGTGATGCCTTAGGTTTTAACTTTTGTATTCTTTCAGGTTCTGTACTATTTAGTGTGTAGCTCTGAAGTTTCTTGTAGCCTGTTAATTTCTGCTCTCTCATGCTAGCTAGACACAACAAAGCCTCTCCAGGCCTGCTTCTCAAGGACACTCAGACCGTCCTAGGCCCAAACTGTGTAAACCAAAGACTCTAAAGGGGGGGCAAGCCTGGGGAAATTGCATCATTGAACTGAAGCTTTAATTGGAGAATTGACCCTGATATGTAAATGAACCAAACCTATAAAAGTGTGAAGAACTTGTGACCTGTCGTCCATCTTGGGGTCCATCTTGACAGTAGCCTCTGGCTCCCAGGGTGTGGCTTTGAAGGCCTTCCAAATAAATACCTACCTTTATTCCTTTATTCTGTCTAGTCTCTGTTTCTAGGAGGACAGTTAAGGCATCAGTGGGGGCAGGAAAAAAAAAGCTGTTTGAAACTTCTGTGTCCGGCACAGAGCCAATCTCTGAAGGCTCTGACGATGGGCAGGTGTAGTGGTTTAGTTGGGCAGGTTACTAGCCCAATTAGTCAAGTTGGTGATGCCTCTGTGATGACATATTTAAGAAAGGAAAAACCACAAGAAGCTCTCTTTCTTGCTCCCCTCTGAGGGGTGGCGAGGGGGCCCCTGGGCCCCTTACCAGAGAGGGCTGCCGGGCCCTTCCCGACACGGCAGCCGGGGCCGTGCCACCAGGGGAGGGCCACCGGGGCCCATCGCGCCGGGGGCTGTTGGGGGCCGCGCAGCCGGGCCCCTCCTGAGGCCAGAGCCGCCCCTGTGGTGCCGGCAGGGACCACGTGGCCAGCAGTGAGAGACATGGCGGGCAGTTCCCTGATGTGGAGCCCGGACAAGATCAACCTCTCAATTGCAACTTACAGACACCAACTTTCTTCCAAGTCAGAGGAAAAGGAAAAGTGAGGACACGTGAGAAAAACCAACATGGCGGCACTGAGGTTAGTGAAAAAAACAGGAGAGGGAGGAGGTGCTCCAAGCGCCAGGGCTGAGATTCTCCTGGAAGCTGTGGCAAGGACAGTAATACAACAAACTGCTTCCCTATACTTCATGAGGTGCATGGGGGAGGTGCAGAGATCCACGCACAGCCTGTGAAGAAGAGTACTCGTGCTGGAGCATGTGGATGCTAAAAAGCTGTAATCTAGTGAGGCGCTCAAATAGAGAGAGATGGCCCTTGCTTTTACAGATCGAGGAAGAGAGCCTTTGCTTCCAAACTATAACTGCTCATCCTTAAAAGACTAAACCCCCTGAACTAAAATGAACCACACTAGGCAGTTGTGAGAAGACTACTTGACCCATGGGAGGGATTTCACATTGCAGCAGGTTTGGGCGGGCTGTTGCTTGTGAGAGTTAAAACCACGCTGGAAAAGTTCGCAGAGAACTATCTCAGGTGAGAAGGATTCCACGGCACAGCAGAAGAAACTCTTTTCCTTAAACGTAAAGAAAGACTCTTAAGAAGTGAAATACTGACCAAAACCCCATGTTTGTTTCCTTGTGAGGTTGGTAGAAAGAGGGAGGGACTGGGGAAAAAAGGTGTTCTGAAAGTTTGTTTTGATTCTCATTAGCCTTTTTACTTTTAATTCTGTCAATAATAAATCTTACACTGTTTAAGTTTGAACCTGTTTTGCCTTAAAGTTTTTTCAATAATCCTTATCTCAACTCATGAAAATGAAGTTTTCAATTTCCCCTCCTCTGCTTAGCTATAGCAGAGGAAAATGAGTGAATAATTTTCGTGGGTGCCTGGCGCTTAACCAGTGTCAAACCGCGACACTTGACTTTATATAGACATACATTTATGTAATTAAAGTCAAACCTTATTTCCTAATTTCTATAAATGATTCCATTTATGATTCTATTTAATATTTTGTTAAGTTCTTCAAAAGCATTCCGTAAGATTCAGTGATCTGTCATTTTCTTTGCATTGGTATTTCTCTGTCCAAAATACTTTTTCCTACTCTTCCCTTTTTTTATCTAGTAACTACATGGAGGTGGACAATTCCCTTATCTGGTGAGATATAATTCTTTTTCATTTCTTTCTAAGGATGCCAGAATGAATCATCCCTCTTGCTTCTCATTATAGCTTATAAAACTATTATTTTCTTTTTACACAAAATGGAGCCTTAGTTGTCATCGAAACCTTGCTATTGTACTGATGTAGTCAAAAGATTTATTTTTATATTATTCAGTTCCTGAATCTAACTAATAGATTCATTTGAATGAAAAAGGGTTATAACCTGTAGCTGAAGGTACAAGACCCAGTTCCTTATGTTTGACACAAATGATAGTCTAATAAAAAACATACAGAAAAGGGATAAACTACTATCAGAACAGATTATTTCTGAGGAGTGCAAGAGACCACCCTGGATGAGATTCAGCAGATACAGGTCTCCTGCATTAATAGTTTTCATGTCCACAGGCAGATTCTAGGTGACTCTTAACAGTGTTTCATTAAAGCACTTTCACTATGTTTCTGATTATTTTGTAATGGTATTTTAAAATATATTGTATTTATAATAGGAATTCCAGAGTGTAACTTAACAGCCTCCACATCTCCTTCACTTTTTTAGGGTAATTTATTTTTACCTGTTTTAGTAACATCAATAATATTTCTTTCCCTGAATGATACATACCTGTTACCATTTAGAATGTGGACCTACTTATACTACATTTGTCTCATTTAAATTATATTTTAAATTTTTTTTAATCCTTCCTGTTGCTCTGTGTAAATTTGCTACATCTTGAGGAGTATGCAATTTCAAAATTTAGCCTTTTTTTATCCAGCTAACAATAGATCAATTTTGCTGATATAAGAAAAATAATCTTTTAATTTTATTTGGCTTTTTCAAGCAATGTTTCAATGGCATTTGTGTATGAAGTTAAGAACCTATTGTGGCTTATATGTAGTTAGAGATTCTAAATGGCTGTTTAGCTACAGAATTTTTTTACATGTGAGAACCTTTCAAAATTAGTCCTGAAAATTTAGTTTCAAGGGGTCCTAGTCACTAAAAAAAAAAGACTCAGGAAGTATAAAAAAAAATTGTGTATAGTTTTAAGTGTGGGTCCAGGAACTTTTCCAAATGGCGTGGTGCCATTTTTGAGTAATTTGGAAATGCAGTGGAAGGTGATGTCATGGTCCTGAATTTGTCAGTTTCAAGTCTGTCTTATACGTATATTGCAAAAGGTTCTTGGGGTGATGCCATATGGAATATGAAGCAGATAAGTTGGTTTGGGCTGTTTTGTAGAGCTGGATACCAGATGCTGCATGTGGCTCTGATACATGTGGAACTGATCAGTAGGTATTTTAGGACTCATTTTAAGTCATATATAGTGTAATGGGTTTAAACTGTATGGAGTACTTGCCAAAGAACATGCATTCTCCTTCGTGGGAACCTGCTTTCTGCTGAGCAGTGCAAAAGTATACCACATCCAGTATTATTATGCAAAGAAATCTTTGCTTAGTGTTCACTGTGTGTAAAAATATTTAAAATTCAATCTTCATGTCCAGCCTTAAAAGTCCTTATTATTATCTTTTTTTTGTGCATACACAGAACTGCTCAGGCTAAGTTCACCCACCTACACCTTCTTGGGATCTACAGCATAGGAACTGAACAAAGTTGAATTAAGCATGTAATAAAAATGTTGCTGAATCTGCTTTCTTTTTAAAATCTGACTGGAATATTTTTTTTCCTTCCTTCTTCACTTTTCTCTCCTCAAGTAGGAAGGGCAATCACTTGCAGAAACAGAAGATCTTAGTCCTTCTGGTTCTTTTTAGCACAAAGGAGTTGAATCCCAGCATTGTCACTTGCTAGGAGTGTCACTTAAAAATGCAATTTAAGGAGTATGGAACAAAGGGTGAGTCAGGTGGAGTTATATGAAGACATAGATTCACGTTCCTGTTGATACTGATACCACCGTAGCATGCAGAAGTGTAGGAAATGTGCAGGATCAGGAAGAGCCTTCTAAGGAAGAATAGCTCCATACTAGAGTTTTTGAAGTTGTTCCCTACCACAGCATCATAATATATTATTTTCTGACAGTTTTTGTTTATGTGTGGATGTGGTTTAACCCCAGCCAGCAGCCAAGCCCCGCACAGCCTCTTGCTCACTCCCCCACCAATGGGATGGGAGAGGGACTTAAAAGGTAGAAAACTTGTGGGTTGAGATAAAGGCAGTTTAACAGGGAAAGCAAGAGCTGCACACACAAGCAAAGCAAAACAAGGAAATAAGTCACTGCTTCCCATGGGCAGGCACGTGTTCAGCCATCTCCAGGAGAGCAGGGACCCATCAGACATAACAGTGACTTGGGAAAACCAACACCATCACTCCAAATGTCCTCTATTTCCTCCTTCTACCCCCCTCAGCTTTATATACTGAACATGATGTCATATGGTCTGGAAAATCCCTCTGGTGAGCTGGGGTTAGCTGTCACTTCCCAACCTCCCTTGCACCCCCGACTTCCTCACCAGTGTGACAGTATAAAAAGCAGAAAAGGCCTTGGCTCTGTGTAAGCCCTGCTCAGCAACTCTATCCTGGTCAAAAGCTGCACAATGGAATAGTCATTGGGCAAACATACAAACAAATATGAATGAAGAAAAGAGAATTCCTTGGGGTAGAAGGGTTTAACTCTATGTTTTTTTCACAACAAGCACTGCTCCTTCTTCCAAAGTGTAAATGTACCTTAAGCCCTATCCGGGCTATCTCATTCTTCAAAGAAAGCAATAATTACAGTCTAGATCCAGGATTGAATTCAGACATGAATCCAAAATGAAGAAGGGTGCCTAGGTTTTTGAGTCTCAAGTTCCAGACACAGCATTTAATTCCAGGCAAGTTTAGTGATCAGCACTTCCTTGGGTCTTATTTTTGGCTTCTTGTTCATCATATGGGCTTATTTTCATTATCCTTTTGAGATCTTCATTCCTTGTACACAGGTTATATGTACTTACTTAGTTCTAAGATTAAAATTTCATTCTGGGAACCAGGCCTAAATTTACATGTTAGAGTGTATCTAGGTTAGTTAGGGACTATTATTGCATCTGGTCCTCAATAGCACTGCCTATGACACAAAAGAATCAGTATGGAAAAGGTTGTCCACACAATGTTTTGTGGAGGTGGACAGTGCCCTCCTGTTTTGCAAGGGTATTCATAATATCTAGCTTGGGTTTTTGAAGTTACTGAATTGCAGTTTGACTCCTCTGCTTGATAGAATATGTGTTTCTGATCTGATTAGGACACAGGCTCTATTCTGAGAGCTATTCTGCCATCTCTTCAACATTTCTCATCAGCTAATAAATTTCATTTCTTGATTAAATTTTATGATTAAACAAGACATATCCATATTTATGATCTCCCTATCAAATTTCTAGAATTAGTGCCAGCTATAGTTTGTTCTATTTACTTTGTATCTTTGAGTGGTCCCATATTATCGACTTACACTTTATGTCCCCATGAAACAGTACAAATTTTCTTTCTTTGGTGGATGATTTCTGTATTTTTTTATAATTTTTTTTAGTCTACAATCAGATTGCCTATATTATGCCAAGGTTTCTTTTGTACTTGCTTTAAGCATCTGGACAAAGAGCTTACAAAAATGATAGTGCTACTCCAGGCAGCCAAGGCCATGGAGTGGAACCGGCCCATTCTTTCTCTTGAGCATACTAAACATAACATAATCAGTCCTTATATCTTTCAATTTTTAAAGCTGTGTTTGTCAGAAATATAACAAACTAAAACCGCCAAAAAGAAATCACACTAGATAAAAGGGTCTTGCTTTTCACATGGCAAAACTTAAATTGAGCAGTTTCTATACAGTCTGGATCCTACTTATTTATCTCCACTGTAAGTTCATTCCTTGTTTTTCTTGTAAATCTCTTGGATCTGTTTATATTAAAATTACCAATTTTCTGTTTTCATCTGCCTGTTTCACTGTTGTATTGGACTTGCATGGTTTTGGTAGTGGGGGGAGCTACGGGTGTGTCTTCTGTGAGAAGCTGCCAGAAGCTTCTCCCATGTCCAGCAGAGCCAATGCCAACCGGCTCTAGGATGGACCCGCCAAGGTCAAGCCAATCAGGAGTGATGATAATGTCTCTGTGAAAACATTTCTAAGAGGAGAAATAAAATTACTGCGCAGGTGTAATTGCGGACAGAGAAGAGTAGGGTGAAAACCTGTGAGAGGGACTACTCTGCAGACACCAAGGTCAGTGGAGAAGGAGGGGAAGGAGGTGCTCCACATGCTGGAGCTGAGATTCACCTGCAGGCCGTGGTGAAGACCATGGTGAGTCAGGCTGTGCCCCTGGAGCTCAAGGAGGTCAACGGGACTGCAGACATCCACCTGTAGCCTGTGGATGAGAGCCCTGCTGGAGCAGATGGATGCCTGAAAGGAGGCTCTTACCCTGTGGGAGGCCTGTGCTGGAACAGGCTCTTGGCAGAGGCCTGGGGACCCGTGGGGAAAGAAGTCAATGCTGGAGCAGGTTTGCTGGTAGGAAGCATGCAGGGGGACACATGCTGGAGCACACTGTGCCTGAAGGACTGCACCCTGTGGAAAAATGACCCATTCTGGAGCAGTTTATGGAGAACTATTGCCTGTGAGAGGGACCCCACACTGGACTGGGGGAAGGACTCCTCTCCCTGAGCAGCAGCAGGAGTGATCTGTGATGAACTGACTGTAACCCCCATTCCCTGTCTCCCTGAGCTGCTGGGGGCAAAAAGGTAGACCTGGAAAGGAGGGAGAGGTGTTTTTAAGATTAATTTTACCTCTCATTATCCTGCTCTGTTTTTGCTGGTAACAAATTCAATTGATATTCCCAAACTGAGTCTGTTTTGCATGTGACAGTCTTTGTTGAGTGATCTCTCTCTGTCCTTATATCACCTCATAAACCTTTGCTATATTTTCTGCCTTGCGTTCAGCTGAGAGTGAAAGAGCAGCTTCGGTGGGTGCCTGTCACCCAGCCAGGGTCAACCCAATACAACTGTGTATTTCATATATTTCTTCCACTTGAGTTTGCTCAGTTGCTTTTGAGAAAAGGACAAGTTTTCAGGGGCAGGAATCAGTTTGGTACAAAGTATTATAGGCACTACAAGGCATGAAGGAAAACTTCCTCCCTTAGGCCCCAGCAACTTGAATTTTTAAAAAATATCATAATGCCCACATAGTAATTTATAGTAAACTAGTAACATAAATATTTCTTTAGTTACAACACACTTATCCAAAAATCTAGTAAACGTTCATTTAAGTTTGATTGTTTGTGGAAAATACTGAACTTAGAGCCTGAATTTGTCGTATGGCACACACAATTTTTTTTTTTTGCTAGAAAATGATAGTGAAGCTGTCTTACATTTTCATTTGTGAAAGAGGATTGAAAAGATATGGTCTGTAAAGAAGGAATTTTTTCCAAATTAAGTACTGAAAAAGGAATTTCTATAGATAGAAAGCATTCTGCTCTTGAAAATATTTTTTTTTTATCTGCACAAACCACATTATCTGCATGTAGAAACACTTCCTTTTGTTTGACCAAATATTTGTAATTGTATATTCACGTCTAGTGTAATAATAGCAAATACGTGTTGTAGCTATGCTATATGTAAGATCAATATTCACTAGTGTGGTCCAGTATTTTAAAAATGAGTAGCTATTTGGATATCTTCTGCTTTCCTTCTTAACAAAATGAAAACTGAATGTTTAAAACAGTTTGACTCCAGTGGTCTGAAAAAAGGTATTTCTTTAAAATGCATCATCTAAAGAACAATGTCACTTAGCAGAAACTGAAACTTTTGAAAGTCTTAGCCACGTTGACCAAACCATGGAGTAAGGGACAAATTTAAAAACTGAATTTTTTTGTCTGTACTAGTTGCAGAAGCAATTTTCTGCTTTTCCCCCCCCGTGCTTATATTTGTAAATATATCTTATACCAGCCCAAATGTAACGCTAAGAGGGTGTTCTGGATATGGGCTGGCCACAGAAACCCAGCCACGACACAATGTTGATATCAAGCCAGTCGGCATTGTCACCTTATATTGAAGAAAAATGACTGCATTATAGATTTGTAGTGGAAAGGATTGAGTAGTGCATTCTACTCTATGATCCATCTGGGGAAAGCAGGGTATCTGCTAATCTGAGCATTGTAGGCCAGTTTCTGATGTATACTTTCTTATAGACTCTTCCAGCATCAACAAGAAGAGCTGAATACCATTATGGAGTTCTCACCCTGTTACTTCTCCCAGTGTTCATTTCTTCTTATCACCAAGTTCTGTGTGTCCTGGCCTCTCTATAACGCAGATAAATAAATTATCATTACCTATGGCAGATTGTAGCTGTTCGGGGAGATACATTTTCTGCCATCAAGACAGCATCTTCGTTAGATGTAACATACACACAATAATCCTGCAGCATAAAACTATAGCTGGAAACTATATACAGAAACTATGGAGCTGGATTAATTTTTCCTCTCTCTAAATCAGATAGGCCTCACCAGGAAAGTTACTATCTTTGAGAGACTTCTCTAAAACCAAGTTTTATTAGCTCATCTTCCTGATTCACTCCATCTCTGCCATAAATATGGTGGATCAGTGATGTTTTGTCCAGATTTTTTGACTTCTGATGGTATGATTGAAGCTCTCAAAATTTGTTTTGAGGAGGGAAAAAGCAAAGGACAATTTTACTGAGTTTTGGGTAAGGCTAGAATCCAAAATGTTTCAGTTAAAACATATGGATAGGCAAGATGTCAAAATGTGCTCCTGAGCATCCTACACTTAACGCAAATAAAAATATGAGGATCTTGACATGAATTACGAAGTAGGGATTTTTGAATCTGAAAACAGTTCCAGCTTTGCAGATGGACTCCAAGCTATGATGGGACTAGCTCAAATCCCCAGAATATCCTCGATGAACTTTTTAAGGGGAGCTGTGCCCATATCTGGATTTTAGTTTAACAGGTGGAGCACATCTGCATTTTGAAATCACATTACCGTGAGTGTACAGGGTGTGTGTGAGAGTGGAATGCTTGATGAGGGTTGCGCTCACCCTGAAACAAAATGCATTTTATAAACCTGTGTGCTCAAAGAAAAACTTGACAGGTGGCACCCTAATAGGAGTTTGAACCTGCACAAATTTGCCACCTCTAACTTTCACACTGTTTGCAAAAACAAACTGACAGACATGGCTGACTTTTCCTGACATAGCTTTAAAGCAGGGCATTGTTTCAGTGTGCATTAGCATACACATGCAATGGCAAGAGACTCTTAAGTTTTTTTTGTTCCTGGATTTCTGGGTTTTGTTTTTGTGATATTTTTTCTCCTTTTATTTTGTCACCAATGGAGCAGAACCTGCTCCTGCTCATCATTCTTTTTTAATCTAGCCCAGCAATGAAACACACAACTGGGGCAAGCTTGGCAGTTGAAGGATCCAGATGCTAAACTCCAGGATTAATTTCTCTAGCAGAGGCAACTGGGAGTCAGATCCTCTCTCTGGCTTTCCTAGCAGCTTGGTTTAACCCCCAGCCGTCCAAAAGGCTCATTTTTGTCTTAGACTGGGAGTTCAGTTGTCCTGGAAGGTAAAGAACTGCCAGATTGACTTTGTCAAATGAAGGATTTTGTATTTAAATTTCAGTGCCTTGATTTTCCCAGCAATGGGAACTCAGTCATTGAAGACTTATGTACATGCTAATGATGCTTTCATTTGGCATCTTCCTCAGAATGTGACAAAAGAAGGAAGTTGACATTAGCAAGTGAGAACAATGAAAGGGAGGGGTAAAAATAAGCAGTGGTAAAGTGACATTAAAACAGGGAATGCAACTGTGATACATGAGGACGGAAAAATCAAAGTAGCTTAATTAATGTAGAAATGTTAAATCAGTTAAAATGACGTCAAATTAGCATCATTTAACCTGCTTTTTTTTTTCATTGGTTGCCTTTTTTTTCTGTTTGCTTAGTTAGTTTGTTCTATTTTAAAGTGACCCTCTCTTATACTTGATGTCAGGGAAATGAATTGCGACAGAACTGTAGAACGAAGAAGTCTTGCATTCTTCCTGTAAATGTTTTCCCCTTGTTTCGGTAGTACTTGATGAAAAGTAAGCCCTAAATACTAAACTTAATTCAACCTCTAAATTGTGTATACTGTGCAGGGACTATTAGCCATCAGAGGGCATAAAGTAATATAAGCACAGTTTAGATTTCCAGCAATGAGTAATGCATTGTGTGTGTTTTTAAAATAACTTAGTTCTGTTTTCATCAAGCAATACATGCTGAAGGTGCACTACATACGACTACATACGACAAGCATGTTGTTTCACAAAAATATTACTAGGGGAAAAAAATTAAGGTGAAAGAGAATTAAAGTGTAACTACTAAAGAAAAATACTTAACAATACAGTGAATGCTCAGTTTCACATTTGAAAATAGATCTTTTTATATGAACATATGTAAATTAGAAGCATGCACTTTTTAAATATCACATCAACTACTGGTTAAAAAAAAACCCCTCCAATATAGTATGCATCTCAAGACCAGATAGATTTATGTTTAAATAGTTTTTCTTCTTCCTGCTATTGGGTCTTTCAAATCCACTTTACAACAGGTATGGATGACTTTAAAAGAGGAAATTTGGCAAGCTCTGTAGAAGAGTGGGAAAAACTGGAAGTGAAAAATGAAAATTAAACTCCACAATCAACAGTTTCAGCACGGAGATAGAAGGTGGTCTTAAAGGTTACATTTATTTTAAAGATTTATTCTCCTGCATCTAATAGCAATCTTGACCAAACGAGCACCAGAAGTGCTCTGTGGGAGAGGAGTTAGAATGCAGCTCTGCAGAGTAGGGAAAAGGCTACCTTTTGGGATTTCTCCTTTGCTTTCCTGGATGAGTACATTCTACCCAGAGCATAGAAATAAATCCATTATCCTGAAGGCAATAAATGAGTTTATGCTTATTGTTTCCACATTTGTGCTGTATGCACACTTCAGCTAGCACACGGTCAAGGTCAGATGAATTTTATTTAACAGATGAAAATTAAGTGTATGCAGTGTAAGTAGTGTGCTTATGTGTTGTTCTGAAGAGTAATCTGACAATTTTTGTCTGCAATCAAACTCTAATATGATGCCAAGATTCATGACCTACGGTTCATAGGTGGGAGCACAGGTCTTAAGAGTTGTTTGTGAGCAATAAATTACAAGCTCCTGATTAGAGAATTCTGGAATATGGCTTTGGTCAAGGCCTTGTCAAGTGACAAATAGACCCAAGAAATGATGGATCAGCAGAGAGATTAAAGCCTGGTCTAAAGAAATACATTGGGATGTCTCTGGGGATAATCAGACCTTTACTCCAATAAAGGAAAAGTCAGCAGTATTATATATGTGAAAAAAACGTATATAGTCTCTGTAACCTGTGTTCATATCACCTTGTAAAATTAGAGTTTTTTTGCCTGGAGCAGGATACTTTGCAGCAAGTAGGCTGGAAAGTACTGTTAAGTCACCTGACAGCATTTCCCATGCCTCCCCTACCAGCGCTATTTGTTATGGGTGAGATCCTGACACTGAAAACAAAGATAAAATTCCCACTGAGTGTCTTGGGGCCATGTATACAGGATTTTACCTTATAAACAAATTTTATTTGATTTGCAGTAGATCTCAGTCTTTTCAGATTGGGATGAGTAGAGGGGCAGGATGACCTCACTCTTCCTACTGGCAATGCTCTTCCTAATGCAGCCCAGGATAACATTGGCCTTCTTGGTCATGGAGCACTGCTGGCTCATGGACTGCTTGTTGTTCACCAGGACCCCCAGGTCCTTCTCCCCAGAGCTGCTTTCCAGCAGATCAGCCCCCAGCCTGTACTCGTGGGTTATTCTTCCTCAGTGCAGTAAGACCCTGCATTTGCCTTTGCTGAACTTCAGACAGCTCTTCTGTGCCCATCTCTCCAGTCTGTCGAGGTCCTTCTGAAGGGCTACACATCCCTCTGTGGTATTGGCCACTCCTCCCAGCTTTGTGTCATCAGCAAAATTGCTGAGGAGGCATCTGCCCCTTCACCCAAGCCATTGATGAATAAGTTCAACAATTCTGGGTGCAGTATTGAACTTTGGGGATACCATTAGAGACAGGCATTCAACAGCTATCCCTGTGCCACTGATTACAACCCTCTGGGACTGGCTGTTTAGCCAGTTCTCAATCCACTCACTGTCCTTCCTGAGTTTGCCTACGAGGATGTTGTGAGAGACAGTGTTGAAAGCCCTGCGGAAGTTGACGTAGACAATATCCACTGCTTTCTCTCCTCATCCATCCAGGTAGTTGTTTCATTGTACAAGGTTATTTGGTTAGTCAAGAATGATTTGCCTTTAGTGAATCCATGCTGACTACTCCTGATCACCTTCTTGTCCATGTGGATAGAGATGGCCTGATCACCTCTATCCATGTGGACAGAGATGGCCTCCAGAGTGAGGTGCTCCATCACTTTTCTGGGGATTGAGGTGAGGCTGACTGGCCAGTAGTTCCCTGAGTCCTCCTTCTTGCCCTTTTTGAAAGACTGGGGTGATATTTGCTTTCTTCCAGTCCTCAGGCGCCTGTGCTGATCACTATGACCTTTCAGAGATGATTGTCAGTGGCCTGGCTGTGGTGTCTGCTAGCTCTCTCAGCACTCATGGATGCATCCCATCAAGACCCATGGACTTGAGGATGTCAAGATTGCCTAGGTGTTCTCTGATCCAGTCCATTGCTTAGTTTTGCATAAATTGTAGTTTTAGTAATCCATACCCAATCTTAGGTACAGGAAAGCAGGGATAACCAGTTACAATATCTTGGTAGGAAAGAAGCACCATGGTTTTTCATTTTTAGGATATTTTTGGCCTTTCTTTCAAAACTATTGCAATTCACATTGATTTTCACTTTAGAGCATCCTGTCAATAGTCTCAGAGAACTTGCAGAGAAAATAACATCTCAGAAAGAATACTATTCTTAAGGAGTTTGCTTCTGCCAAATAAAACAAGAAAAATACTTGCCAGTTTTAAAGTACCAGTTTTGGAGCTTGTTACAGGAGGCACGAAGGTACTGTGAATAGTTCATCATGTCAGAATAGTGCTTTATTCCAGGTATTTGAATCACCAAAATAACTATTTAGCAGCACATTTCATAAAAAAAGACATAGGTGGAGATATCACAAGAGAATCATTTAATTTACTCAAATAATTTTTAATATAAGAATTTGAAGGTATGTTCATTTATCATGTCATTAAGGCATATAATATCATTGTTCATTTTAGAGTTAGGAATAGCATGTTGTCTCTAAACAATGTTGATATTATGTTTTTATTCATTTATATGGGTACTGCTGATATCCTTGTTTGTCAAATTACTACTGTAAGAGACTCTGTAGATCAATTTAAGTTTCAGTAAACCTTTCTACAAAAAAGAGCTAGCATATGATTAGTCCATGGAAGCCTGTAAAAGCTGTAGGAAGTCTTCTTGAGAGACATAAATTATTTCTTTAATCCAAATACATAAACAAACTGTTTTGAATAAAGGAACATGCAGAACAGCAGAAAACGTACCAATCATTTTTCATTGAAATATGTTAAAATTCTATACCAGGCTGATATTTATTGTATCATATCCATGTCTGTTTCTAAAATATTTGGGGATGTCAATATGGTTTTGAATTAGATGGTTGCAAGTATGGGGCTGTATCTTGCTGGTTGGAAAACAACTGTTCATCTGACAAAGCAGTTATCCTAGCCTGTGCTTACAGAAGAATTGGAAGGTAAGTAGGCCTGATTTTCCTGAAAGGAAACTTCACACAACATTTCTGTGTTAGTTCAATTGGTTCTTCTAAGGTTTTGTAATAATCTGTACAGAATACCAAATAATCTTTGCTTTTAAAAGTTTTACTAAAATAAGTTATTTGTAGCCAATAAAATGATATATTCAAGTGTGCCCTTGACATCTAGAAGCTAGGGGCAACAGCCTAAGAGATGAAAAAATGTGGAATCTTTATCACTTTTTTTTCAGCTTTATATTCAGAAATTGAAAGGGCTTTTGGATATAAGTTTTAACAGAATTCTCCTTATTGAGTTGCACCTGAGAGGAATAGTCAGTGAAAAATGGTAACTTACGAATTATTTCTGAGCAGATAGTTACACTAGATCTCCCTGTGAAAAAATGGTTTTACTTGGATTTTGGTAGACTGTGTCTCCCTTATGGTCAGTCAAGTGCTGTTAAACCCTGTTTTGAATTCTGTAAATTCTAAAAATGAATTTCTTCCCTAATTCTCTTGAAATATGGAATCAGATGTGGAATGTGAAAGTAGAAGTACATAAGATATGTATGGCATGTTTTGTCTTAGGAAAGAAACATAAGGCCAACAGATGTGACATGTAAGGTCAACTTGTTTTCTTTGCCTGTTCACTCTTGACACCATCTCTCTGCGCAACACACTTCGAGTTGAAAACTTTGCAGCAGAGGTTGTGTCTTCATGGCTGGCTTTTTTTTTTTTTTTTTTTTCCCAGAAATCCAGTCTGAAGTGAGAAGGCTGATCAAATTATTATTTATAAGTGTGTTTCTATGTTTCATATTCTATATAAATATTAATCTATGAGAAATAGTGAATAAGATCTACTCAGAAGAGAAACTGTCATCAATCCCGAATACATACATGTTCAAACATTGCTAAAATATTATTTTCATTTCTGTGCATATGTTTATGTCATTATATTCTTTTTTTTGGTGCCATTTTTACAGTAGTGCCATTTTGGAAGAGTAAATATGTACTTGAAAAATCTGTATTGGTATTCTTATTTTTAACAAAGTGTTTATATTATTCTACTTTTGGTTTTTCATTTGAGAAAAAATACATAATTTCATTAAATGTCACTTTAAATTAGTGTATGTTAGGAGTGTGTGCCATAAAAATCCAAAGGTAAACCTTTCAACTGATAGAGGCAGCTTTGTGCTAATGAAAGAGTTTACATATGAATCTGTTAAAAAAAGGTTTGCTGTGTCTTCCGTTCACTCCTGCATTTTTCTGTTGCTATCACTGTTTTGCAACCACTTCACTTCCACGGCCCATAGTTATCCTTCTGTCAAATGAATTCTTTCCCTCTTGTCCTTTCAAAATGATAGAATCCTAACTGATAGCTAAAAGTATTGCTATTATTCCTATGTCGCTGTTACGTCCGAGGCGCATAAAGAAAACTACAGAGTCCAGGCTCATGAACAGTGGAAGCCGAAGTGCTTTAATAATTTTCCAACTACTTTTATAGGATAGATCGCAAAAGTGTGTTGAATGGCAATAGGTAAGTGGTTCCTTGGCCATCCACCCTTTGAGAGGATTGGCCAAGCCTTAAGAGACCTATTCCAAAATATTTTCAAAGTCAAAGCCATAACAATCTTGCAAAACAACTTGTGAGTGCAAGAAGTTTATGAAACTGTGAGCTTGTTTAAAATAGTTGACATAGGAAAGACAGTCTTCTCACCGAATATTGAGAAAAGGCTGAAGAATTTCTCCGCTTCTAGCTTTTTAGCACCTACAATTCCCAAACTGCAAGACCCTCTGTTCTATGCAATTATTTTTTTAGTATGATTTATAGCAACAAATTCTTCATTTTTGGTCTGCATTGGTCATTTTACCCTCATTTAATTTATCTACCATTAATTTAAAATCATATGTGAAGAACATCTAGGCAGTCTATTATCCTGGCCAGCACAATTTTTATGGGCTCTTAGGGTTTTTTACCTTATTATCTGTTTACTTTTAAGTCTTAGGTCATCCTTTCCTTCAAATTGCTTTTAAATCATTAGGTAGCAATAGCCGCCCAAATAATACTTTTATTTTCACAACCACAGTGGTACTATATGGACTAAACCCAGGAGCTACACTCATCTGAAAGACAGAATTATCCAAGAGATCATATAATCTTTCTGATAAAGATTATAATTTCCTCCAACCTGAGTACATTGAATATCTACTGAGATTTTTTGTACTCTATTTATAGTAATTTACATTTGTAGACCTTGATTTCTATAAGGCAGCTTGCCTCTTCTAATATGCTTAATGCCATCAACTTTACTAAAAACTGAGGCAAAATATTAACTCACGTTTTGGGGCCATATCTAGATTATATTTAATCTTTTTCCTTGATCTATTTTTAATTATGTGGATAAGAAACTTTTCAGTATTTGTTTAATATTCTTTGCAAGATCTAATTTATCTTAACTTTTGCAGTTCTCACTTCTTCTCTAAACATATTGACCTGTAACACATAACTTTCACTACTGATTAAACTTCTTTTTCCTTTTCTTGCAGCTCTTCTGTTTTTCTCACTTTTGAAGACACTATTGTCATCCATTTAGGTTTGAGGCCCCATTCTCCAAGTTTCCTCCACTTTGTAATGAAAATCGAAGAAAATTCCCATGCTTATGGCTTAGGTAGATTCTAAATCTGTGCTACATTCAATTCAACTCCTGAAAGCTTTCTCTTCTGAATTTAAAACCTTCATTATAGAATTTTCATTATAGAATTACTTTTATTTGGTTCCCCTTAATTTCAGCTGAGTCACCCACAACCACTTGATCCAACGTTACACCACTAACAAAAACCTGATAAAGAGTTTTTATCAAGCAAGTTTTTAGAGCCTCATATGAGGCTCTAGTCTCATAGAATTCTTATTAGGAAATAGAATTCTTACAAATTCGCATGAATTTATCTGAAATAGTTAGTCAGTACTTTTATATATAGAACAATAACTTTGACCAGATGCATTTCTACCCATAATGCAAGACTGATCTATTTCCTGTTTGTAGAACTTACCGGGGGAAAAAACCAAACAGCAACCAAGAAAACCCCCAAAGAAACCCAAATGAATCCCCACATGAAATAAGCACTGTTAAAGTTTGGGACAATACAGTACCTGAAAGAAAACATACATGTAATAGTGAAGAGAATGGGTTACTGCCTCTACAGTACCTCAGTTGTCCAGGCAGACTGGCACAAAAAAATAGCATGTATTTTATTATGGCCCAATGTAATATTTAGAAGAAAATAACACAAATATGAAAACAAAGGAAATGTCCATGAAAGAAAGAGACTGAATTACTTAGTATCTAGTACCAGATCTTAGCTTGAATCCTCTGTCTCAAAACTGATAGAAGTGAAGGGTCATTCTGAGTGTTGCTATAACCCAATGATAATTATTCCACAAAAAAATGGAACAACTTCAACATGAAAGGGAGACACAAAATATATGCAGGAGATGGATTTACAGGATGTAACTTTCATACATAATGAAAGCTCAAAAAATTGACCTGTTATTAAAAAGGTAGAGATATTTCCTTCTCCACTGGCTGAATTTTCCAAGGTAATGGGCTTGGAAATATAACAGCAGGATACAGAGTCAGGCTGCTGATTACCTTAGATGTACAATTTTTACTGAAGAAGTTTGTGAAAGCTGCTCGCAGGGAAAAGTGAGAGGAGTAGTCTAAAGGTAATCTTCTGGTTTCAAATATAAAATATAGAACTCATAATAGCCCACCATCTTTCCATCTTAAAAAGAGAGTCAACCTTTTCAAGTCATGTAAAAATACTATTCTCAGCCATACAATAGACTACACCATTAACAAGAGGAATCCCTCATAGTAGTAGAAGTTCAATTAATAAATTATACACATACAATTAATGTATTTCTGACATTGTTTTTCAATTTGAAAATAAAAGTCCTACAGAGTTTTGCTGGGGGAACTGGTATTCCAGAGGTCCCAGCTGAGTGGCAGTTAGAAAATCTACAAGAAGGGTCAGAAGGAAGATCCAGGTAACTAAAGGGCTGTCAGCCTGACCTTGGTGCTGGGAAAGGTCATAGAGCAGATCGTCTTGAGTGTCATTATGCAACGTACAGGACAACCAGGGCATTTTGGATCAAGTGCACCCTCAGTCACTTTGCAGGCAACACCAGGTTGGGTAGGAGGGTAGGAAGGCTCTGCAAAGGGATCTGGACAGGTTGGATTAACAGACCAAAGCTAATAGTATGAAGATCAACAAGGCCAAGTTGCACCTGGGTCACAACAATCCCCTGCAGTGTAACAGGTTGGGGGAAGAGTGTCTGGAAAGCTGCCCAGCAGAAAAGGACCTGGGGCTGCTGGTTAACAGCTGGCTGAACCCAAAGCAGTGTGCCCAGGCGGTCAAGAAGGTCAATGGCATCCTGGTCTCTGTCAGCAGTAGTGTGGCCAACAGGACCAGGGAATTGATTGTCCCCTTGTAGTTGGTACTGGTGAGGCCACGCCTCTAGTCCTGTGTTTGGTTTTGGGCATTGAGGTGCTGGAGCACGTCCAGAGAAGGGTAACAAAGCTGGGGAAGGGTCTGGAGCACGAGTCTGATGAGGAGTGGCTGAGGGAGTTGGGGTTGTATATCTTGGAGGAAGGCAGGCTCTAGAGACCTTATCGCTCTCTACAACAATCTGAAAGGAGATTGTAGCAAAGTCGGGGGTCAGTCTCCTCCCAGATAACAAGTAATAGGGCAAGAGGAAATGGCGTCAAGTTGCTGCAGATGTTTAGGTTGGATATTAAGAAGATTTTTTTTTCAGTGAAAGGGTGGTTAAGCATTGGAGCAGGCTGCCCAGGGAAGAGGTTGAGTAATTACCCCTGGAGGTATTTAAAAGATGTATAGATGTGACACTTAGGGACATGGTTTGGTGGTGAACTGGGCAGTGTTACATTTATGGTTGGACTTGATGATCTTAGAATTCTTTTTCAACCTAAACAATTCTATGATTCCATGATTCTACTTAATCAAATATGTAAATAGGAAGTCAAGAAAAGAAACTCTTGCCAGGCTCCTATTATGTGATACCAGATGCATGTGAGACTCTTGTCCCCATCTGCCTGTTTCGTCTTAGATATGAAAACATCATATTAATTGTGACTATCATATTAATTACATCGGATTGTTTAGGACATGAGTTACTGAATGCATCTCTCTCGGTGCAGGTGGCATAGTTTTCAATGTGATGAGCTATAGCAATCATGGAAAACTAGAGAATTTATTTATAATTTACACTGAAAAAATGAAATTTAGTTTTTAGGGAAAATATGTAGAACTTTCAGTCATTAAGGAAATTACAGTCACTTTTGTTGTAGTAATTTTTCTTTTATAAAAATGTTGCTTAAGGAAGAAAAATTACTTGACTGTAATTGATTTCTACTATATTTTATTCTTTTATGCTACACCTGTCATTTTATCCGCATGTCTTTCAGATTTAAGACTACAGAAATTACTGTAGCTGAAGGTAGTATTTGTGATGTGCTACAGATTGTATTGAAATCTTTTGAACTCATTTAGGCTATGACATTCTAATGCAGATTAATTAAAATAATTCAGAGTTACTTCAGCCTTGGACAGAGAAAGGAAAAAAAGCCCCAGATGTGAAATGCACCCATCAGGTTCCCTCACTGCTTGATTACTTTTGTATCCATCACATTTGTTCTGAAGTAAGTAATCGATATTTTGGCCTTGAAAGAAAATGGGAGATGAACATTCCTGGGGTAAAAAGGCAAGCCTTTCCCGCTGGAAACACAAATAATCTTTCTGCGTGCCTCCAGAAGTGATGTAAACAATGGTGTTGTAATCGCTAGGTTTAGTTTAGCAAGCTGCAGCTTTCTCTAGGAGCTCTGCAGGGGCTTCTTAGGGCAGGACAGCCATTCTGTCCTCCCGTAGTCCATTCTGGATGGTCCTGCACTTTTTCTCCCTTAGCTGTCAGCCTTACCACACAGAGGTGGCAAAGGAGGCAGAGAATGGACCCTCATGGAGGCCCCTGGAGAGTTTTATTGATGCATCTTGTCCAGGCAGTTCCCAGGGGCCGAGAGACCTCATGACCCGGGAACAGGGGGGTTTTCTCTGGGGCTCAGGGGCGGTACATGGGCAGGGTTGGGGTACAGGAACCAATAGGGAGGACCCGAGGGAGCGGCCAGGACTAGGGGCAGGGAAAAGTGGTGGTGGGGGGGACAATATGAGATAAGAGAAGCAGTGGGTAAACAGATCACCACATCTCCGCCTTTTCATATTAAATTGAAAAGGGAAGGGCATAATTTTTAGGCAACAGAAAAAATGGTAAAACAATGCAAAATAGTTTTTAAAATTATGAGGCGGCTGGTTGGTGTTGACTTTGGAGATCGGTACTTGTTGAGTTCTCACACAGCAGCTGCTTTTGTAGCTCATCGCGTTCTTTCTTCAGCAGGAAAGCCAAAAGTTTGAGTGTGACTGTGTCTTCGCCCCACACTCTCAGGGCACGTGCTTCAGCCCATCTACAAGGCTGCCCACAAACTGCTTGAGGTAATGACAGAGTTTTATTTTTCTGGATGTTTAAAATTCACCGCAGGAGGCAAAAACTGATTATCTTATTTCACTCGTGTACTTCATAAAATGCCCAAATTAAAAGAGTTTTTCCCACTTACCAACAGTTAGCAATCTTTTTAGCTTAGCCTGCCAACAGTCTCAGGGTTTTTTGATTTGGTTTTGGTTTTTCTTTTAGGGAGGGGCATTCTTATGTGAAACAATGAAAAATTAAAAACTCATCTAGTGAAGCTGATCTTGGCTGTCTTGATATTCGGAAGTAAAGGTTTTCTCTGTGCTTAATAGTGTCATATGGCTCAGCTGGGACTTGAATTGATCTTTGTGCTCATTTTCTCATTTTCCAGCTGAAATCTTGGGCTGGGACATGTTGTTACTGTGTTTACCTTTAGTGCCTCCTGCTGTTCTTCCAGGCATATGTGATGACACGTCTTCATCTTTTCATTCCTAGTTTGGTCTGTCATATAGCCAGAATTAAAATGTGTGTTACTTGCATTTCAGATCCTTGAATGTGGTGATAGCCTTCAGGTTTAAAAAGAGTACTGAAATGTCAGAACAAAGATGTGATGCCTTACATCTGCCATCTGATTCATGGGAATGTATGGGAAAATCTCTTACAGAGAAGAAAAAATTTAAAAAAGTAAAATTAAATTAAAATTTGCAAACACAAATAAGTTGTCTGAGCATGTCAAACTCGTGAACCTAGGATGTGTTTAATTGAATGGAGCAGAGATAGATGCTACAGTGTGACATCTATTTGCCCTATCTGGTAGCTTGTGCAATTTCTGTGAAGTAGTAAGCCCAGGAGCTGAATTGGGTTCAGAGGCTACAGTGAACCTCACAGCTCCTTGAAAAAGTATTTTCACTTCTTTGCATTCTGATTCTATTTCTTTTAGTAAGACTAATTCATGTTTTACATATCCATAGTACTGTTAAAATGTGAATCATTCTAAGGATCTCTTTATGACAGCCTGGCAATGGAGTCTGAAAAAGGGGTGGAGGGAAGACACTGGAGCAAGAAAAAACCATAAAAGAACAGTGTGCTAGAAATTATAGTACGATTCAGCTGTTCTCAGATATTTGCTAAAGATGTGAGCCCTCATTTATGTTTTGAGAAAAAGAACCTAATAGGGTTTTTGTATCCTAGCCCAGAGTACTCCCAAGTCCTTCAAAAGCGTTATGGCCTGTTCTAATTTTTCACTGGTATTTTAATTCTCCATTTTAAAACTAGTATGAAAGAGGAAAAAAACCCATTTTTTACTGTGACAGCACCTAAAGTCTGTACTCAAAATCATAGCTCTATTAGGTAATGCAGTGCAAATATACAACCAGCTAGTGATTTCATTTGACACACTGAACTCTAATGTAGCAGATGTAGGCACAATAATTAGGTGTTTGTGCCTTTGGGCCCTAATATGTTGTTATGCGATTCCAACATGTAAAAAAACCCCATGTTTGGGATGATATGGGGTCTTCCCATTAGGAGAAGAAGTTTCTGATGGACAGGTATTTATTTTTTGCCACCCTGCTTATTTACAAAAAAATTCCTTTTTCAATGAGAACAGTCAGGCTACAACAGGCAATTTCTTTGCTCAGTTTCTGGCAAATCTTTCCCTGCCCTGTGCTGTCTCTCCAAACAATGTTTACCACAGAACTGCTGAGATACTTGGTTCCTTCTCCAGGTATGTGTTAATGAAATTTGGCATGGTGAAGACTTCTGCCTTCAGTCTCCATTAGCTGTGGTGTTTTGCAAGAGCTATTGCTTAGCCATTAAAATCCAGAATGGACTTAGGTGCTCCTTACTTCTCTCCCCAGTGGCACAAAGCAGTTTGTTCAAGCTGTGTAATTAGCTAAGCTGTGTTATTAGGTGAATGTGTTAGTGAAGGTATGCATTGGTTACCCTGGGTGTGGAAACATTTTAAAGTTTTAACTCCTAAATGTTTTTAAGCTTCAATATGACCTTTTTCTTCTTAATCACATTATGGATATTTTACACACTGTGATATTTTTGTCCCAGTGTGTGACTGGATTGCTCTTTTAGGCCCTGATTCAGCAAAGCACTAGGGTATTTCCTGCTTTAAAAATCAGCAAAACACTAATATATTTCCTACTTAAAAAAAAGATTAAAGGTCTTAAAGTAATCCTTGGAAATTCTGCCCCAGTTTATTGGAAATTTTATTTAAAAATTCAAAAGAGACTGTTATTCTTCAAAATGTATCATATCTTAGACACTTCTAATGAAGGAATATAAAACTTTTCTTCTCACTCACTTTCTTTTGTTTTCTATGGAAAGGTTCATAAGGCTGTGATGGCTTATTTATTTTAATTGTATTGCTTATTTCTAAGAGATAGTAAGACCTTTACCTCACAAGATGTTCTCCAGTAAGTTCAATACACAAAACCACGTGGATGATGTCGAAGAAATTATTAATAATACTTGCTTGTCCCTGTCAATTACTTTATTTCTCTGAATAACAAAATAAAGATACTGGAAATACAAATCTCAAAAAAGAATCTTAATATTCTCATGCTTTTTCAGAAACCGTAGCTTTTGAGATATGTGTTTTCCCAAGATATTAACCACTGGAAAAGTTCTGTTCTGTAAAACAGGTGTCCTGTAGAATTGATGGCACCCTCGAGCACAGTGCTCCCTATTGAAAAGAATTTCATAAAGCAAATTATTGTATCCTGAGTTTTAACATTGGCACAATAAAGTGGTTGCTAAACCAGCTGTACGAGTCCCTGCAGAAAATATTCCACTGCAGGGCACCATTCAGTTGATGTGCATCTGGCACTGTAAGTGCAAAAAATGCATGTGGACAGAAGTGAGCTTTAAGGGATTGGCCTTTGCTGTTCCCAGCTTGCTCTTTCTATCAAAGGGCTACTGCAGTAACTGGTCAGATTTGAATAGCAAGACTCCACTTGGGTGCTTGATAGAAAAGCATCATGTTCAGGCACTGGAACGGCATCACAAGTGTTACAGCAGCACAAGTTCTCTCAAGAGCTATATAATAAGGAGGTTTCACACAGCCAAAGTAGCACACATGACAGAGAAATGCAGCTAGATAAAGTGGATCAGTGTCTTCTTTCAGCCAAAATCTTACACTTCAGTAGAATTAGTTCACATTTAACACTGCTTTAAATGAGAATCCTTCAGCTCTGTTTAACAAATCAATGTATAAAATGATTCTGTGATTCTTTTATTTTGGATTATGTGCTCCTGGCATAACAGCAAAGTGAACAGACCTGAGACTTCTGAAGACAAAATAAGCACTGAAACAATACTGTCATGATTCCTTCCTTTGTAAAGCCACAAATGAGACATTTGGGAATGGAAAACTGTTTTGAGGGAACATTAAATTGGCCAAGAACAAATTGCTACAGAAAATGACATCCTTTTCTGAACATCCATTAGTTTCTGATAATCAGGAATTCTCGGATGCTTGAACATTCCATTAGTATGAAGCAGCGAGTTAATTGTAATAATTATCAGCAGTTTTAATTGTTTTGTTATAATGTATTTTGCAGTTTGTTTGACAGTGTGAAATCAATATGCACCTCTAGGAAAATTATCTAGTATAATAAAATTAGGCTCCATTATGCCTCCCAACCTTGGAATTAAACTTTGCACATAAATATGTATTTCTGTTTGTGTATGTAGAAGAATTATACTGAATGAGTAGAGACGCATAAATAAATTGGACTTTGTTGTTAAAGTGGAAGATGGATTCTCCTCTTAAGAATTGTTTCTGACTTTCAAGCCTTTTGTTTTCAGGCATGTGATCAGAAAACCACTGTTATGTCTTTTCAACTTTACTGATTATTCTTTTATGTTACAGAGAAGAACTTCATAGAGATTTTAGCAATGGTTTCTAGAATACCTGTATTTATGTCATGGCAACAAAAATGTGGTGATGTATGTGAAAGTTAATTGTAATGATGATTTCTAGATGGGGATGTCAAGGCACAGAACCAATAAAGAATTAAATGATGCGACATCCGAGAGAAGATCCTACTTGCAGTTATTACACCTGGTCTAACAAAATCTGAAAATTCTGGAAAACAGTTATACAAATCTACGTAACAGTCTTCAATACAATGGAAACTAAACCTCAGACATTTAAATTCCTATATTGCACTTTACCAGCCAAATAACATTGACTCTTTCCTTACACTCTCGAAGTCATTACCTACAATTCCTCAAAGTCCTATAGGCTTTATACTATTCCTCAATATTGTAGTAGGGTGTCTGATACTGGAGAAGGATTAAGTCTATTGTATTTTGAAGAAGATGTTAAAAAATTGGAGTGGAGCAGAAAGAAGCCGCAGGAAAACTTTGAGGAGTGTGGAGAGATGTACTTCATTAGTATCTTCTCACAGTTTTATCTGTCAAAAGGAAGATCTACATGCAGTTTGATTACAGTGTTTATTGTTTTGTGAGAACACCCTGTATAGTTAAGGGCTTTTTAATTTCATTTAAAAAAAAAGAAAAAAAAGAAAAAAAGAAAAAAAAAGATAAAAAAGAACTGTAGTTGTAACAAGAACCAACAGCAGATCCTGTAGTTAGAAAAAAAAAAAACAAAAACTAACCCTGGAAATAAACCTTTGGGTTTAGTAGTGATTTTAATGGGTGATTAACTGGTGGAACAAACTATCAAAAGAAATGAGAAATTCTACATTTCTATATTTCTTTCAGATGCCTTTTGAGGATATTTGTTTTAATCAAATGCAAGTTACTGAGTTTTTTGTCTAAGTTGCAATGTTTTATGATACATGAGATGTCAGACAAAATAATCCAATGATTCCTTCTGGTCTTATGCTGTGATTATTACCTACACAATTTGCATCCTCCGCATTGAAGTCTCTTGACAAGAGATGTAAATTCCTGTCACTGTCTTGCAAGGGTTAAAAAAAAAGAGTTAAAATTAAAAACTTCATTATTGTTTGTTCTTTTTTTATTTGCCTGTGGAAAAAGAAGATGCTGTGAGTCCTGGAGAGGCTTGAGTGGGTCAGAATCTTAGCTGGATTCCAAAGGAAGATAGGAAGTCTTCATTCATTCCTCTATGAAGACGGAAATTGGGGAAGAGAAGAAATTAGTGAGGGGAAAAGATGGGATGCAGGTGGGAAGCAGTGATACCAACCTGAAAAGATTTGTGATCACTACACTAGGCAATAGATGAAATTTTGGAGCTAATTTCCTTCAGTCTCATTTACATGCTGAAACCTGAGGTAAGGGTCAGTGCATAGTCTAGCAAGGAACAGTATGAAAATGTTTTCTGATAACCTGAACCAGCTCTCTATAAAGACTACGTTCAGAATAAATTTGTTATATAGTTGCCTTATTCTGATTGAAGAGGTTTTTTGGTGGGATTTTGGGTTAATTTGTTTTTTGTAGTTGGGTTTTTGTGTGTGTGTACTGTGTTTTGTTGTTGGATTGGGTTTTTTTTGTTTGTTTGTTTTTTATTTTGTTGGTGGTGTTTTGTTTGTTTCATTTTTGCTTCCTGTAGGCAAGTCTGTTCGTGCTTCTGTATATATACAGGATTATATAGCTATACAGGATTGCTCCTGAACTGAAGGGAGTGATTCTCTCTCTGCTCTCAGTGGAGCAAAGCAGCTGAGAATGTGTTAAGCACACCTTTGCAGAGTTGCCACAATGGCTGCAACATCCTTGGCTAAATGCCTGTTTCACAGTTCAGTTTTTGGGGGAACAGTTTCAAGGAATGGATGTGAATATTGCCTCTCACTGCTTCTCTGGTTTTGTGATCTGTAAATAAAAAGAACTTTAACCTTTTGTAAGCTCAATGATAAGTTATTTGTTGGAGCAGCAATGTGTCAGCCCCTAGCTGATTCAGAAATGACAACTGAGGAGCAAGCAGACTGTGCTTCATGTAAAATCCAATTGTAGTGCCATCATTATAAGGGAGGCTTGAGAGCTCTGTTGTCTTTTCGGTAGTTGTCACTGCCTCTGTCAAGGGCTTCATCTGAATTCAGAACATATCACTTTATTTCCTTATAATGACTAATGATGATTCATGGTTTTTGCTTTCCACTGTCTTGGATTCCAACAATGCATGTTTTTATACCTGCTGTCTTAAATCCCTCTATTCACTGTTCAGGAAAACTTCTAAAGCAAGCACACTCAGCCTTCCAAAGGGTATTCAATAGCTCCTGAGGATTCTTCCTTTTTTTAATACTGTCCCATGCTGTTTCAGCTATTCTGCCATCTTCGAGATTATAATTACTATTGTCATTGCTGGAGCTAGACATCTACTTGGGGAGTGCTCCAGATAGAAGTGAGCTGCACCTCCTCCCTCCCCTGAGTCCAGAAGGATGGATCCTTCTCATCTCTGCTGGTCCCAAAGGCAGGAGGCTTCTGGCTATTCTTTAACCCTGACCTCTTGCTTTCCAGTAGATAAAGCTGAAGTCAAATCACTGAGCTGACAGTTTATAAAATGTATTACCTTCTACTACCAAATTTTAAAAGCCTGGAGCAACTTTTTGAATTTTAGCACTGATGTTAGTTTTTGTTGTAACTTTTTTTTTTTTAACTGTAGCTACTGATGGTTATTTCAAGTGACTTAACACATTTATTTTTATAAAGGCAACTGCTACTATCTGCTTTCTCTGTCTCTCTCTTCCAGAGAACTGAGTTAGTGCTTACTTTTAACTGTGTTGGCTTTTGCTGAAATTATTTAAGATCCTATCCCCTTTTGAATTTTTGAAATTACTGGGATGACACATCTAATATGCTCTCTTTACATTTCTGAAAACAATTTTTTTTATTCTAAGGCTGTGGCTTTGATTTTATTTCAAGGTGTTGCTGCTTTCCTCTGATAGGGAAAACCCACACTGAGATGCCACATTGTTTGGAGAAAATGGCAAAAATGCCTACAGAAGGATGCTCAGAAGAAGGAGAGCTATGTAAATGACGCATTAGCAGTTGTACTCAGAGACTGGTTGTGCCGCATGCACACAAGGTGCACACTGATGGGTACGAAGGAAAAAAAGGAGGGTATGCTTTGGGGGAAAAGCAGTGTTTTTCACTGAATGATTTTTGTTCCACTGATTTGTAGGGATGAATTGATTATATATTCCCTCACAACCTAGCTCTTTGCAGGAGTATGCTGTGCTGGCACCATGCGATGGCAGAACAGCCGTAGACTTGAAAGGACTTTCAATGCATTTTATTGCATGGCTAACAAGAACAGACAAGTTTCCTCCCCTTTCCCAAGAAATAGGCTACTACTTCAAAACCTTTCTCTGTGACTACATGGGAGCAGGGCGGAACTTCTTTGGTCTAGACCCGATGAACTAGTGTAGCTCACCGAGGAGCAAGAATGAGCACCACAGGAGTTTAACTGTCTCACCAGGTTGCAGCATATCCATTTATTTTTAGACTTCCGTGGCACAGCTGGAGCTGACAACTCCAGGAGTAGTAGTTCTGTCCAAGAAAAGTAGTGAGAGTTGTGTTCACAACCCATGCTCTGAAAGCCATTAATAATAAAAGATAGAGCACTGTATGAAAGATACTTTTTAAAGGATTCTTTCAAGATGGCTTGTGTACTGTCAGACTGGATGCAGAGTAAAATGTATGAGCAAATTTCACTAACAAGGTATAAAATGTTCAGAATGTCATGTGGATAATATCCAACCCGCCATTTCCAAGGGTGGCTTTAAGTAAGAGAAAAACACAATGCAGATGTGCCTTTCCAAGTTCTTTTTTCTGTATTAAGAGTCCCTGTGGTATTTTTAAGTGCGTTTTCTGCATATTTTTGCATTAAAAATATTAGGTTATCACATCCTTGTGTATGCTTAAAGATGAACAATTTAGGAGACTTCACAGGAGACTGAAATCTTTGTACTCTTAATAAATCATCTGGGAGGGAAAAAGAACTCTTTCTGTGTGAAAGAAAAAGATCTTTATGCTTTCATAAAAGGGAGAGGCGGTTCTCAGTCTGCTTACCTAGGAGATCCTAAATAAAACTGAGCCTGCCATATCTCAAAGTTAAAAAAGATCACTCAAACCACTTCATCTTAATTGGGAAAGCTACAGCTTTTTGCTGCATCTCCACAATCAGGCACAATATTCCTTTCCCTGATTTTATCTTTTTAGCAGTTTTCCTTTTTTGCCTTTCTCCCTTACACCACTATCAAGCATTCTACCAATACACTATAGAACAGAATTTGAAAACGGCCATAAACTTTACTTACACGTGAATAAACAGTAACAGAGATGTTCTAATTCAAATGACAGACTAATTCTCCCTATCATGACTCTGAGACTGCTCTGTAAAATCTGCTTCAGTGATGTTAGAAGGTAAAAAGGCTTTTCTACAGGTTTTGCCTGTTGGATGCAATTCTATCCTATACAGTGTTGAAGATGTGACCAATGTGATAATGAATTTTAAAAATTGCCAGAATTGTAGTTTTCAAAGGACATGTTGTGGAATAGAAGAAATGTGTGAAATTGAAGACTGAGGGTACCAATTTCATAATTTCTGATTAGTAACAGATAAACTCCTAGTTTGCTGAGGTGTACAAAACACTGAAATATCATTCATTGCACATGTGAAATTGATACTTTTTATTCCTATTCTCTGATAAGAAGCAGAAGATATAAGAGGAAACATTGAAGTTAGTTGTATTTATTTATTTATTTATTTATTTAGAAAGGAACATACTGATACCAGACAGCTTAGAAATTAACTTACTGCATTCCTAAATCATATTTTTCAAGATAATTTTGAATAAATAACTAAAATAACTAAAATCCCCTTTTCTTTCAAATCATATATACATCTTTAAACACTTCAAACTTTACAAACTACAAAGTTTTATCATAATATAATTACATTGTAAAAGCAATGTATTTCTAAGGTGCCTAAAAGCTGTCTAATTTGTGGTTTGCTGTTCCTCCTCTTCTTGTTTTGAAACAAAGAAAGGAGGATTAAAGGTGGATAAAAGAAAAGTGGAAGTATATGGAAGAAGATTTTGTTATGGAGAACTAATCTCAAGAATTATATTTTTCAGATGCACTAATTATGTATGAAGTTCTTACTAAAAGGTTAAGAATATGTTAGTATTCCTGATGTTTCATGTTTGTAATGAGCTGCAGCTGTTGTCCCAATGTAGATTGTGCATTCTGTACTCATGTAAAATGAAAATAAGAGAAATGGAATGTATTTTAATGCACGTTTCTAATTGTTTTTCTTTCACAGAGATTTTTCTAGCTCATTGCTGTTACTGTGATGTTTTATCACCTCTCAAGATTAAAAAAAAAAGCCTACTACAGCATTTGCTATCAGTATAGATTCTTCTCCCAGTTTGCCAGGAAAGAATATGCTGAATACTAGTCTTTATGTGTCTGTTTTCCACAAATGCTGAATTTATATCCTTAAAACAAAAATTAAAAAAAAAAAAGAAAAAAAAAAGGTGGGGTTTGTCTCTGAACCTCACATCTGTAGGTTCTGTGATTTTTCTTGGCTTTTCTAGAAATTAATTCCAAAGGCAATATTGTCTTGCTGGGTAAGCACAGCAGTCACCCTTGAGGTAGATTAGCTTCTACATCCACAGGAAGCAAGCAAGAAAAAATAAGATTCTCAAGAAAACCAGTGAGACGATCAAAAGAAAACTACTTACATGGTGAGCTTAAACCAAGGCTACCAAATCAAGTTTCAGCATCAGTATAAAGTAGTGAAACCAGCACACTGGTAGCACAGTGGTGTTTTAATCAAGGTGTGCATGGAAGCGGGTATTTCATCTCAACAACAACCACCAAGGTTTTTGGATCCATAGAAGAGAAAAAGTAGATTAGGAGAGAAAGATGGGGGAGGAAAGGAGAGAGAGAGAGAGAGAAAGGTATCCCTGCTGTTAGCAGATTGCTGACTTCTTCCAGATCAGCCATGTGATGTGTGATGCTTCATGATGCTTTAAACCTGCAATTGTTATTGTTGTTGTAAAATGAGTGGCTTCTTAGAGTTGAATCTTTCTATGCTCAGTCTAAACTTGGTGAGAGTGTAGCTTCCTTGGACAAACCATGGTGTTTGCAAATATTTTGAAGCCAGGAGAGAGAACAGAGATAGCCTGAATTTGTTTCAACAGAGGCAAATTTCAGGACTTTGAGTAACAGGACCATAGAAGGACCAAGAGCAGTAAGTAAATGGAGCCAGGGAGAGGTTTTTTAGTATTCCTTAGAATTGTGTCTTCCATGTACTAGCTAAAGTGCAAACTGAGCTGTATGGTTTTACTGCTGCAGGTATAATGATGTCTGAGAAAAAGAATGCTTAAGCTATATAAGAATCCACAGAAAGTGACCACTTGATGGGCTGAAGAGAGATGGGACAATAGGAGAGGTCCTTATATCCCACTTTTGTGAAGAAGAATGGAGGGAGAGAGATATGTTGAAGAAGTGTGGCAGAAAATATGGAAGAAAACAAGAAGAAAAAAGAAAGCCTTAAAGGTTTTTGAATTCAAGACAATAGAATCCAAAGGTAAGAGCAACCTGTTGAACATTCAGCTTGGGGATATTATCTGGTCTGTGTAACAGAACACATGTATTAATAATCAGTGATGGGAGATTCAAATGAAATTATCTAATAAGGTGTTAGTGATATGAAATATTCCTATAAAATGAATGTAAATTCTTAGCTTAATCATTCCTCTCTACAAGATTCAAAAGTAATTTTTTATCTGACTGTAAGCACGACTATTTAAAAAGGGGTTGTATGGAAAACAGATTCTATATTTTACAGAGAATATAGAACAAAGTCTGTGAAAAGAGCTTTCTTTGTGTTTTTCAGTATGCTTGTTTAATCTTCGTTACAGCTAGCAGTAGTAGAGAAAGACTAGGTGGTGCTGGGTTTGGAGCAGATAAAGAAAAATGTGCACTATCTCTTTCCAATAATTTGATTACCATTTCAAAGCTGTTATTTTGCATATGCCTGAACTTCCAGAGTAGGCATAAATATGATTTGTTGAAGCCAGTGATGTCTACTTTTCTCAGGAAGGTACTTGATTGGAAAAGCTGTCTCTGAGAAGATGACACTACTTTTTCCCCTACAAAAAAAACCCATCAGTCAGATCAATTTCTCTTTATTTCCATTTGGCACATGACATAGTTATTGGCCAGAATTAGTCAAAATTATCATTTCAGTGCGTAAGTCCATTAACATATGTAGAAGTAAGGAACCTAGACTGTAGATGGAACTGACTAATGTATAAAAAAATTCCCATGATCTCTTCAGCTTTTGAGATTGTACCAATACCGCAGCTGTTCTGATAGCAAGCACATTGCTGAGATTTCTTTTTTTTTTGTTTTTGGGTGGTCAGCATATTGACAGTCAGGGCTTCCATGTCAGCCACCTTGGGAAGGAAGCAGCAGCAGATACACTGAAAAAACACTTCTTTCCTGATGAGAAAACTTCAGTACTGCTAGTATTCCCAGCCTTAAATTTTCTCCCTGTCTCTGAAACTAGAGAGAATGCTTGAGGACCAACAGCAAAATTTTCAAAATGTGACTGCTGGAGAAAACCATCAGCTGCTGGCTCTACAGAGCCAACACAATTGGAACAAAAAAGTATGCAGTTGTGTTTGTGGCAACACTTCAGAAAGCATAGCCAGTAATAGTGAAATAAATAAATGAGTAAACAAACATTAAAAAAAAAAGAGCTTAGCAGAAGAGAAATACAAACAGAGTTTTAAAACTGTCATTAGAAGACACCAGATATGTCTGACAAACTAAGAGTCTGTGTTAACAACCACTCTTGGAGACCCGATACTAGAAATAGATGGATCACTGTCTCACTCAGTATAACACTTCCTCTGTTCCTTTTTTAAATGCTATTTTTAAAACTAAGATAAACTGTATTTAAATACAGGAAGTAGACCATGGGGAAACAGTCTGTTATAGGAGATTAACAAATTTCCTGGTTTTTTTTATGAATATGCCTTTTCCTGTTCAAGAAGAGTCCTTTTGGTAACAAAAATGCATTTAACCCCTTCCAAGTTGAATCTTGAATCTGCTCTAGTAAGCTTGAAAAACTGCAATTTATTATAATGTGCTGATGTCATCAGGACATATTCCATAGAGAAAGAATAATTATGTCAAATAAATTAAATAAGAAATGTGTTTGCCCTCGAGGTGTAGGCTTTTGCCTCTACTTCTGCTTACTTCATATAGGCTGTGTTTTCTATTTTGGTCTAAAGGTACTTTCACCACCACCGTGGCTGCACAGGTCTTTGAACAGGCCTAGCAATCAAATTTCTTTTAGCTCCTCTTCAGGCAATGTCAGAAGAAAATACTGGGCACTGAGGGTGCTATAATTTGTTTGCATTTTGACTGTGTTGAGACACTTCTAATTGAATCATGGGTGACATTGACTATTATGCATCATGATTTAGGATTCAGGGTATTGGTCAAATTACTATTCTTTGAAAGGGGTGCTCTGTAATGAAGTCACAATTAAAATCCAAATTCTTTTGTAAGTCAGTGGGAATTATATACCCAAATGTCTTCTGTGCCTTTGAAAATCTCTGCATAAGTTTATAAATTTGATCACAACAGTCCCTTCTGGGCCTCTAATCTATGAATCTCTTAAACTTCCTACCATGGGAATTAAACTAATTTTCAGCTCATAGATTGGTTATGCTGAGATCCACTTCATTTACTTACTGATGGGATTTATTTTTCCCTGTTTTATGCTGAAGGAAATATAAAACCCTCTTATAATTCATGGTAGCTGTTGATGAATTTGTTTGTTTGCCAGGAGTTTATTTTGGGAGGTAGATGACCATTCCTGTATATGTTGTTTAAAGCAAACAACTGGGTTGAAATTAAATAGTTAAAGTTTTTATTATGTGCTTTTAATATTATTTCAACAGTAAAGAGAGCATGTAATCAGCAAAAAGAGAAAGTAAGCACACTGCAGGGCTGGAAGAGAAAGCTTACTTTGATTTTTCCTTCCCCAGTGATGCATGGATGAGAAGACATTATGGATTCATACACGATTTCTGTATCCCAGGAGGACTGCAAAGTGACTTTCTTCTTTCTCTGTAAGACTTTCTCATGAAACAACAATGTGAGACAAAGAACGGGTAACTCAAAATTTGTATGTACATCTCTTCTTTTGTCCTTTAAAAGAACCTTGAAAAATATTTATTTTTTTAAAAACTTAGGGTCTCATGAAGAATGAGTCTTACTTCTTAATGTAACATAGGAAACTGTTTTCCAACAGTATAGGTTGGACTAAGAAGACTAATCCCTCAAAACCCTGCACTGCACATATGTTCGGCTCACACCTTTGTTGCAAGACATGGTGATGAAAAGAAGTTGGATGTATCTGAAATATAAGCAGTTGATTATTTGTTTTTAATTCCTCAATCTGCTTCCTTCTAACTCCTCTGGCTTTGAACATTTGTACATCATGAGAGTAATCTGAGATGCTTGTGAGTTCACTCATTTAGTGAGATTACCATCCTCTTACTGATAATTGCCTCTTGCTCCAAATGAATCTTCACAAATGCAAGAATCTTTACAATTCACAAGAATATATTTTTACTGATGAAAGAAAAAGCTTTACTGTGTTTTGGAAAACTGCTTCCCCGTAAATATAAACATCAGTAAGTCCATTAGAAGGCATTTCACTGTTTTCAGAATTTCGCTGTTACAAAAATTTCAGTGTAAGCTCCTGTGCATATTGCTTGTCAATTGCATGCTTGTATAATATATTGAGAGCCAACTGGATTGACAAAAGGTAGACAGTTTTCTTCAGCATCAACCATAATAATTATGGAACAAAATCTAGACTAGCCTTTATTATGCTCTGCCTAGAAAGATCTGGCATCATTCTTAGTCCCAGTTTCTAAGAAAGGCGCTGTGGGCCCAATTCAGTTGCCTAAACACAGCCATCTAGGGCCAGCTGAGACACCTCATAGTGTCTTACCTGCTCTTCAGCAGGCACAGACTTTGAGCGTCACGTTTGCTGCCTTTGTATGAACTCTCAGATATTCCGGTTTTTTCAGTGGAACCAAATACCTGTGTGTCAGCAGCTGAAAGAAGGATTCTGTTCCAGGCTGTGTCTAAGACTGCTCAGCCTGCCTATTAGCTGGGTGTTAATCTCCCATTGTGGAAATTGTTCAGTACAGTCAGTGGAGAACAAGTCATCTCATGCTAAATTAGTCACCTACAATTCCACTCACTGTGTTAAAGTCTGAGAAGACAGGAAAATAGAGGAAGATGGTTTAGAGGCAGGTAGACACAAATTAAATTTTTTTTTAGCAATCAAAGTTAGAAAAAATATTACGAATTAATTCCCATGAAAATTAAAACTGAGACCTGCTAGTATCTCCTCCTTCAGATCTTCAATTTCCTGTTATTTTTACCTGAGGCATTGCTACTTAAAAGAAGGCTTGGTTGAATGACAAGTTCACAGTATCATAGAATGCTTAAGTTATGTTAAAAAAGAAAATATGTATATAAACATTGAATTTTTTTTCATCTTCCCCATCACTTGTAGATAACTCCCAAGTTAAGAAATGCTTTGGATAAAATTCAGTGGCCTAAACACAGGCATTTGGTGCTATTTCAAGTTTTCTGTATCTGATACATTCATGTGGGGCTGACAGATCTGACACAGTGGGTTTCAGTGCCCTACTTCTGGAGTGACAGATGATCTGGTGCATTATGAAAGCATGCCAAAAGTGATATTGTTTAACTCCAGTTAGGCAACCAAATCACACCTTTTTAAGATTGAGATAATGTGTGAAGTCAGGAGCAAAAACTTTCACTGATTTCCATGAAACAGGATTTATACCCCGTGGTTATGATAGCTGCAAAATATTAATCACAACCTCTTGTCAGTGTCAGTGTCTGCAACAGTCGCATTGATATGGACCTTTTCCTCCTCCAAATATTAGCAATACAAGATATTTTGCTGACTTTTACAGAAGTTGAAGAAGGACATAAGGAAGTTGAAGATGTCAGTCTTAAGAATATCTTTTACCTGTGAAAGACATAACTGAGATTTATTAGGATCCTTGTGTACTCCCCAGAGATGTGCTGTAAACTCTGCTTGCATGACTAAAGCAGTCACATTTACCCGCAGAAAAACATAGTGGCATCTGCATTTATTCAAGTTTGATTAGCTGTCTTAGGAAGTTTTCTATTTCAATAATTTTTATGGTGGTAAAACAGTTGCTAGTAAAATCACATCATTATTTAAGCAGAACTATCTTTTTTGATCATTTAAACACTAATTAAAGTCGCTACTTGAATTATTCATAAAACTTTCTTAAGAAATGACACACTTAAGAATGACTGCCTATGAACATAATTGTTTTTGTGAATTGTTCAACTTTTTTTACCTGACAGCTTGACAAAAGGAATTCATACTACCCCACCACAATTTACTTTGCTTTGATGTGATAGGAATTTGAGCATGAGTTTTGCTTATAAGAAGTGACATTTGATTCAGTCTGCCCTGGCATGGTCCAGTAGCACTCTAGTTAAAAGTTAATATATAAGACAATTTGAGGTGGATTGCTAGGTACTAGTAAGTATTTTGTTTTACTAGAACTTATCCTGATGGAAAAGATGGGAAATGTGGCACAATATGAACAATGCTGAAGTAGATTCTTTGCTTCCTTAAAAGATAAAGACAGAGGCACGGCACAGCTGGCTGCCAATCAACCACGGATTTCTGTTAAGGCGTTACTCTGCTAATAAAATGGCAATCAGTTCTGAGAATTAATTTCAACATAGGAATTAGGAAGTCCTAAAAACCTTTTAAAGTTCCTTAGAAAACATCACTGAGGCAAGTACCAAAGAAGTATACTGCAGTGGTTAGGGTGGCATCAAATAAAAGAGAAGGGTGAAAAGAGGAAACACATGAACTTTCAGTACGGAATTGTGATGCTGAGAACAAAATTAATCAAGACACCAAAGGACGACGAGAGAAGAAATTCTTTAATCTTTAATTGCCTATACACCAATGATAGGAGCTTGGGTAATAAACAAGCATAATTGGAATTGCTTATTTATGAGCATAAACACAACCTCGTTGGTATAATGGAAACCTGAGGGGATGATTCACATGACTGGAATTTTAAAATCACCATTTATGCATCTTTTAGGAAATAACATTTAGGCAAAATAATAAGGGGAGGAGCACTTTTTCATATAAAAACCCAGAAGATAGTTCTATCTTTTCTTGAGTTAGAAATAACTTTGGGAGGAAAAAAAAGGAAGTATGGTAACCAGTGTTTATATTAATAAACTTGGAAAAGAATAGCATCTATAAATACATGCTCCTCAGCACTTATGCAGAGAGGGCAAATTTGCAAACACCAGATCTTCAAATCACGCTCTAAATTGGATAGCTGATTCCTTAACTACTTTTAAAATTCAGGAAAGATTAAAAATCTGAAGTCATCCTCTGTAGTCCAGGGTAATTCATTCTTCATGGCATAAAGTAGAAAACAGGGCTGCCATTGTTAAAATATCTCTGTAGTTTCTTGCTACAATTCTCAAATGTCCTCTCAAAAAAGCCATGAAGATAAACAGGAGGGGAGTCAGAGAAGTGCCACAGGACTGAATAAATACAGTTAAAGGCCACTGCAAAGTGGAAAACTCCTGATATTAAGGTTATTTATCTTACCAAATGGAAGATTAAGAATGACTCTCTGATGGTTTATTAAAAAAAAAAAAAAAGACATTAAAAGATAGTTTATCAACACATAAGAAGAGTTTATGTTCCAGTCTTCAACACTTGTTTTGGGTGCCTGAAATATATTTTATCCATAGTGTATGTAAGTAGTTCCTGGAAGACCACAGAACAGATCCCTCTGCTACCAGCTAAGCAGTTGTGAATCTAGATTTTGTCAGTGGAAGGAAGACTGTGGCCCCAGAAGTGGAGCAGCTTGGAAACTACTGGGTTACCTTTTCATGCACTTTGTCACGGTGTCATGACAACACTGGTCACTGCTCTCTCTTTGATTTGTAAATTTCTTCTGTCTTTGTCAGAAGTGTTTGTCTTAGAAAAGCAAATCACACAAAATGCTATTGAGTATTGACTGTGTAATGAATATAATCTCGGGATAATTTTAACTGTGGTACAAAGCAATGGGTGTGCTGTAGTTTGATAAGGAAGATAGCGAAGTCCTCATCCAGCTGCTTGAATATAAGGTTCTTACAGTTTCTATTAATCAGCATTATGTATGTTATATAGATTTCATACTTTTGTATATGAGGCAACTTCTTTGTCACCTGCTGTAAATTTTAGAGTGATGGAAGGGTAATGAGACAAAGTGCCAAACTATTTGAAAATCAAATTGCTGTACCTTGTGTAAGGAGCCTGTAAAATGTTACTGCTCAAAGATTTTCATTAATTTAAACCAATTGTGTCCTTAAGCTGTAGTATTTAAATACCAGAGGCTCTATTCAGAGTGAGTAAGCACATCTGGGCTGTACATCCATTAACATGAAAATTTTCTTCTAAGTTATATTATGGCTGGGAAAAAGTTTTCTGCAGTCTTTTCTTTAAAAAGAAAACTCTCAAGATATTTCTCATGATTTAAACTTTTTTTCTCCTTCTCCTGTGATTATAAAAGGCTACTGGGTATATAAAATGGTAATGGTAGTGTAATAAAAGGGATTATAGCCCCTGAGAACTGCTCATATACATTAGAAATAATATGAAATGTAATAAAGAATAATTAGCAACTAGACATGAAGGTTCCGTCTGGTCGATCTGATAACCTACTTGCAGACATAAGGAAATGTGACTCAGTATCTGAATGTATGAGGGAGGCAGACAACTTTCTAAACCTAATAAAGTTTAATTCTAAATTATTTTTAAATTTGGTACATAGCACAAATATATAAACTCTTAACCATACCATCTTTTTAGCAAAACATTCATTCTAGATCCTCAAGTATTCATGTGACTCTTTAATTTGGCCAATATAAAATTCCTTTACTAACCCAAATTATTTCATTGTGTCTAACTGAGGTTGCTTCACAGGTGTGGTGTCAGACTACAGATTACCGGAAAGCTGGTGCATCAGGCAATGAGTACATTATTCTGGATTCCGAGTGACCTGTGCTGCATAGACACAAAGGAAATTAAATCATTTAAGTGAGGATTGTTCCAGTTAGCCTTGTTATTTGGGAAATTCAGTGCACAAAAAGCATTTTAGTTGCTTAAAAAAACTGCATGTCACCTTTAACTCACATCTCTGTTTCATTTGTAAAGAAATAGACTGTTTTGCACATGTAAAGCACTAAAAGGCACAGAATGATACCTAAAAGATTTCATTACTGCTCCCAGAACAAATACAAACATAATGCAGGCTTTGTCACATAAAATGAATGTAGCCTGTCTAATCACAGCTGTATATGAAAAGGACAAAAAATATGGTGACTTGTTCTCCTTGGAATAGTGTCTCTAAGTATTTGTTGTGTGCTCTACATCTGTTACGTGACAGGTTGTTAATGCCGTATGTGTTCATTAAAGGTAAAGTGCCTCCTGTGTGTTATAGTCCTTAAATCTGTCTCTGAAATCCCTACTTGAGCACCCATGATACGCTTTACCAGATTAGGTCCTCTGGGAGGTCCAAAGAATGACTAGTAGCTGTTCTGCTCTCAATCAATTTTTCTATCAATGGTAACCATTGCTTGTTTATTTTAAGTCACCTACAAATATTAATTGGAATTATTTAAGCAAAAGACAGTGGAACAACCAGTCCTGATATAAGTGATTAAACATTATCAAATACAGCCTCATGGATTTCTGTCATCATCTTTGCTTTAACAGACCTTAGGCATATTCATAATGTAAAAGTAATTTCTTTATTTGATTTCCTATGGTATTGCTCTATCTGCCTACAGATGGAATGGTGTTACCATGGGAAATGAATTGTGTATAAAACATGAACAATCTAGCTTTCTCCTTCAACTGTTTTCTTCATCTTTTCCAAATGAATTTCACCTTCATCCATTTCATTGACTGAAGTCAGTGGTAGTCTACTCTTTATCTTGGTCAAGGAAGTGCTCAAAATTTTTTTTCTTCTTCCTTTTGATCTTGATGATTTTTATCATCTATGCTTTTGTACTTCTCTGTGCTCATCAGCCCTTTCCTCAAGGCTCACTGTTTTTGGTCTCCAAGGTGTCCAGTACTACTGCCATGAAACTACCCCCTTACTCTGGAATCACTGTTGCTTAGTTCGAACTTCTGCTAAAACGGTGGAATGTCAAAATCAAAACAGCCAATCAAAGTCTAGAGCAAAGGGTATCCTTGAAATATAAAGGATGTACTTAGCTAGAAAACAAAATATTTTGCACAAAATTTCTCAAAAGATGCACAGTTAGCTGTGATATAATAGGATTTTTACAAAGAATCAGAATTAAATTTCATTAAATCTTTCTTAACAAACTCAGATTGCCAGAAATGATTTGTTGTAAGCTAAGGAAAAAGGAATTATAAACGAGAGATAGTAAGGATGAACAGTTCAAGGATTTCCATTCTTTCAGTCACAGTTACAAGCGCAGAAACAATGAGTGCATTGGTAAAACAGACGGGAAGTTTATAAGAAAGGAAGTTTGTAAGTCCCCCCTTTGTATGGGAACTTTGAAAGTGCTGAACAAGTTTGTTTTGACTAAGCAAAACCAAATGCTATGGATAAAAATAGTACTGAAGTTTTGCCATGGGTATTAGTGGGGTTAAGATATGACACCAAGGAGAGGAAATCTTTTTCACAGTCTTGTAAGGCATGTGATTGTACTCAGAGCAGGTGCCCAGGCAGTGGACGTGGGGGCTGCAGGGTGGCCTCCGTGGGTAGTGGCTGGGGCTGCCCTGTAATGGACACAGCCAGTTCCAGATGTCCCCCGATGGCCAACCACAGGGCCTGCCTGGCCCTGAAGCCAAGGGGTGGTGCATCTCAAAAATGGACTCTGTGGAACAAGGCTGGATCAACTTATAAAAATAGTGGTTAGAGTATTTCTTGATCTTTTTCACATCTAACTTTGATGATTCATAAGAACTGTTGTACTGACTGCTTTTTGCTTTGTCATTGGCAGAGAGCAGTGGGAATGCAATTGGGACAGAATGTTCGTGGTACTATCTGCTATACACAGCCCAAACCGAAGCATTCAGTTTTTATCTGCTGCACTGTAAAGAAAATGGAGTTGTCACCTTGTAAGAAATTAATTTCCAACACTAGGGTCTCTTTCATGGAGATTGCTAAGGTGCAGTTGTTACTGCTGCAGTGCTGTCAATATTCATTAAATGTCTCAGTCTCATGTAGAGCATGAAATAAACAAAAGTGGAAATCATCTAAAAGCAGAATTACTTGGATTTTTTCTTTTATTGAACCTCCCAAGTAAATCCTGTGTGGTTGAAGCCAAAATTTCTCTTTAAATCTCTTCGATTATGGAAAAGTCACAAAATAATTATTCACAGCACAAGAAAAACTTGTTAAAAAGTTTTTTTTTCCTCCCAAAAATAAAAGTTTGCATATGTGTAGATATATAACATTATTATAAAGCTGCATCTTGTATATTAATATTATTTTATTTATTGTTTATCACTGATGGCTGGGGTCAAAACAATAGAAATACTTGATATTTCAGATTATAAAAATGTATATGTAGAAATAAGTTGAGAAAACTGATACAGATACCAATATTTGAGTGTGTGCTTTATATCAGCTTGTGTCTGAGTTATGGAGAAATAGTCCAGCCTTGGGGGTGTTAATGTGAAGACTATCCATGTCCTGGGTTGCTGATATCCCCAAGTTTAAGGTGTTCAACAGGGAGAGATAGGTTCCTCTGGATGGCAAGGCAGAATCTAAAATTAGATTCAGTATTATTCCTCTTCTGAGGATTATAGAATCCTCTTCTGAATTGCCTGTATAGATGCTTCTGTCTCTCCTTTAGCTGTAGAAGGAGACTTGGGAGATTAGTTCCCCTGTGCTAAAGTTCATTTTGTGAAGCACTCCTCTTCTATGATTGGTTCAAGTCATCTCAACAGGAACTGCAAGACTTCTGTCTATTGCTGTGGACGTTGGATACATCCATTTCTCATCATGGAAAGAAGGAATTCATCTAGAAATTGGGATGTTTCCATTTATTCTAGGAGAAAATTGTCCTAATATTTAAAAACTGAAAAACAGGATATGAAAGGAATAATATGCCATAGTGGACAGTATTGTATTATGCCCCTCTTGACCTGTAACAGAATAATGTTCAGATGAAATAAAAGTGAACAGAAATAAAGGAAATAAAATGCAATTTTTTCCTATATGAAACGTTCCAAATTCGTGTATAAATTCATATTTCAGAAGAAATGCCAAATATTTTATCAATTTTTGTTAATGAAATGTTGAAAATGTATTTCCAAAAATTTTGCAAAAGAAATCTCTCCTGAAACCAAGCTAATCACATTTGGCTTTTAATAAGAAAAAAGTTTAAGCTGCTCAGATGTAGCTGTCCAATTCATCAAAAGACCTCTGGTGGGTCGCTAAGATTTAATGACTATTTCTATATTGCTAAATACATGGCTGCCAGGAACTTAAATTTAGCTCTGGGACTAGATGTGAATATACTCAATCCATGCTATTAAGAGTAACTCTGTTAGTGTATAGAAGCATCCACCCTACATAGCACCTGGCTGTCAGTCTCTTCCCTGTGTATGGGGTTGCCCTCTACAATTTTTATTTAATAACGTGATATTTAGGGTATGTGTAGCCTGCCAGGTTTCTACTGTGTGCTCCACTGGTGAGTTTGTTGAGAGCAGACTTAAAAGGGAAAAGATTATGGAAGAATGTTTACAAAAACCTGGAGATATGCATAACAGAAGACAGTTGACATTGTGGTTGGTGTCAGGAAGTTAAGCTGTCTGAAGCTTAGACATACCATGGCCTCAGCCCTACTGCAGCATTCATGAAGCTATTATGCCTTCATTTCTGTAAAACTAGGTTTTATGATGACAGAAACTGGTATGAGGCAGCTAATAGCAAAGGTCAGATCTGTTAGAAATTAGAAGTTAAAATAAAAATTGCAAACAAATCTCCTTCCTGGTGCTTGTCCTTGCATAGTAGATTATTTTCTTAAGGTTTATTTTTAATCCAGTTTCTGGTTTCCAGCAAAGTATACAGAATGCCTAATATTACTTTGTTTCTATCACCCCTAAATTTGACTGCACGTCCACTCCCAGGTCATTCTGGTCCTTAATCCTACTGGTGGCTTGTGAGATCTGCTGTCCTTCCACCTCCTCTGCAGAAGGGTACTGTGTCCCTCTCAGAGTGGTCCTGTTGATGCAGAACGTGGAAGTCAAGAAATAATAAACTGGCAGCTTCACTCAACTGTTTTTGAAGAACGGGAAATACAACAGATGTTGAGCAGACAAAACAGGTATTTATACAAACTGTCACCCAAGGATATTTAACAATTTTGTGTGCAAAAGCTTTGAAATATTATTTGAAGGTTGCCTCATGGGGTAGAAAATGATATTGTACCTCACAGAAAGCATTAAGTTTAGATGGGCTGTGCTGAGTTGGAGCAGACGGGGTCATCCCCAGAACCAGAGAGAAAGCAGGTCACCTCACTGAAGGGTGTGTGCATGTGTGAGGCAATAAGCAGGTGTGTTAATAACTTAAGGATATAAAACTTGATGAAAGGAAGGGAGAAGAGCAGTGAGGAGTGTAAATTCACATCTGAAAGGGATACTAGAAGGATGATGAAGAATGGGCTGAGCATAAAAACTTTTCCCAGACTTTTTTTTTTTTTGTGAATTCAAACTCAATTCACACAATTGCATATCATTCTGATTTTTTTCCAGAGGCTGTTAAAATCCTTACACCAAACTGTAAGGATTGGAACTTTTGAGTTCAGTTTGCTGTGGTCTGTTAAGAAGAACAGGCTACTTTCATGATCTGTTAACAGGACAGTCCAGGAAACCTCCCTGACATTTAGTAAAATATCATGAAGAGTAACTGAATCCTAAAGAAGTCTGTAGCACATAGTGCTTTAAGTACTGTTTTTCGTACTTGAAAACAGACATTACATTATCTTTTTTTTCTTTTAAGGGCTAAAATCCTGTAAGAACACTACTTATGAAAATAAAATAATTTTGTTTAGTTGTTGTTAGCAAATAACTTGTAGAGTAAATTTGAAAAAGTATTTTTAGTTACTTAGACCTGGACAACATGTCATTGAGAACCCACACTTGTACATTGTTTCATTATAGCATTATCAAATATTTTGAGCTCTGCACATTGTTTCATTACAGTATTATCAGACATTGTGGGCTCTGTTCTTCATGTAGTCCTGAAGTTAATTTTGAAGACTTGAGTTCAATGACTGCAGCTATAGGCAAAAGGAACAAAGAGTTAAATTCAAATTACTCACGTCTCCTTCTAGAAAACTGATTCTGAAAAATCCCTTTCAACACAAAAACTGAATCCCTCTTTAAAAAGCACAGCAAAAGAAAAAAAATCTGTGATGCAAAGTAAAATCTTTTTCTTTGCTGAGGTCGAATAATACTAACTTGCGAATAACTATTATTTCATACAATTTTTTTGCTAGGATGTTAAAAAAAGGAAAGTGGTATCATTATAAGCAAAACCTGTGATAAATAATTGAATCTTACTGAGATATTCATTTTAATAGCATTTGTTCTGATTGCCCATGAAAAGCATAATGACTTCCAGTGATCTAAGTCCTTTACAACTTTCCTCAAGACCTGGAGTATAATTCAAACAGAATAAGTCTAGAATATTCTTTGATACTTAAAACTTATGTAGTTACTTTTATCGTAAGTGTGCTTGAAGTCAAAATTAGCTCTAAGATGGTTTAAAGAACAGTAGTGGATAATGCCTGTGATTTTCAAATTTGGTTATAAAACCCAAATATTCCCTGCACATTTTAAAAATAATGCCAGACTGGGGGCAGACAACGTATATTTGATCATATATAGGAAATAATGTAGTTAGCATAAAAAATATGTGAAAAAATCTTAACTCAACTAGTACATGATAATGTTAAAAGGTAATTTTTCTAAAGGAAAATTATAATTTCACATTTTTTGAAAGAAGGGGAGACATTCACATGATCAGTACAATATGAATATGGAACCGTCCACTTTCCTACTTTTTACTGATTATAAACAAACCAAATAATAAAAATTTAAGTATCACCAGGCATTTTCACCTGTTGGATTGATTTTATTAAGAAGACATGCTTAAAAAAGAGTGACAATTTTGAAACAGGTTTCTAATCTTTCCAGAAAGCCCAAAGAAATAATGCTAGAATCCAAATATATAGAACTATGCAAGCATAAACTGTTTCATTTATCTCTGCTATTAACAGGAAATATAGTGCCAGATCACTTGCCAAAATGTCTAATTATTTAATTAACTAATATGAGTATTTATCACTGCAAGAACTGTATCTGAGGGAAGTCCTTTAGTGTTACCTTGGTTTATAGTTAGGCATTGGATTAATTGTTGGTAGTCACACTCAATGAGTCTTGAGGAAAGGATGTTCCAAGAAGTAGGCACTTGAACATTTGATATACTGGTGAATATAAAACCTGGTCTTAAAATCAAGAGGCAAACACAGTTAGAACGGAAAAAGGGATTTTACCTTGGTATTTATTTTAAGGATCCTTAGGTGCACTACGTCCAGGTCGAATGCACCCCAATGCACACCACAGTGCCCCCAAAAGATCTGGTATAACATTTTAGGTGTTACTAATTAGCACATCTATCAAAGATTCCCCAATGAGAGGCTTGAATGAGCCCCCCCTCCCCAAGGAACCTTCCCCTGGATGGTTCTATCTTAGTTTACAAAATGTGTTCTGGAGAGGACCTTGGGGTCTGGGGCACACTAGCTCCTACCTATGAAGCTTCTAAAATGTTGAGTCTCCTAGCTGAACAAACAAGTCCAAGAACGTAGCCTACAGCACTAAGAATACAGAAGTTGTAAAAAGGTATAACAGGGGTATAAAAGAAAAGGCAAAAAAATCATCATTTATCCCCTTTTAGAGACTAACAAAACTCTGCCTTGTCTAGTCTCTACTCTACATTACCCGCAGAACCGGTTTACACAACCAGCTGCTCCACAGGCTATTACGCAAATGATAACTACAGTTATAGCTATTATAAATGTTTCTTTTACCCAGGCCCAGTTTGGTAACCATGAGGTGAGGGTATCAAAAATATGATCAAATTTTAAAGTGTTATTTCTGGAAGCTACTTCATGTAGAATTTGAGTTCTCTTCCAAATTTCATCCAAATCTTTCTTAATTCTCCTACTTTGGTCTGCATAAGAACAACAGGTTGTATTGACAGTAGCACAAACAAGTCCAAGAATTGCAGCAAAGATGAAATTGACAGAAAATGCCATGAAAAATCATCATGGCATCAAAACAATACTGATAAAACAAATTTGATGTTTCAATAGCTGCTTTGCTGAATGTGTTTCTACACTGGCAAACAAGGCACATATCAGCCTGATTTTCCCTGCTGTAGCATTCTGGTTTAATTAATTTTTTCTGTTAGTTCTCTTCAAGGAGATTATTTCATTTCTCTGTCAACTGCTATTTTTTGAAAATATAATTAGACCTAAACCTTTCTGAGATCATTTTATCAAGTTTGATAGCTTAAATGAGAGACATTGTCCTTTGCAAATTCATATGTTTTCATTAGATTAAAAGGCTTTCCATTAGAACTTTTCATTTAAATTTATATGAGATTTCTGATGTGTAATTCCATGCTTCACAATATTCGATTTCTTCTGCAATATTATCCGAAACACTGTTGCTTTTTTATTACATTTAGTGTTACATTTCCCTCCTTTGGTGCTCTTATGCTAGAGGAGATGATAATTAAAACTACACAACTTTAGTTGTTGTTTTTTTTTCACCGAAAAAGATATTTTTATGGGCACCAGAAAAATAATCACTAATAGCTTCACTAATCCTTTAAATGCAGTTCTAATGAGACAAATTTCTGTACTGAATTAGATGCTTGTTAGCATGATGCAATTTTTTTTTCTTTAGCCTGTGCAAGTTAGGGTGCAGAATAATGCTATTAACCCTTCCGGAAATGAGAGTAGCAATTGTTTTTATTTGTTAGTTTGGTTGGTTGTTTGGTTTTTTGTTTTGTTTTGCTTTGTTTTGATCAAAGAGAAAAAAAAGATTCAGATTTGAGTATGAAACTGAATATATCAGCAAATGACTTTCTGTCCTCAGCGCTGTTCTGTTGAGACTGGTTATGGGAGAGACACATGCAAAGGGTTCGCTACGCAGAGAAACCCACTCTTGGGCAAGGAGATGTCCATCTTGAAACCCTGTCTTTGTCTCTATTACATGGAAATCCAACACCTGCATTGTACACCTAACTGGATATCCTTTTAGGTTTGTCCTTGTAGTTGGAGCGTTCTGCTTGTTCTTTAAACTCGAAGTGAGGGAGTTGGCCACGTCCTCCCTGCTGTGCCCTTGGGAGAGGCAAGTCCCTGTTCTGCAACAGATTGCTGACTTCTGCCACGTGTTAAAGTACATTTCACTGATAACACTGAAACATGGCCTTGTGCTTTGAGGGCAAAATTGTCAATCAGAAGTAACAAAATGGAAGCTCTTTAGATTATTTGAATTTATTTCTGAAAATAAATGTTTATGATAGTTAAGTACAGAGCCATAGGTCCACAATTTCTATAGGTTCTTTCAAAAAATATGCTGCATCCTCCCCATTCCTGCAAATCCCCAAGCATTTTCTGCCTACAATGACAAGAGATAATCCTAAGAAAAAATAGATAAGCAGGATTCAGCTGCTGGAGCAGACAAGTTGCTTTGAGAATCTGAAAATAGAGAGGGGGCCCTAACCCCCAAGAGTTGAACATGGTCAGACATCATATTCCAGAACACAGGGAGGCAGTGATTTCCCACAGGAAATCCCTCTGATATCAGATTGTCAGCTATGAACTTTCTAGAATTAAGTACTTATGGCCAGCTCTTTCTCCTGGGAGGCAGGCAAAGACTTCCTTGACATCTATGGATAGTCAATACAGCAGTCACTGGGACAAGGCTGTGCCTTATCTTGCAGTCCCAGTGGCATAGCTTAGAAGAGAAACATAAATCCAGGCTTCCTACAGCCCAGGTTAAAAAAAACAAAACACCAGAAAGCTACAGTCTGAGGGAATGAAAAATTTAGTTATTTCATCTCCAAGTTATTATATCTTTTAAATAAATAATTGCATATACAAAAAACACCACCCCAAACCACCAAACCCCACAACCCACAAAAGAATGATTTCCTATATCCCATGTGAGAGTTTGACCCAAAATCAATAATTTCTTTTTCTCTTTTCTGCCCAACTGATTCATTAGGTTCAATGCACTATTCCCCCAGGGAATTGAAAAGAGGTCTTCCCAAGTGTAGGAGACACCAAGGGCTCTGAGCCACTCAGCAAGATCTGTGTCTGATCAAATACGTATGACAATTTATAGATGCCTGCATAGGTGTCCCTGTGACTGTATCATAAATGTAGATACTATAGGGATATGAGGCATTTCCAACACAAGAGGGTATCCGAGCGTGGAATCTGTAACTCAGTATCTCTAGGCACTCTGATTAGACACATTAAGTCACAATCAAATACTCAAATTTCTGTATTAATTTATCTGGGAGGGTCGGGAGTTTCAAATATGTCTAGGTGGAAAAGAAACATAGGTTTAATTTGTATTCAATGGTATCTCTGCTCTGAAGTCACTTTTTGAAAACTTCATGTGATCAAATCTGCCAGCTGTCTGGAAAGGGAAAGGTAGGCGCAGTTTTTCCTAAAGTGCTTGTGTACCTTACAAATGAGAAGCACACTCATTTCATACTTGGGCTACTGCTTTGCAGCGTAGTCAGATTACAAGTAGACTTAAGGTATGCATGTCCCTTCAGGATTCACTGAAGGCAGGTAATATGCTCAGGGACACTGAGATGATTGTACTTGCCTGGTATCTTTTCCATATAGATAGTGACGGAAAAAAGTGTGTCTTGTCAGGATAGTCTGGGGGTATTTTTGGCATGTGCAGCACTCAGTTTGTAGAGATTTAAATGATGGTACAAGTTGCAAGGTCTTATAGAGACATAGACTGTGTCTAAAAACCAAAGCCCGTCCTAAAGTGGCAGGATGCAGTGAGGAGTGGTACCTGCTCAGTGGGACAATCTGAGGACCTGAAATAATGAAATAGTTCTTATAATGTCTGACACAGTCATTACAGTCCTATACAGTAAAATCACTGTCAGTACTGGCTGTTCAGCTGCAGGTAAGGCTGGAATGTTCTGCATTTGTCGTCTTCTCCCTGTTCCAAGAGAAATGTTTATAAAGATACTGTTTCCTCTTCAAACCCATAGAATGAAAATTCTTGTCTCAAAGGCCTTTTATTTATCTCACTTTTGTATTACTCCAGGATCCTCTTCAGAGCATTTCTTTCTTCCCTTTAAGAAATTTTTATGTTGTGCTTGCAGAGCAGATTCAGTTGCCAGGAAGTGAACTCTTTTATTGTCACAATCATGAACAGCAACAGCACACAACTGGAGCTCTCCTGTGTCTTTTTGGCCACTGTGGCAGGAGTGGAGGCAAGGAGGAACAGGACATGACATGAATTCCGTATGCACTAACTAGGACCAGTGTGCTGGCATGACATCTCAGGTGAATGCTTGTGCCCCATAAAATTGCAGTGCTCTCTTGTGTGTACACAGCAGGCAGTTCTGGTCTGCCTGGAAGTGTATCTACAAAGTCTGTTGCTTTGCCTTTTTTTCGTTTTTATTCATCCCTCCCTCTTATGGAAATGCCTATCAATTACTATCTGTTATTATCAAAATGCCTTTTCTATCTATATTTTACCTTATCAATTTACCTTTGTTATATCCATTACTTCCAATTAGCTGAACACAATTTACACTTATCTCTTATAATTGTCCTTGTGGACTTATGTCACTGGTGAATTTGGGGCATGTTTCTTAATTTGCATTAAATTTTCCAAGTTAGAAGCTGTTAAAAAAGCAATTGAATTTTTCCTTTACATTAAAATTCCTTGGATTCTCTAGTTTCTCAGTTTTCCTTTCTCATTCTTTTTCAGTGTGCCTCCAGGATTTCTGTATTTTTTTCTCATGTTTATTCCCTTTTTTTTTTTTTGCAGTATTTTGTCTTCAGCTTTATTTTATGGTTTGCACAAAATTTCAATACACCAAAAAACTTCGTTGCTTTCTTGCATCTGCTTTGTTTTTTGGACCTCACAGAACAAGAAGGGCATCCAAAAAGTGCTCATAAAATGCTAAAGAAAACAAAGTAACTTCAACATTTGAAACTGTAGAAAGTCAGTTGAATTTATCTGGAGAATATAATATTTTTGAAACATGGAGCACTGCATACTTACTGAAATCCAGCATCCAGGACAACTGTTGCAGTATTTCAAGCTCTGGACAGTATTACTTTAAATAAGAAGTAATAAATATTTTGACAAACATTGTAAAATCTGTGTCACATGCATGAAGTGATTTTCGATTATCAGGTTCTCTGGAACTTCCAGGTGCCAACAAAGACTAAAACAAGAAAGAATGTGGAGACAGATAAACATTCATCTTACTGGGATTGAAGAGAAATGGAAACTTTTTGTGGAAGGACTGGTCTGTGTATTGTCTGAACTATGTTGGCAGAAATACAGAGAAGGTGCTTTGCAACGTCACATGCTCTTGGGCAAGCAAATGAGGCAGTTTTGCTGAGATGACCAGATGATTGGAAGCATGGTATGGGAGCAATTGAAGAACAGTAGCCACAGAAGCCAGAAAATAACCAGAAAATAACCAGAAAATAACCAGAAAATGTGGTTTCAGAAGTCAATATGGTTTCTGAAAATGGCATGACAAGTTATTAACCTGCTTGTCAAATAACCAAAGGGTTACCAAAGGGATTGAGATAGATTTAGAAGTGGGATTCAAATTGAGTTAGGCATTTAAACTCTGAAAGTCTGATGTGTTGTCCCCACAAGCAAGCAAAATACTCTTACAAGTTGCCTATTGATCTAAGTAATTCTGGAAAGTAGGTTTGTGCACAAGGGCAAACCTCTTGCACCATACGCACTCCAAGAGACTTTAACTTGATTTTAACAGGTTGTCTGCATCCAAACTGCTATCTACCTGCAGTGAAACATTTGCAGAATTTGGGCTGGTCCAGTAGGTGTACTGGGAGTGACTTTAGGCTGTCCAGGTGGCTCAGGAGCACAGGCTCTAGCAAGCTTCTAAGTTTCTTGACACTTCTAAAAATTCCTGCAACGCAATGCATTTTCTGGGACTCAACTGCATTGATTTAGTTAGTCCTTCTGAAGCGTTAAAGCCTGTTTTCCAGTTTGTCTTTGCCCTGATTGCAACACACCCCTCTGTAGTCAAAGAAGAAAAGGAGTCCGTTATGCTGTGAGAAGCACTCACACACACTCATTGTGTGTGCTCATCTTTTGATCTCTTCCTTAAAACCTGCCACGACTCATGAGAATGTGTTTATAGCTGAATAGCTCTGAAATGTTATGTCGCTGATGCAGATTGACCTCCATAAATAGCATGTCCTCTATACCAAGATCCATTTTCTCCACTCTCTACTGCTCCTTTGAGATGATTTTTACTGTTGTTCCTAGCTCTGGGGATTTTTGCTGAGAGCCTGTTTGCAGAACACATACCACACATACCTTTCAAGGCTCTCTGACTCTTATTACTGATATTACTTTTAAAAATGATTTAGTGAAGGCTTCAGATGTGCTAAATGGTTTGGCAAAAAAGCATGGAATGCCTCTAGAGAGGGGCACCCACCTGCTGGCTCATGAGTCAGTGCTTTTTTGGTTTTACTGTGCTGAATGTAAAATAAATAGCAGGTGACGAGAAATTTTGTACACTACAAGAGAACACAGAGAATGCACAGTTCATGACAGAAAAGTAAATCACTGCTGCACATTTTGTTACAAAATGTAATTCTACTGTTCTGTTTCTCAAAATGCTTGAAGTGAAAATGCAAAAATCTCCTTTTGCAAAGCATTTTAATTTCAGATCACTCTTGCAATCCTCCAGCCTGTCTGTTCTCTCCCCCAGGAAGTAGCACCTTTTTTAAGTACTAAGTCACAAATGGCAAGTGCCTGACCTGAAGTATTTGGCTGCTATTAAGTTTCTTCAAAAACAAGAGAGAGGGAGAGAGATTAAATATCACCATCATAAGCTGCTTTTTAGAAGGAAAGTGGCTAAACAAAATGCATTTAACGCAGACACAGTTCAGTGCCACAAACTGCACTAATGTGAGGAGGTAAAGAAGGAAAAATAAAGGAGTGTTGTTTCATCCTCCCCTGGATTGTGGTTGTGCCCAGTAGTGGGTTTCTTAATGTTTCCATCACATCCCCCTATTTTTAGAAGTTAATAGCTTGACTATAACAATTTGCTTCAGGCTGAAGCTTGGCGTACAAGGTCTCAGTCAGGGAGCACATTTAGTGAAATAGAAGATTACCCATTTTAAAGCCATATTTTTTTTTTCTGTCATAAAATCTAAAAATATTCTCCTTTTCAGAAATTACATTTGGCATCTGATTTATCTGATTTATATAACCTGATATATTTTCTCATTGCATTTAACCAGTGAAAATCCCCATCAGAAAAAAAAAAAAGTTCCTCTTTTGCTTGTTTTTGTGTATCGATGTGAGCCTGGTGACCACTGTATTCACACTTTTCAGACTTTAAAAAAATCTGTAGCTATTTGAAATTCAAGGAAGTATTGAAGGAATAGATTATATGACATTTGTTGTCTGTGTGGTTTTTTTGCTCTGGTGCAAGCCAGGAGAAAAGTCATAGGACTAGTTGCACTCTGAGTTTAGTCTAATACTGCAGTTCTTATTTTTTAATCTGTTTTGGAGACCTTGATTGCTTAGGTACTTCAGCAACATCAACCTGAAAAAATACTTGCTAGAAAGACAAGGTGATTTGTCTGAACAAAACATGCAACTTACAGCATGATGCCTGTTAGTAAATTTATTTTTTTGTATTTGGAATTATGCTAAGTATAGTAGAACAGATGGATGAAAGGAAAGTTCTGGAGAAGAGGCAAACACTCAATCTTTTAGAGGAATGAAGATTATTGTAGAAGTGATGGAGTGGTAGTTTCAAAAGCATCATATTCACATTTTAATGACCTAAAATACTGCAAATAACATTAGATATTTTCTGTTTGTTTTGAAGTTATTTCTGCTTTTTGGAGGTGCATTTGTTTTTGTTTGTATTGTGGCTAAGTGAAAATTAATTTCCCAAGTTATATTATTGCCTTATTTTACAGTGTTTCTGGGACTTCTAAGGACTAAAAAGCTGTAGTAAATCTCCCTTTCCCCCACATCTCTGTTAATTTTACTCATATAAAATTGAAATCCTTTAATTTTTTTTTTTTTTTTTGTTAGAGCACAGATGACACAGTGAAGTACATGAAACTTCCATGGAAATAGTGAAAAAGAAAAGATATCCTGTCTCTCAATCTTTCAGTGGTGTCTCTGCAGCCTAGTATTCTGGTCACTGACCTGCTCTGAAGTGGGACTATGACTCTGTTGAGCAGTCTGTCCATTTGACACCACAGCATCATGATAATGTGACTTTTCACTGTAGCATCTACACCGATTCTTGTTATAACCCAGCTAAAAACCATGGTATCAGGAAGTTGTTACACTAAAGTACCACTGTTGGTACTTTAAAAATTACCTTGCACTTTTTCCATGCAAAGGAATGCACTTTGTTGTCACAGGCTTCTCTATCATCTCATTCCCTTAACTTCGGAGATTTTACTTTAGCATCTTTCTCCTTTTTTTCTATTATTTTCTATTTTAGATGTGACTGACTCAGCAATAGAAACATCCTCTGTAGGCAGCTGAGTCACCTTCAGGGTGACATTTTTTTTTTATTTTGACAGGTACAGCAGTACATTACAGGGTACGTAGAAGTTAACCAATTTGTAGTAATGCTTGGTTGAGTGACTTCTTTCGTACTCTCTCTCTCCAAAGCAGGGAATCCTGGCTGCTCTTCTCCTACTCTCAGTCTTCTTCCAAGCAGGGAGAGCCTACTGCTCAGCTCCTCAAAGCAGATCCACCAGGCTATTGACATGTAAGCATGTCACAAGTGTGAAGTGTGCTGGGCAGGTGCTCTAGATGTTTCTGACAGCCCTCCAGAAAGACATAATTATTGGTCCTTTTTTCAGTGCAGACTGGGAAGTGTCTATGCATTTCTTACACATTATCACCTCAAGTACAATATTTTCGGCAATCATTTCAAAAAACAACTATCTTCAATTTCATCAGGCAATGGAAAATCTGTGTTTGAACAACAGATGTCTTCTGTGAAATATTAAGGAAAACAGGGAGAAAAGCCTCAGGCAGTCTTTGGAATGGGAATGTTTATCGAACAGCTTTTAACAAACTTTTGACCAGTGAGTTTGGTTGGGTATTTTGTTTTTCATCCTTCTGTCATCTACAGCATATCTAGTGTAGAATCAGCCTTGATAGAAAGGCTGAAATTTATTTCTAGTTCTGTATTCCCAAACTTTGTGAATGTCCATGTTATGCAAACTAGATTTGCTGAAGAATGGTAGACTGTAGATATCCATCCATCCTTCCTTCCTTCCTTCCTTCCTTCCTTCCTTCCTTCCTGCTTTCCTTCCTGCCTTCCTGCCTTCCTGCCTTCCTTCCTGCCTTCCTTCCTTCCTTCCTTCCTTCCTTCCTTCCTTCCTTCCTTCCTTCCTGCCTTCCTTCCTGCCTTCCTTCCTTCCTTCCTTCCTTCCTGCCTTTCTGCCTTCCCTGCCTTCCCTTTCTTTCCTTTTAGTTCTCTAAACATCAACATTTATCCTTTGAACTTGTGAGTTATTATATATCATACCCAGTTTAAAGCAACTTTCACTTTAAATTCCATGGGTTTTGTTGGCTAAGTCAGTATTTCGACAGCGTTATTACAGTTTTCTTTGTGTGAGTATTGTCAGGCAGACACTTAGCCCAGGTAAGTATATTGCAGTTCTGCTTGGGGCTTAGCGGTGAATGTCACCTATAAGGCCTTTGCAAAATCCTCACAACTCTTCAGAAATTCCACTGTATGGAAAAATTGTCTATTGTTAAGCAGAGCTTTAATTAAAGCCATACTTTGTTTTCAATCCAATTTAAGAACAAATACAAAAAAAGGAAGATGTAAATTTTACAATGCCTGGCAATGTATCCAATTCTGAGCTGAACAAAGAAGCTTATATGCTGAAAATCTTGTAGGAATAAAGCAAGTAAGATAAATAAAAAGCTTCCAGTGCTTAATTCCAATCGTCTCCACAACAACTGGAGCTGCTGATAAGACACCTACTCAGAGTAATGATGCATAATGTGAAGAAGCAATAACCCAGACTGCATAAGTATGAAGGAATGCCATTCTTTTAAAGAAAAGTGTGGCAAATGTGAAGCTCTGTTAATGTTCTGAGCCATTTTCAAAGATATTTTTGAGAAGACAACAAATTGCAAAGGTGTTTTTTTTTTTCCAAGTGTGATAGAGAGAACAAGAAACGTAACTAATATGAGGGTATTAAGCATTTGTCCATGTACTATCACGTAAATATTTATGTTCTGTCAGTTCATTATTAGTGGAGGTTCTAATAGGAATATAAATATTATAAAGTGTGTTTACAACAGATAAATCATAGGGGTGCTGAAGTAATTTGCAACATTAAAGTTCATTTTGGATAATTACAGAGCCCCAGAAGATTGTATTTATGTATTACAAAGGAAGGGGATGTTCAGAGGAAAACTGTTGTGGGCTGCTGACATTCTGAGGAGGCTGGTCCTGCCTGGAACTGACTTAGGAACATATGCAAATACTAATGAAGGATTTTGTGAATAGAAGGGTAAGAATCGGCGTAGTTTCAATTGCAAGGCTAACCTTATTCATTAAAATTTCATGCAGATGAATTACTGTAACTATTGAAGTAATGTAAGAAAAGATTAGTTAAGATTATGCTGGCTATGAAGATACTAATGTTTTATTACACACAGAGTTCTATTTTGCATTTTATGTGGGGGTAAATTAGATTGCAATGTTGTTTATCCTTGTTTTATGAAGGCTATTTTCATATCCTTATTAAAGCTTATTATTGCTCTTGCTTTCCCTCCCCTCCTGATCCCCATACCCATTTTACCTAGGCAAACGAAATACAAAGTGTATCTCCTTCTGCATGCCTTGAATACAGTTAAGGACAAAAGGAAGCAACCAGTTCTCTCCTCCATCCCAAAAAGGACTAAATAGCAGAGACTTTGGAAGGTCATATTATAATGAGATAAAAATGTAGCTCTCTGAGTTTAGCAGCAAATAAATGTAGTTCAGCTCTTTTCTATGAATGTTTTATTAATAAGATTAATTTAAAGTGAGACATATATTATTCCATCCTATGACAGCGTAGTCAATGTCTATCTGGTAGATGATCGCTCAAGTAAAACTCTATGAGAAGGAACAAAATTATTTTCTGAACAACAATAAAAGAGCTTAAAATTAGAGTGGAATCTATCTATCTAGCTCATGCTTTTTTCTTCATGGTACTAAAAGCTATCAAAGCCTTTGTTGCTTGTAGGATTTTTTTTTTTCCTAGACTGGTTATTGGACCTTGATTGCCATTACAGGACAATGTTACACCTAGAGAACTGGATATGATACCTTTTGCCCTTTATTTTTTTCCCCAAACTGTGGTCAGAATGGTGTGTTTTGGTTTTTTTTTTTTTAATTTTATTTTTTCAAAATAGATAAATGAATACATAAATAAAGCATATTAAGTACGATAATAGGCAGCTAATTGGCTCCGTCAAGGCAAGGGATCAGGGTAACAGCTCCCTGAAGTAGGAGTTACATAACTAATGGATTTCTTCACGCTGAGCACTCCTTTAGACAGAGACCACACATTCATAGCAACATCTGTCCTAAAGCCCAGTGTGTTAGAAAAAGGCAAAATAGCTGTCTTCATCTAATTAAAACTCATTGTTCTGCCCAGTCTGGCTCTCTCCCTACAAACCACCCAGTCTCCCTCTTGATAGAAGTGAGAACTTCACCTCCCAAGGCTTGTGTCTGTATCTTGCTCGGTGTGCTAAAGAACAAAGTTGTGATACAAAACAAGACTGCGAGTTGCTGCTGGGAAGCCCACAGTCCACTAGGCTGCACCCAGTGATCTCTCACTTGCTCTCCCCCAATACAGTCTCATTTTCTTCATGTGCTCCTTTTTCACTTGCCAATGCCAATGTTCATCATTTCCCTCATGACAGTATGATGTGCTAAATATCCTGCTATGGGATAGGCTTGGAGAGAGAACTTCAAATAGTGAGAAATGGAATAGGAGTTGACTTGTTAACTAGATTCAAGAATATTATAAGTACTTTCTATTTCTAGTACTCTATCTCCTGTGTGATTCAAAGAATTAATTTAGATAGCATTTAACCCGATGGAAGTTGAAATTTATTTCTGAGAATAGAGTAGGTTTAATAGATTTTTCCATTGTTATTTTTGTATAACCATTTTATCAGTCTCTTTCATTTCAGCTGTCATCTCCTCTCCTGTGTTCTGTTTTCACCTTCAGGATTTCAGTGGACTTTACCATCATCCCAGTTTCAAAATTTTACTCTTTAATCCTTATCATTGTTTAGCCATTGTGATATTTTTATACTGACCTTTTGCCTACTAATACTCATATACAGATATTTTTGTATGCTCAACTAATGAACATTTATTAAAATATAATCAAAGTGAATGCACTGAAAATCTGTTACAAAAAATGGAGAAAGAGAGAAGGAAATTCAGCTTCTTCCCTTACACCACTTTCATTGCACTGAGAGCTGTTAGATGCCTAATCTTCTCAAGTAGTTGTTCTATGCTTTTAAGAGGATTATATTATTAATAGTTTAATTATTCATTATGCACTCTTTTTCCAAATGTTACAAAGGTTTTTGTCACTTGGTTTTTAAAAATATAATGTAATGTTTTTAATTTTTTAATCATCATGACTTGCTCTGGTTTTGCTGGTACTTTCATGGAAAGTTGCTTCAAGAAGGACACAAAGAGCTGTCTGTAGGAGAAGCAGATAGATCCCCTGCCAGTGCAGTGATTCAAGCCACTGGGAGAGTAGCACGAACTAGCTGTACTCCAGAGTCTATAGTTTGATTACTGTCACTACCAGTCAGATCATTAATCACAACAGTGGTAGTGACAGCAGATTTCTTGACCTCATCATGAGAGGCAGGGAGGACATCCACTGGAGCAATTCATCCTCCAGGCATAAGAAAACTGTAGGGAGGATGTCTTTTTTTATATAGTGTGTTTTCTTTTATCCATTAATTCTGTCTATAATCTTGGCAAAATATGACAGCTACAGGAAGGCAAGATCTTGCATTTCATCCCCTCTTGGAGAAACATCTTTTGTTTCTGATGACATAAAATGCATGTTCATTTTCTCACCATTCTGCATCCCTGAGGATGTAGTAGCTTGGCACTGGAAGCCAGAAATGTTAGTTTCTGCAGCTGTCTATAACAACAGTGCGTGTGACCCTCTTCTGTTATATGGAGGTTGGCTGCATGGAAAATTGCTATGGATCCCCTTCTGAGCAGCAAAGAGTATATTCCTTACAGAATAGTTACTCTCTAGTGGCTGAGGAGTATTTACAGTTTAACCCTGAAAACCCAGAGATACTTACTCTAAAAACTGGAGACTACAAGACAGAAAATGCCCAGTTGCTGATGAAACCAACATCATTGCAACCCACCGTACAGTCCATGAAACCTGTGGTACTTTTCCTTGGTCTTCAATGTCCATACCATTTTGTTGACAGCATCTGCTGTTTATTGTGCTTTTTCATTTCCTCATGGAAACTTCCCTCATTTTCCCAGTTATTTGAATACAACCAGTCTTCAGAGAAATGATCTTGATCAACCTTGACAATTAAAGCCCATTTGATACTCATCTTCCAACAAGATTATTTGCAAAAACTATTAATTTTGTCAACAGAGGATCGTAAAAGTGCGTTTTAAATATTTTTTCAATATAAGCAAAGTGAAATTGCAAGGAATTTCTGTTCTGAGACTGGGAAAATGGTTAGGATTATCTTCAATGAATAGCTTCAAAGACATGATCAAATACAGTAATGTAGTAATTGCAAGTCATATGAAGAATTGCAAAGTATCTATGCAAATAAATACTCAGAAGGGAGGATAATTGACATGGGTGTGTCAATGAGGTCTCTTTATGGCTTCATTTTTTCTCTTCTTCACCTGCCACATAAAGTAGGCAATGCAATATCATTGGATGATTAACTAGAAACACACGCTTTCCAAGACCATAGAGAACCCTTCACTGGGCTGAGTGTTTTCTGCAATTATCTAATTTATATACTGCCCTGAGAGCTAATGGGTACTTAAATAGTTTTAAAAGCAGTTTTCAAAATGAAATTTTATCAGAAATAGCCATAATAAAACTCTAGTCACGAAACATCCCTTTGCACACAGAAGCGTGCCTTGTTTGGATGTCAATATGTGAAGTGAAAAGCAACTCTGATTCATACACACATAACTCGGGAGCAGGCGCTGGTCATGACTTCCAGTCATAGTAGAGACCTTGAGAATATTAGCCAAAGGCAATGTATATAATAGTTTTCCTATTTTAGTTACACGATTGGTGCTAAATTGTGACTAGAAGTAATTAATCAAATGCTCATCGAGGTGTACCAACTCAATTATTTGGTATTTCAAATAAAGTATTTCAAGTTCATAATTTCAAATGCCAACTCCAGGCAGTGCCATGAAAATGGGGCATGAAGCTGTGAGACCTAATTTTCACTGTGTTTACTTAAAACATCAACATTGCACTTCAGAGCTTACTATTCAAGCTTCCATGCTTCCTCTCTGTGTAGGAAAAAGTGCCAAAAATATTGTTTTACTTCTTGTTTCATCTATATAATTCATACTTATATCTCCAGTTGTTCAATTTCCCCTGGAAATAGTCACTTCATGTTAGATTTGTTTGAACTCTCGCTTAAAGCCTATCCTTTTGTTTTACAGCTGCTGAGACCCAGACATCTTAAATGCTGGCTTACCTTTATCAGCAGGATTCTCACTTCTCCAGTTCTGTACCAGTCTGGATCTTCATATTTCAGGAAATTAGAATTATCTGCTTTAATTTGGCCTTGTTAGTCTTTTACCTGTAACTGGATATTCAGTCAGTGCTTTATTTATCACTTTTCTTTCTGATTCTTCACTTCACTTTCTCTCTCTTTTTTTCTATAATATATTTTCACACAAGCAGTTCACAGCATTAACGTATGATCATGTAAAATTATTTGGCAAATGCCAGTACTCATACAAGTAGGTCACAGTTAAATCTCAGCTAGTGCCAAGTGCTAGCACTGTGCAAACTTCCCATATAATTCACTAAAACACCTTAGTCTTAACCTCTGTCTCATCCAGTTAAGTGATGTGGGCTTTATATTACAGAGAGTTTGTAAAATGTACAGAAGTGACAAGCAATTATTTATTTTGCTCTCTCTCAATATACAGAGAAGCCGACATGCCAGTCTTTGAAATCAAGCCCAATGAAAAAAATTTCGACAACAACAACAACAACAAAAATAATAATAACTTTAGAAAGAAACATACATCCTATTTATCAGCCTGGATGAGTCATAGATGAATTCATATTTTAGGGTCAATAGTTGACTATAGTCACCTACAGTTTGGGAGTTTTGTTAGCAGTTTGAATTAATATTTTGGGAAAATTAAAAAAAAAAATCTGTCCCCAAACCCTCATAAAAATTACGTACTAAACTAAAAGGAATTAAAAAAAAATCCAGTGAATATAAATCCCTGAGATTTTCACAAACTTAGCATCTGTTCCAATAAAATTTACTGGTGAACTAATTTCATGCATTAATACAAAATTAATGAAAATGTAAATGTTCGTCAGGCTGGAAACGCTACGTCAGTGTTCTTGTTTCTAGTTTCCAGTATGTTTTCAGGTGCATGTAGAGATATGAGGGGTTGTGGAGAAGGCATAATACTGTTGAGTGTTAAAAAGAGAAGGAAAAAAGGGGACACTAAATGTAACTGGGGAAAAAAACCCAAGTAAATTGAATTATGACTCTTACCTACTAGGGCAAAATCTTGCTTTTATGCATTCAACAATTTTGTGATCATAATGTGAGGTTTGTGCTCCATGCTAAGTGGACTGACTGAATAATCATGTTCCATAATGTATTGCTTTGTTTTGTATGTAAAATCCTCCAGTGCAACCTACTTTAAACATGGAACTTTCCTAGCAATTATCCTCGAACAGTTTAGGAGCAGGTAACTAGATTGACATTTTGTTTAATTATTCCTATTAAAATGCAAGCTTGTGGTATATTATTGTAATAAATTCTAACAATAAATGAAATGTGCTAGTGTTCCCACAAAGAAAAACCTTTCTTTTTGGGTGAAAATTTACATCATAAACATTAAAAACCTACGTCATTTGGGCCTGTATTAATAATAACAATAACAATAATAATAATAATAATAATGGCAATATAAATTGTATGATTATAATTTTCTTATTAAAAATTTTACTTGCTCGTACTTGAAAAGGGTATTAATTAGCATAGCCTAAAGTGTTATTTGTATCCTTGTTTCTGCTGAGCACTATCTTAGAAGACAAAGTTAAAGCTCTGTCCTTTTTCAAGTTAAGCCACTCCTAGCTGCCAGAAGCAGATTGTTCTACTTTTTTCTATGCATCCTATTGGGCTTCTGTCTGATCTGAAGTTTACCAATACGGATTGTGTTTTGCAACATGGTTATAGCAGCCTTTTCCAAACACCTTAAAAACTGCAAGAGACTCATCAGCTCCTGTATTCATTTTCCCATCTTGGTCCAGTATTTTGCTTGGTTTTGTATGTGTTTTGTTATAGGTAACGTAGTGCAAGATGAAATCTAGAAGCAGCATAATTTGTGAAAGTTCTTAAGTGCTGTTTGGAAATGAATCTCGTAAAACTGAAATTATTCCTGAGGATTTTCTTTCTAAAATTATTTCTTTCAAAGGCCTATGTCTAAAATTATGAATTTCTCGTGGACATAACTTTTTTACTTTGACCCGAAGTGGCTTTGTTCTGGAAGAATGCGCCTGGAATTTCTTTTAAAATTGTGCTGTACAAAGAATGATTTCTTCTCCCTTTTATCCAATAGCCCCACAGGTATCCAAGACACTCTTCTAAATGGAGCTGAATCAAGTTCTGGCCCTTCCCTGGCAAGGAGAGCCTGAGGATATCTCTTTTGCCTACTCTTATCACTGAGTTCATGAGGGTGTTTTTTGGCAAGATTCTTCTGATGTCCTGCTTTTAAAGTTGTTCCACTTTGCGTAGAGTAATTAAGGATTCACAGGGCTAGAGCAAGCAAGGCAGAGCAACTGTATGACACTACAGGCAGAATTAGTGTGCTTAAAAAGGTGAAACTCTACTTTCTCCTCCAAATAATAGTTCATCATGTGGTTAGGTCTTTTGGAGATTTTTGACCTTCAGGTTCCGTAATAAATTACACGCTCCCAAAAGCTTTAGTCTTTGTGCAATATCTATTGCTTTAAATTAAAAGATTAGAAAAAGGCAGGATTTAAGGTATCAACATTTGGTAGGTAAACATACAAGCTGACTGACTTAAGAGAGTTTCTAATGGATGTTTTTACTTATATTTCAGAAAATACATAGATTTAGCAAAAAAATTATCTTGCCTTCATTTCAGTGCATAACTTTTCTTGCCAGTCATCAGTGTTGGTTGGATTGGGGTCATAACTTTTAGACTGAAAATCTTGATATCATGCACTGTTAATAACCCAGAGAAATCCTCATTCTCTGCACACTTTCTTTAACTTACATTGATTTTAAAACTAAATTAGATATGACCCCTTCCCTCACACCTGAGCACAAAAAAATCTCATGATCTATTTCCTTCTACTTGTCAGGCAACTTTGGTATTCTTTTCAAGCAGCTTCTCATCCTTCTTACTCTATCCCAGTCCATCCCATTGTGTCCTGTCTCATCCCATAAGTTTTTTTTCAGAGAAGCATAAAAGCATCTTTCACTTTTACTCAATTTTCAAAATATATTCCATGTTCACTTATTAATATTTTTCTGCAGTCTCTAATTTGGATGGATGCATCCTGGGAGCCTTTTCAGCAAAGGTGAATATACCCGGGTATTTTATGATATAGTCTAAACCAGAAAATCCATGATGGGCAAATCCCCAAACTCTTTCATTTTTCTCAGTCTTAATTCCAGTACAGGCAGTTGTAAATCCTGCTTTCTCTAGTGCAGATGAGTGATGCTTTTAGGATCAAAAACTCTTTATGAGTAAATAAGCAAATATATTTTTTTAAAGAATCTCTGTTTGTTTTGTCCTGCTAATTAGCATTCATATTTTAAAATTTAATAATTTAAAAGAATGTCCTGTCACAGATACAAGAGGTGGACATATCTTTTTAAATAAACGCTTAAGTTTTTACATACCCTGCATGAAAACTGCAGTGAAGTAAAAAGTTTTCCTTATAGCATACTCTTTTTGCTTGAGTATCCTTTTTTGTATCCGTTATTTTGAGGGATCAGCAAAATTAAAATGTTGCTAAAACAAATCAGCATACTTCTCCATCTCTATTTCTATATCTTTTCAACTTTAAACATGAGGCCTAGGGAGGTTAGTGGTGTCATTGTGCTATCTTCTTTGCAGAATCTGTATGGTGATATATGACATGCAAGGAAGTAGGCAGCCAAAGATACAGAAAAAGATTGGGAAATTACTTTCTATATTGAACTATGCTATGCAGTGAACGCTGATTTTCTGTTATATCCTGCAGCTATCTTGTTATAATAATTTCTTTTTGTAAGTCCTTTCCTTTTGTTTCTAGATTTTCGAAGTCTTAGCAGCCTGCCTGAAAGAAATAAAAGGAAAGTCTGAAAAATTTTTGGTACAGTATGAATACCGATTAATTGTCTGATGTATTTTTAGTCATGTTCCATTAAATATGTAAAATGATGAGTCGCTAGTATTGGTGAGAGTGGGAAGTGGAATATAATTAATAGATGAAAGAATGCCCCTTCAAAATGTAGCTGCTATAAGTACACTTCGCTGATCATGAAATTTCTAATTTCAGCACTCATATCTATATTTTAGATTGACTATGCCCTGGGGCCTCAGAAGTGATCTCCATTTACTGAAAAGTCATGGGAAGTCATGTTTATTGTCTCAGCAGGTAGCTACACTTTAGACTTAATACTGAAAAACGAGAGAAAACAGAGGCCAGTTTATGTTACTTGGTGCACGCTGAAGCTTCCTGACTGATGTGCATGGCAGAAAATAAAAAAGAAAAAAAAAGGTAAAAGAAAAAATAATAGCACATGCATCAGGTTCTGTCAAGCTTTAAATATCTCTGTTTTAAATGTGTCTACCTGAGTTCTTCAGTGTTCGCAAATACATTTGCAAGTGAGAACAGTCTTTCTGTTCAATTGTTTCTGCAGTTTGTTCTGTGGAAGGAAATGTGACCAATTCAGCACACAAGAAGCTCTGAGCTTTTGTGTAGGCTGTAAGCATTTCAGCAATATCCTTTAGCCTCCTATCAGTTCTCTAACCATACACGTGGAAGGATTTGTGTGTTAAAATTGACTACAGTAATGAAATATTTGTTTATTCAGTTTCAGACAGGATACTTATCTCTCCGAGGCTGCAAAGCAAAACATTATGCTAACATATTTCATATAGGTAGGCAGCAGCGAGGCAGCCCCAGACAGTCTGCTCTCTTTTTGTCACACAGTGTTCTTAGTGCCTAATAACGTTGGGATGAAGGGGCTGTTCTGTATCTGTGTAGCCTTGTTTATTGCCATATGGTGGTTCCCAAATTACATTGCACTCCTAGGTGTCGGGATGAGCCAGAATGGTCTGGCTGGCTCCCAGCATCGAGCACTTGCTGACAGGGCTGGTGCAACTCATGGTGCAATACAGTTGGTGATACTGCAGTTTCATCAAGTTACCTTTCCTGCCAGCTATTATTTTCTACAGTTACAGAAGGACTTCTCTAGTTTACCTTTTTTATTAATTATTATATATCCCTTAAACACATCACTCATGCTTCTGCTAATAATACCTTCCCTGGGGTATAATATTAGCTAATTGATCCATTAACTAATTAATCCAAATCCTTGAAAAAGTTCGTTTGAGGTGTCCCATTAAGAGTGTCAGTCATATTAGTTACTCTGACCCTTTGACTCCCAGGCTTGTTGCTGGTATTTCTGGAAAAAGTAGCATATTTAATTTTTTCAACATGACCCTCACGATATTGAGTGGGCTGAACCACGAAAACCTGCTAAGCTTGGACCAGCACTCCAAATGATGTATGTGTTTGTTGTGATTCTTAACCTCCTGCCCTAAAATAAACAATAAGCTGCACCACAGTTTTTCTGATAATTTCATAGACTTTACTGAATCTTTTTTGACATAACTAAATTGCTGTATCTTTATCTAAATAGACGTAATCCAGTCCTGAGGTGATCTAGCAATTTTTATCAGCCCAGTCAAACAGTTCCATTATGTCAATATGTTCATACTACAGATTTTAGTGTGACATAACGGTATCTAAGCAAGCTCTAATAAATTATCTCACATGCTAGAAGTAGTTTCCTCATGGCATTGAAAGTTTCTTTACAGGCTAACCTGATTTCTTGGAAAATTAATGAGTTTACATTTATTCTTTGATATGTAGGTAGTTAAAGTATAGTGCTATCAGTGATGTTGATGTACCCTCTGTTATGGCGCATTTCTGTGCTCATAATAAACACTGAATCTGTGGGAGTAAGGAATGTCTAAGTCTGTAAAAAGAAGCACTTGCATTTTGGAATTATTTAATTGTACACGGAAAACCATAATTGCATCTCTTCATATTCTATTATATCCTGTTATCCCACTGTGGATTAGCACTAATATAGTTCAGAAAGTGTTTCCAGAACTGAAACATACTAGCAAAGTCAGAAAGCTTACATTAGGTCTTGAATTCACAAGGGAATCTTAGTCTGCTATTATACCTAGCACTTCATAAGCTTTTGTTTCTTAAGACTAGAACTGCAAATCATTTTGTGAAACAGAAAGATGTTAAGATTTTATAGATGTTGAAACTTATTTTATAGTGTTAATGAAATATCTTTATGTAATAACTGGAGCTTTATGAATAACTAATTTTTAGCTGAACGTAAAAGTCCGGACAAAAGCATTAGACAGTCCTCTCTGCTCTTTGTAGTGTTAAAAATCTGGAAAAAGAAGTGACTCTGAGCAGGGGATTTCTGTTGTCTTAAGTCAATTTTATTTTTTCTTAGAATTGTCTTTTTATTTAAAAAGATATGTTTATCAACATTTCTGGATGAATAATTATAAGAAAAAAATAGGAAAAATGTGATGGAATTTAATGATTTTTCTTTGCAAAAAGGTTTTCTTACATTATTAAGAAGAAAAGTTTAGTCAAATGCTATTTAAATTCATTAAAGATTTCTAAGTTCTTCCTGGAATACGTCTGTTCGCACAAAACATTTCTGCAATTGCATGTTGTTATAAAATACTTATGATTGCAACCAAATCTACTTATTAATTAAGTCCTATTCATGAAATTAAGCCCTTCGCTTCAGAAAGGTTTTCACTAGATGAAATGCACAACTTCTTTTCACTAGAATCAATGAAAAACCATAAAAAGTCTTGTTTTGTCCACAGTGATTTTTTTCCAACAATGATGTGCCGTGAACATTACTCTCCAAGTCCTCTGCTCTGTTTTTGTATTCTCTAGCTCTGTGCATCCTCTTGAGACTAACTTTGACACAAACACCCGTTTCCATCCTTAGGATCCCTTATGACCTTCATTTGGTCCCTTGCATTACATGTTAGTGTTAGAGACAATGGGGATTTTTCTAAAAGATATTTGAAAGGAAGGCTCCTAGCCAGTTGTGATATGGTGCAGCTCTGACCTTGAGTCAGACTGTTGGGAAAAGAGCTGAGTCCTGGCTTCTCTTTGCTCAGGTGGGATGTTATACCTCAGTCTTTGCATGAGTTGTTGTGCCTGCCAGGCACATCACTGATCCTGGCCCTGACCTGACGACTTGAACTGCTGCCCTCACCCTGAATTCATCTCATCACCACGGACTTGCTTGGCTCCTAGATGCTGGCTAAACTGGCTTGCTGTCGTGGGACTTGCTCTGCTCACCTCATTCAGGGTCTGCGTCCTTTGCCAGCCAGGTCCCTGCCCTGCCATCCTTGCTGCAGCTCCTGGCTCCTGGCCCTCCCTCCGTGACAGAGCACAGCCCCACTCCTGTCTCTCCCTGACAGTGGGTCTCACTTTACAAGACCCTACTTCTGTATTGCTGCTCTGTATCAATTAACATGACTGTATCAGAAGACATATACTTTGCAGAAGTAAGTAGTAATAAAGAAAATTACAAAGAAATTTCTGTTTAGGAGTGGAACAGCAAAGAGAGCTCTAGACAGCTGCTTTGGTATGTTCGAATGGCTAACCCTCCTGTGGTCAAGACGTCCTTTTCAGGAGTTGAGAGATGGTTGCTGTAAAGAGCCTATAGGTTACAACCCTCACAGATACATGTTGCTAAGGGGAATTGAAATACTGGCAGAAAATTACTTGGCATAATGAAAACATCACTTGATTATCATTCATTCAGTAATATTATTTTCATTAAGTAAATGGAGATTTCAAGAGCTTTCATGCCTCAGTCTCTCAGAAAAGAACACTGAAAAGCTGACCCTCAGCATGAATGTGAGCTAATAAAAGCTTTCCCAAATTGGAGGTAGGCAGTGGTGCCTACCAAGGTGATGTTTGTCACTGTTTGAATCGACCTTTCTGTGAAGCTTGAAAACCAATTCACATGTAATTGCAAAAGCTGCCTTTTGGTAATATCCTATTTTATTGACAAAAGGGGATGAGGTCAACTCATTTTCATAACAATCTGCTTGAAGAAATCCTTAAGCACTCTATCATTTATAGTTGTTTTGCAATACAGCCTATAAAAGTATTACTGAGCTTAGAACAGGCAATAAGTAGGGGGAAAATGACAAGTTTTGTATTAGTTTTGCTGGGGTTTTTTTAATAACTGTTTTAAGAAGCAGCCTAAAAGCCTACCATTAATGAGCAAAAAAAAGATAAGCAACATAATTTTTTCCTCTGTTCATTAATCTATTCTAGCTTTGAAATATTGCTTCCTTTAAAATCAAATTGTTCTTCTTGAATCCTTTCACAAATGCAACAAATGGAAAAAGAAAAAAAATATACAATGCAAAGGAAGGAAGTGGTTTTCAAAATCAGACACATTTGAAAGGTTCGTTTTTTTTGTAGCAATAGCTACAAACGTCAGCAGTGGCTAGTGACAGTAGGTGGTAAGTGGTTGTCAGGAGGCCTGGTTCTGGTTTTGGTTCACTCCTTACAATTATGGTTTCAGTGAATTTATTCTTTTATCTGATTTTGGATTATCCTAGTTTGAGTCATAGTTTTCACTGATTAGTTATTACTTGCGAATGAATCATTTTCTTGGACAAATTGCTGCTTATCAATTGTTCCTCAACAGTTCACTACAAGTTATTTGTAATTTTCTCCCTCAGTTGCATGGATGATTACCTATGTCAGATAGCAATGGTTTTGGTCCTTGCTGCGATGAAACAAGCTTTCTGAGCTAATGTGCCTGAAAACAAAACCCCACAGTTTTGATTCTTGTTATTGAGGCTTATTACAGTAGATTGTTCTTTGAGCATAGGGAATGACTGATAAAGGTAATATAAAGACATAGGATAAATTAGGATATTTGAAATATTTTGGGGACTTCCCTTACCCTAACACAAGACATCCTTTTTTATGGATCCCATATTTAGAAAATATCTGATGAAATTCATAAACAGATTTATCAGTGGCCGTATAATAATTCATTCTATTTTCTTTTGTCATATTCAAATTCACAGCGAGAGTATTTCTAGTAAGAAAGCTGAAGCTAGCTGTGTGTTTTCTTCACCTGCTTTATTCTGTAGCAGAACTGAAACACCACACTCTTTAGGAAGCTGCTGTGTCATTTCTCCCTTTTATAAACAGTAGATGACTTTTGTATAGCAGCTGAAGAAGGGCATGGATTGAATATTCTGCTCTTTACTTAGTGCCATGCTGTCACCAGTTACTCTCTATTCTTAGCAGCATAAATGCGTACAGTGGCCTTTGTCTCTTATCAAATGTGTTAGTGCCAGGTCTGTTCTTTATGCTTTTAGAGAACATCTCACTGCTCCGTTATGCATTCCAAGTCAAATAAAACTGAAAGGTCACCTATTCTGCCCATACTTAGTTGTGTTTAGGCAATCAGCAGAACTACCAGATGCATCCTTGGTCTTTAGGGTCTTCCAGGATATGGGGCCCTCTTGAAATCTTGTGATTGAATCGCTTCAATCCATGACTTGTGTCTTCCGCTACTGCTGTTCATTGTTTATTTTGGCCTCCTTTGCTTAGATAGGAGCCTTTCCCTTTCCTTTCCCTTTCCTCAGTTTTTGAAAGCACAGTACCTATTTTCATAGTCTCACTTGCATGTTTGTGCCTGCACAAATCTTGTCTATGTTTTTGGGTTTTGAATTTTGAATACAATCTTACCCTCTCCAGTGCTTGTAAGAACAAGCCCAGCAACTACAAGCAAAATCAACTGTCAAAGTGTTGTTATTTGCAAACAGGATTTGCAAGTTTTCTTTTGCTGTATGTCCCTGGTCCAGTGTAACTCCCTCAATAAACCGGTCATGAGGACTCCAGGGAGAGTGCTGCAGAAAAGGAAACTGGCTCTATTCCAAAGTTGCAAAGTACTTTATTCCTGCTGAGGAACTAGGCATCTATTTTTAATTACCAGTTTTGTGAATGCTCCTTCAATAATGCTACTACCAAAGAGAGTTATTTCATTAAAACAGTGTTAGCCAATTCAGCCATTTAAAAAATAACCAACACCCCCAAAAATGTTTGTTTTAATTAATTATAAAGGGCAAAACACAGAAAACAAGTAAATATTAATAAAAGATGGCAGTCCTGAAAAGGGCAAAAGGGAGATAAATACATGTATGTACTATTGTATAGAAAGAAGCACTTTAACTAGAACTGTGTGCAGAGTCAGACACAACAGAATATCCATTCTTGCAAATTGTTCTTAGTAAATCTTTCTAATCTATTTATTTATCCTCAGATCATGCACATTTAGATCCGAGTTCTGCCAGCTGAGTTAATAATTCTTATCTGAAAGTAATTACGTTGGTCCATAAGTTTTCACCACTGTGTTGTTCCACATCATATCAAACTGCGTGACATCTCATCACATTAGCATAAAATGCATTGTGGTGGTGCACAGCATGGTGCAGTGGCAGACTAGAAATGATGCAGCATTCCTAGTGGTAGTGAACGAGGAAGTGTCACTGGTGTTTAGAAACTTGTGCCTACTGCAGTTTGATTACTCGCTAGAGGATTTGGGTTTTTCTTCTTTCCGTTATATTTAAAGGGCTTGAACTGGATATTAACTTTTACGACCCAGATTTGGTGCTCTGGAGAAGCACTGTTAGAACCCTAAAAGACTTCAAACCTACCTTTTAGTTACAAAAATGTGTCAGCTCTGAATTTATTGACCATCTGTCAGACTTCACTTACTACGAGCTAGCTGTCATTGTTTGTTATTTGATGCACTTCTATAACGACTCACTGCAGGGAGCTACCAGTATCTCCATCACAGCAATTAATGAGGTCACTGTCTATCTGCAAACATCTCCATCTATAATTATTTTTAGTTGCTATTAGCTAGGGTGCCAGATCAGAAGAAAGTAATGTGTCTATATATAATATTTGGCACTATTAATAATATTTACCTGTTGTGGAGATATTTGGCTGACTGTTTCTATTAGTAATTTTCTTTAATTTTATATGAGATGTCTCTTAAACTAGCCCCATCAAAATCAAATTCTCACGAGCACTAAAAACAGCTGCCACAGCTGAGCTCCAGTACTCTATTCTATTTCTCTGTCTCAAAATATCTACTATATTTCATATGCATACTCGGTATGAATATTTCTTTTGTGTTTATGGTAGATAAATATAGGTTTGAAATTCTTTCATTATTACTACTGCTACTGTTGTAGTTTTAAGATAGTGGTTCTAGCCACAATTCAGAACAGGAATGCAGCAAGCCAGCACAGGGTGGTAGGCTTTCCTGTCTTGAAAAATATTATGAAATTTCCCTAATATTGTTTTCAGAGCAGTAGTTCCCCAGGAACTCCATGAATATTTCCACTCCATTGTGCAATGGATAAGAAGACGTGTACAAGAAGACATAATTCCCATCCTGAGGAGTTTAAAATCAAAAGAGGCAAACTTTTTTATGTGTGGGGCCAAAAAGAAGGATAAAATATTTTAGCACATTTAAAGAAGAAGGATTTTCCTGTCATTCAAGTATCATAGTAAGAGAAACATCAGGGCTTATCTCCAGAAAATTATTTCAGACTGTGCAAAATGTCCCTTCTGAACTGATAGATTTATTTTGGGTCCTTTTTTTGGAACTAAGACAAAAATGGTCCAGATTCAGAAAGGAGAAGCAACAGTATGGATTCCTGTTATTTTCCCTACCTAGTGCACTCTTCCTGTGGTGACACAGCAAAGGGGACTTATCCAACACACAGGAGCTGTCAGGTTCAAATCTTTTCTATTCCAAAGTGATTTAACACAAGCCTACAAAAGCAGAATGACAAAAAGGATTTGTAAGATGTATCAGAACACCTTTTTGTCACAATCAATTTGTGTAAATTATTGGAAAATTTGAGTAAAACTGCAAATAATTTTGCCTGCTTTAATTTCCACACTTATTGGGCTCGCACAAGATTTACCAATTTACACTTTTAATTGGATCATTGAACCTCTAGTCAGTATTCAGAAAATAATTTCTAAGGATGAATGTGGCAACATTGTGATGCAGTAAAATACTACAATGGTATAGATGACGTACATAAAAGGAGGCAGTAAGAATCTTATCGATGACATGCAGCAATGTTTTAATGTTTTGTGTCAAACAGACAGTTTTGTTCTTGAATATTCTGATCACTCATTAGTCAGTGGAAAATAATATGAAAAAGAAGTAAGTATATGCAAAATATATGTTTTACCACATTATTTTTTTAAGGTCTTGAAAATAAAATTCTTCTTCAACCGTTTCCTTTTATGTTGACCGTTATCTTCTGCTTTAATTTATTCTTTTTACCAGAATACCTTGCTGTAACTATTATTCATTATTAAATTAATTGTCTTTTCTATTAAGATATGATAATCAATTTCCTTTCTTTTCTAAAGTCCAATCACAGGTCCACACTAAAACCCATGTCATTTCACTGAGGTTATAATTTCTTTTCTCACCACCAGTTCTGTTAATTTGCCCTTTCTGCAGTGAAAAACCTTCACTGCACTGAATAAACTGTTTGCCCAAGGAGCCCAGTGAGGCCTGGAGTGAAATCCCTGGTAAAATACAGGATACAGCAAGATTTCTGGGCGGAACTGAAAATAGGAGCAAAGGTGTTTGCCTACAGACAATTCAGAGATAAAGATGGTGAAAGCTGGGCAAACAGCACACTTCCCATGATATGTGGAAGGAGCTTAGGAATAGGAGAGGGGTTGGGGTAGGAGAGCAGCAGAAACCTTTTTCAGGGCTTAATCAGAAAAAAAGAAGGAGTGAAAGCTAAGACAACAGTCTTATGTGCTGGTTACTCAGTGCTGAAGAGCCAAGGATGGAGACCCCAAAAGGTATGGCAAAGTTTCTCAAGTGGCAAAGAAACTGAGGGGTTACTGGCAGCTAGCAAGCCTGATGAGAGTAGGAGATGATTGTGGAAAGCACCTGAGGAAGCCTTGATCAAAAATCTCCAGAGAAAGGCCTGAGTAGTTAGGTTAGTTAATCAAAGATTAACTATATTGTCTGTGTAATATTGTACCTGGGACTTCTAAAATCTGATTCCTCATTTGACAAAAAGTTTTTATGATGATATTTTGAAGGGTATTCAAAATTCTCTATTCTCTGTGGAGGAAATTATCCATATAGAATTCACTCTAAGGTTGCAAAGAGCAGTTTATCGTCAGGATTCACTATTTTTAGGCAAGTACAGTACTTCTTGGATGCTTCCACACCTTGATGGGAAGAGTAGTCAAGATTTTCCCTTCTTCCTTAGTTTTTGAGATGTAACTTTGGAAAATGGAAGGGAGAAATAAATTGCTTTTCCCTCAAAAAGGAAAAAAAAAAGAGAAAGCCTGATGGAGATAATGTGTTCTCTCCCTCCTCTCTCTCTGAAATCCTGCTTTGGGAGAGATGGATGAATAACTTCCAGAGGAAAAGTTAAAAAAGAAAGAAGTTAAAATGGAGAAATTTAATGTACATATTTAATTGCTCAGGTGGGTCGAGCTGATGATATGAATGGATATTGGTGCTTCAAGATTATAATTCATATGGGTAGGCTGGGCAGGACATAATCTTGTAGTTCCTTTTGATGGCTTGGGTGATGCTTCACAATATGATGCAATGAAACACACCTTGTTCAGTGAATATTTAACTCTCCTTAACATATAAACTTGGGAGAGTGAGCAAGACTGGTTTCCAGATGATTTGAAGGTGGCCCAGGCTTATTTTGAAAAAGCTAGTCAAGGAAGGGTGTACTTAAGAGAAGCCTTAAGAAAAACCTATTAACTGGGAGGGTGGCAGTATATTTCACTCCATCTTTTTGTACCTAGAAAATCTGCAAACAGCTCTAATAGGTTGTACATTCTCACTTAGCTAAAATAATTTTAGAAGGTAGCATATGTAATACTGAATCAGTCAAACACAAAGTCAGATTCCAATCTCAAGTGCTACTGCTTTTCTTAATTCTTTTTAAACAGCCTATTTGCTAGTTAAATGCCATTTATTTCGGTTCATAATTCCACAGAATTAGCATTTCTGTTGTAAAGAATAAAATTCTTGTTTCATCAAAAGCTTTACTGTGTCGATCTCTAGGAAAATTGTACAATCTTTTTCTCACATTAGCTATTTTTATTTTCCTTTCAGTTTGGTATTGTTTTCCACCACACAGCTTTGTCTCCTGCAGATTGTCAAATTTGTCAGGATTCCTTATTTGTTGGAGACTTTTCAAGCATAAGGGTTATTCTTTTACTAGCAGCTCTAAAAATATATCCCCAGAAGGTATGACTTGTATGATGATAACCTAGGCTGTGAGAAGGGACACAACAGAATAACAGTTGAACTGAATACTAAATAAATAAAACTGACTTTTCTTTCATCTGCACAATTCAGCTGGGAGTACTTCCTCTACACGAGTTGTTGAATTTGAGTGGATCCAGTCATTTGTTATGACAGGTTGCAATTAGTCAGCATGCTGCTTATGTTTGCTTAAGATTCTGCTTGCTGGAATACTGAAAATGTTTGAACAAAAGAAAGCCACAGGACCTTTGACTGACCTAACCACTGGTATGTCTGGAGATATTAGTTGGTTCAATGTTTACATGAACAACAGGTTTCAGGAAAAATGCTGTAAAACATAGATTCGCTCTGACTACTGTCCTTTTCATTTCTTTGTTTATGTAATTTATTGAAATCTAATTTTATAAGATTATTGGGGGGGGGGGATTTTTTTTTAAATTATTATGTAGCTTGCAATTTCTAGCACAAGGGGAGCCTGAAATGGAGACTTGCATTTCCACTATTACACAAATAATAACAACATTTAACAGCCTTTTGTCTCTGAGGCATTAAGACTGCAAATTGAGCTGCGTTAATGACTAATTAGTGTTTTCAGCATCTTCCCTGTGCATGAGTCAAGAAAGAGATAATTTTCTTGACTTTTAAAACTGTATTCCCCCTAAATATGAATATTTTCTTAAATTGAATACCTTTATAATCTTAATGGGAAAATGTAAAATTTTATTTTAAAATTTGAGAACACATCACATTTAACTTGAGAAATTTCCAGCTATGGGAAGTTGTGATTTCTTTTCTCTGTATTGTGGAAAATCTGTTATGACAAATGATGTTAACATAAAGCCTATAATGAAGAAAAAAGGGATAAACATTTTATATGACATTGTCCACAGATGGAAACAGGAGACATTACATTACCTATATCTAGTCATTATAGGACCCATGCAGTTTTAAACACGTGGTTTTTCAAGTGAATGTTCTGAATTACAGCAGGCTAGCTTTTGAGGTTTGTATCAAGTAGAAAAAAGTGAAAGAAAAGTTTGATTCATTTTGGTGAAGAAAATATAAAAGCAGAAAGGGGTCTGGAGGATATAATAAAGCCATCTGAATTGTTTGGAAGAGATGGGTGAATAACTTCCAGAGTGAAAAAAATCCCTATCACACCATGGGTATTCTTATATGCTTGAATTTTTTAAAAATCATTTCAGTCCACTGTCTTCTTGACCATAATATGAAGGTTTTTTCCCAGATTTTAATCATATTAATGGATTTAGAATTAACAAACTACAGAATGGTCTAAATAGTATTTTTTAATTATTAAAAGAAGGGTTATTATGAAGTGAAAGAACCCTTTTTTGTCCTCAGATTCATTGCAGGGTTCTACCTCTATCCTGCCTGCTTTGTTGCTATCTTAACAGCTATGGATAACACGCAGTCACCTAGAGTCTTTAAAGATCAAATTTAGATTAAATTTTTTCCCCAAAATAAAGAAGAGGCACCTAGGAAAACTATGGGGTTTATTTAAGCAGATGGATAACTCTTTTTGACAGATCAGAAATCTTCTGAAGGACAACAATATTTTTAATGAGGTTTCCAGAGAAAGAATATACTGCTTTTGCTTTCCTGTATTCCAGATAAACTTAAGTCATTCATATACTGCAAACAAATGGATAGCAAAATATTTTTATGTTTAAGCACTAATTTCTACCTAAATCTTGAACTCCTGTCAGGAGAAAATTGAACTCTCTCCAGGCTGCAGGTCTGCTGTCATTTTAAAAGAACAACATATTTTTTGCCTCTTATTTCCTACATGCCTTTTTAAATCTTGTGTAAAGTCTGCATTTTCCTATCTTCCTAATGACTTGCTATCACTGTTCCTCAAATAAATAGATATGATAGTTAAAATTATTTTTTAAAAGCATTCAGTGCTCCATCAAATATCAGTGGTCAAAGTCTCCTCAATTTCAGTGGATAGAGATTAAAAAGACCTCCATTATAAATATGAACCTCTGCTTTTTATTTTTTTTATTATAAAATTTTTTATATTTCCTGAGTTCCACAGGTTCTTCTGTTCATGCTCTGAAGAGACCATCAATTATTAGAGCTTAAATTCATAACGTAATTCTGATGTGTCTGTCTGTAACATGGCTTCAAGGAGAATGTGAGATAATACATCTCATCCTATCAGGATGATCAGGACACTTTGTATAGGTCCTGGTTACATCCAGTTTGAGCTGCCTAATGCTGAGCAGGATGATAAACCTGAATTTTCCACCTACTACAGTGTTCCATCTACTAAGCTATAACAGTATATGTAGAAACAACTTAATCTTTCTCTGTAAATAACATTGGCAACATTTCATGAGCCGTCTGTTTCTCCAAATATTTGCGTGTCATGGGAATACAGATTGGGTTTGTTCTCTATTAGGAATGAAGCATTTGTAATGGGACTGAAGGGCAGAAAGGGGCAGCTCTGAGATGTGCAGAAGCAAAACCAGGAGTTCAGATAGCTTTTCATTCATTTAATTTAATATTCCGCAGAAGAGAATAGGGGTGTTAGACTGAAGTCTTGTCTTTACCACAGTCTTGCTTATGTTCCACCTTGTGATATTCTCTCTCCTCTTTTTCTATGCTTCCAAATCCATTGAGATAATAGTGATTTACTGCTGCTCTGACTCATAAAGATGCACTAAGAGTCTAATCCAGGAAGTCAGTAGGATTTTTGCCACAATGAATCAGTAGAACCCATGTTGCATAAAATGAGCAGATATAAAGTGCATTTCAGGACGTGATACAGCCTGGCACTGTCTCCTGTGATGGTGCATGGAATTCCTCTGAAGAAAGCAACTACAGTCTTGTTTTTACACTATGAGGCAGAAACATTCCACCTGGAAACTGTAATTTCTCCTTCATTTCTATTGTTGGTTCTCCATATCTATTGGTCTCTGTGAGGTCAGTATAAGCCACATCACTGCCAGAGTTATTCTTTTTGAAGCCATACCAACTAAGCCTGTGAATCTGTCTGCCTTTTGAATGTCTGTCTTTAAGAACTATTAAATCCCACACAGCTTGCAGATTTTTAGATAGCTCATTTCTCAGGTGTATCGTCCTATATAAACTGCACCCCAAAAGACATACAGAAAGGAAAATGGAAGAGACAACTCAGTACAATATAAGGACAGATAATCAGTCAGAACTTGCAAAATCAGGAGCAGATGTAGCCCAATTAAACTCAACAGTTTCACAGGTGTTCATAGGAATGACTTAAACATGAAACACACTTCTCTTCAGTGCTCCTTAATTTTTTTTCCTAGAGCTCCTTAAATTTCATATACTTCACCAAACTAAACTAGAAAATGTGTACAGAAAAGGTAATTGGACCTTAGTCGGATATAACTGACTTAAAATTCAACATGCTGTTTGATTTTGGAATCATGGTGAGCCATATTTATTGAAGGGATTAGGCTTAAGTGATATCACATAATCATTTGGTTTTGGACTCCTGGCAAAAGGCATCCACAATTAAAATTGGTATATGCAAGATCTGAAGGTTGCTAGAAAATGTTGGAACTCTAGCCCTATATGGCTTCAATGTGTATAATTCTTTCTCAGCAGCATGTGCTGGAATTTGTCATTGTCTCAATACCTGAACATTGTGCTATCAGCCCGAAACACAGCATATATGCCATTCATTCTTTTCAAGCTGGTGCTTTCCTGACTGCAGTTTTAGGAGTTTATTGAAGGGAATGGACAGTCATAATGCACACATTTTTCATGCATATCTGTTGTTACGGTATTAGCATTAATCCTTTGACTTCCTATCATATTGCAGAATGAAAAGGTTTTCTTCTGATCAGGTGCTGTAACATCTGGAAGACAGAATCCATCTAGTTTTTGTATTTTATTTATTATTCAGATTAATTTTTTTCCTGGAAATTATATAGCACATATTCTTCTGCAGCATAGTTCCTTAGATGATGTGCACTTTCTTGGTAAGTTAGACCTTACTAAAGTCCTTCCTTGCCTTCAGGGGGAGCTGTACCTGCAAGTTCAAAGAACAGACTGGAAAGTATGCATGACATTGCCATCTTGAACTACCTTTACAGTGCAAACTTTATATTATTGGGCTTTATTTAACCGACTCTTCAGTGCCATATTTCTTTTCTTTTACCAGTGCACAATTTAATTCTTAAGCAAATGAGTTCTACCTGTCAGAATTTGTCAAAATCTTCAGGACAGCTTGGTGTCTTGACCTTGGCCAGCAGCCAGACACCTGCCCAGTTGCCTTCTCACTCCCCTTCTTCAATAAGGCAGGGGAGAAAATAGGATGAAAGAGCTCATAGGTGTGGCGTGGGCTCCTGCATGGGTTGCAGATGGATATCTGCTTACCCATGGACCTCCATGGGCTGCGCAGGGACATCTGTTTCACCAAGGTCTGCACCACAAGCTGCAGGAGAATCTCTGTTCCAGTGTCTGGAACACCTTCTTCTTCTTCACCAGACTGGGTGTCTGCAGGGCTGAAGCTCTTGCATATTCTCACTTCAAAGTATCACAGCATCAATTAGGTTGGAAAAGACCTCTGAGATCACTGAATTCAAGCTATGACCCAACACCACCCTGTCAACTAGACCATGGCACCATCTGCCATGTTAAGTCTTTTCTTAAACACCTCCAGGGACTCCACCACCTTCCTGGGCAGCTCATTCCAATGTCTAATCACCCCTTCTGTGAAGAAATTCCTCCTAATGTCCAACCTAAACCTCCCCTGATACAGCTTAAGACTGTGTCTGTTTGTCCTGTTACTTGTTGTCTGGGATAAGAGACTGACTCTCACTGTGCAACAACTTCCTTTGAGGTCCCTGGGCCTCCTTCTCTCCAGGCTAAACAACCCAGCTCCCTCAGCTGTTACTCATTGGACTTACTCTCTAACTTCTCTCTCTCATGGCTGCTGTGCAGTGTTGCTGCTGTACCATGGCCGGAGAGAAATCATGACACGAAAGTTCAGGTCCAGGAAGAGAATGGAATGGCATGGGGCCTTTATTATTATACAGACCCATTTATATACCCTAGTTCGCCTGGATGGCATGAGGTCATTGGTCACTGATCATCCGCCTCCCGTACCAGTTGGCTAAAGCCCACAACAGCCATTTCAAAATATTTTTCCAGTCAATATCATAACAAAGCTACATAACAACTGCAGGTGCAGATAGAATTCGTTTACAAAACCGTAGCACTGTTTTTCATAGCTTGCATGAGAAAAGGAGGATTCTCACAGAATGCTGCAGAAAGCTGGAAAATTTCTATGCTGAAAGCTTTTCAGCATCCACAGTGCAGCAGTTTTCAATGTTTTATGTTTAACCCAAGGCTCCAGCCCTGGGCTGTGGGACCCTGATGTGGGTCAGTTGGAGACAGCTGGAACCAGCTACGCCCAGCATGGGACAGCCCAAACTGCTTCTCACAGAGGTCCCGGCAGCTCTCCCCACCCCTGCAGTATTCACATCCTCCTTGACATCCATGACTGTATCCCTCATTAGCATTTTTATCCCTCTCAATTTTATCCCTCTTCCAAGATGAAAAAAAGTAATTACCTCATTTTGGCCCAAGAAGAAAGAGGATGATATTGATGATCCTTGTTTCCTTTCCCTGTAGGTTTCCCAGGACTCTGCCTTTGCAATGGGAGTTTGGCAGTGTCCATGGAGAGGGTGGCTGAATGAGGGCTGAGGCAGAAATGTTCTCCAAATGACATTCAAGGCACCAAGCTTTCCTGTGGAAAGAAGATAAAGTTTCTGGCTTTTTGCTTTATTCTTGCCTGTAGGCAGCCTTCAGTCCTGGGTGTTCTTAGGGCTGATGCTCTCACATATTCTCACTTCACAAAATCACGGAATCAATTAACTTGGAAAAGACCGCTGAGATCACTGGGTTCAACCTATAAAATGTTGGATTGAATACAGAGTTAAGAGTTCCACTCTCCATTTTTCCAAGGTAAGGCTATTACTTGACATCTCCGTGTTAGTTTTCACCATCTGTAGTAAAACAAACTGTAACTTAAATATTAGGATATTATACAAAATAATATTTGATACTTGAACAATGATTAAAATTTGAAGTTTAGGGAGTAATATGTATTTTTATATATATGTTATCACTCTCTGCTTTGAGGAGTTCATGACAGCCGACTAACATTTAACATTTAAATATTTCTGAACCACCAGTGGTCTTTTAAAAAAGTTAAAAGCTATTTCACAGCATGAAACAACTGTGAGTTACTTATACTTTTTGAAATGTAAAGTAAAACAATTACTCAGTTAAGGAATTAAATTATTTAAGTAGCAAGTCGAATTTGTTACTCTTTCAAGTAATTTTTTAAAATTAATAAAACATTACTTAAGTAAATTTAGTGCTTATATCTCAAATACAATGTAATAAATTTCACATTAATGAATAAGTCATTATTTAATTTAAGTGTTAATGCTAGATCTTCTGAGAATGAGATCATTTTTGCCCTGAGAGTCTGTGGCTCCACGTGCAGTAGGCATTGAGTATAGGATGAAACCAGCCTTATTAGTTGGCTTCCTGAACTAGTCTAGGTGACAAGAGAGCAGAGGGTGGTACCATTGATACCTGTAGGGCTTAGTGAAGAAGGAAGAGTTGATGGAACTGATGGATCTCATCAGTCTGTTTCAGTGTACTTCTTATTTTAGCCACAGCACCATCCTTGCAAGAGTTACATATCTTGCAGAATTTTCTGTGGATTATGTTGTTTAAAATGAGTTCTGTTAGAACAGTGGTCACACTGCAGAGTAGAAACACGCTGCAGATCACATCAGGAAACCATTATGCTGTTTGACAGGCCCCTGCAATCCATCTACATCCCAGCTGAAAATTTGGGAGATCCCGGAAACCTGACCTTGGGTCAGTCTGGGAGGATGTAGGTGAGATTCTGGAACTGAAAAGGGACATGCCTCTGAGATTAGCAGCCTCCCTAGTGTGAGCCGTCTGATGCAAGCCTGGAGAGCTCTGCAAGCCAAAAGAGCATTGTGATACATCATGGACTCCAAGGCAGAGTTTTGACTACCTGCTTTTTTAAAAATTCCCTTTCATGCAGATTTTGATACATCAACTTCCACTTCCAAGCAGGTGATTTTCCAAATTGCTTTTCTGCCCCATTGTCCTTCTGTGTTCTTCTCCCCTAAAGTACTGGCTTGATGCATGATTACAAATACTTTGTGCTTTCCTCCTACTCTGTAGCCCTAGATGTTTCCTCTGGAAGCCCCAGCTTGAGCTGTCAATCTTGGCTCTTCAGGAGTTTCAGAGCAGGCAAGGAGACTAATCATCATAGCATTTTTTAAATTCAAAGGCTTCTGTACATGGAGACTGAAAGACAACTACCTTAATTCTAAATACTCTTAATCAAAGCTCTGCAATTAATGTAAAAACTTCTCTTTTTTCCTTTTTTTTCCTGGTGCTCAGTGTGTGGTCAGTTAATAGCTGAGTTTTACAGGGGATGCTTAAATTATATTTAATACAGTAGGTTTTTAAATTACATTAATAAATACTATTTAGTAGGGTATGATGTGCTAATAATTTCTATGAAAAGCAATTGAGAATTTCCAAAAATTGGCAATTAAACTCAACTTAAATTCATTCTGTCTGCTGACATACAAACTGCCTATCACAAACCATAGGCATCTCCTCTCTGGTTTTGTGTTCCTGTCTACATTTAATTACATAAATGATTGCATTTTATTTCACCTTTCAAAACTCCATATGTAACAGGGCTACAGTGTATTATTCATGACAAGAGATACAGGGTATTTTCATCTAATCCAACAATACTCGTTCATAATTACTTTTTAATCGTGTAAATGACTTAATAGCATTAGATGACAGTAACTTTATATCCTACTGCTGAAAAATACATTATGGGTAAGAAACTATTCAAGTGAGTGAGACCTTGAGGAGTTCTTTACTCCTTTACCAGAATTGCAAAGCTCCCAGCCCTAGGAGAAGCAGGAGTCGTGTCAAAGCTCATCAGTTCCTTGGAGACAGAAAGCCAGAAGGAAATTAAATTATTAATCTGTAACTAGTACACTAGGTCTAACAAAACCCTTCAGCTGTGCTGCTTGCTCATTTCCATCTATCTCTACGTGAGCCAAGTCATGACTGATTCTCACCTTCAGGTGGTTAATTGGCAGAGTTTGGTGAGCTAGCCAGCAGTCTTTCTTTTATACGGATTTTTTATTAGGACTGGGCAGTCCACCGGATCTGGAATATTTACTAAAACTCTTTTATTTTACGTTTCACCACCGAAATAGTCACATTTCCATTGGAAGCTTTAACTTGGGGCTTCTTCGGAGACCTCAGGCCATGAATGATCTCTTGCTGCAGGGCAATGTTGCTGTGGCGTGTGCCCTACAGTATAGAAGCTGCAGAACTTGGGGAGCTACAGCTTGATACATCTCTTTGCATTTTTATTTTCAAGCTCCTTTGATAGCGAACTTTTCTTGACTTTTATGGACGCCTGGGTGCATAAGGAGGCTTTCCTCCAGACCTCAGGAGGAGTTTTATTGTTATGCTAGGGAAATGGAGTAACTATTTCATCTTACAAAGTTTTCTACAGAAATATTATATTTTTCCTTGCATGTGTTTAATAGTGTTTTTTCTGTGCAAGATGCTGATGTTTGTAATTAACCTTTCATCAAGAAATTAATTTCTTAATCAAGAAATCCTCTTCCCAATTTTTAAATTTCATCCAGCAAAAATGTTTGGAATTTTTATTATTTATGATCACAGGGTTGAAGCATCTCTTCTATGAGTACAGTTTGGGAGAATTGTGGTTGTTCAGCCTTGAGGAGAGAAGGCTCCCAGGAGACCTTGCAGCATCTTCCAGTACCTAGAGAGATTACAAGAGAGCTGGGGTGGGATTTTTGACAAGGGCACATAGTGGTAAGACAGGGGAAAATGGCTTTAAACTGAAAGAGGATGGGGTTTAGATGAGAAATTAGGAAGAAATTCTTTACTATGAGGGTGATGAGGCCCTGGAACATGTTGCCCAGAGAAGCTGCGGATGCCCCATCCCTGTTTTCAAGGCCGGGTTGGATGGGGCTTTGAGTAACCTGGTCTAGTAGAGGGTGTCCCTGACTGTTGGAACTAGATGATCTTTAAAATGTCTTCCAACACAAGCCATTCTATGATTCTATGATTACCTGCAGTTGTCTTTGCCCAAGGAAGAATACAAAGTCAGAGGTCTTGATCCAGTGTGCACTTCTCGAATTACTTAATTGAAAAAATCAACAATTTATGTGAACACATTCTGATTTTTGAAAGAATTTCATTAAGGTGTCAAAGTCCTTCATTTCAATTAAATTAAGAATTATATTTCAAAGAGAAAAAGAATTATTTTTCTAAAACGGACTTTATTTTGATTTTATTTTTTTTTCTGGCTATGTCATATATCAATAAGTCCCACCTTGATAACATTATGAATTATGACTGGGGAAAAGACCTCAAAAAATAAACACTTCTTCTGAGTTTGCAACCTCTAGTACCTGTGAGTGTTTTGGCATTGAATTTTCTGAAGCAGAAGAACTGAGAAGAGTACCAAAAAAGTGAGCAGCTATGGGCTGGTAATAAAACAGTGCAATATTGCTGGAAATTCCAGCAGAGCTCATGGACAAAAGGAGTCACTTTGAGGGTCAATTGTTGGGCAAGGAATTATGTCAGCTTTTATTTTTTCATGATGCAGAGACTTCACTCTACCTAAAGAGAATTAAGGATAGAATTGAAATGAAAGTTTTTAAAAATATATATATTTGACCCACTAACTCCCAAGATATTTCAATGTTTTGTCCTAATTTTGGCTATGACTTTATTTCAGAATATCAACAGTTTTTACTGGATGGAAGTTCCATTTTTCAAAATGAAATTCTTATTTCTGACTGCTTTTGCTAGTCTGCTGTGTCTTAAATCTGTGACTTGAATATCCTTTAAATCAGAACAGCATATTGTGGCTAAACACTCACTGTTTTATCATGATTGTATAACCATCACTTAGACAAGTGATTGTGTAAATACGTATAGATAAAGGCATACATGTAACATTTTTCTACTCTTACTTTCTGAATATGAAAAAAAAAAAGTATGAAATCTGAATGCTCAACACTCCTTCCCTGAAAACAGCTATTTAATTTTCAGGCAGATAAAGCTTTGTGAAGAAATCCTACCTAGCAGAGACAAAAATCATGGATTCTCTTCTGCCTTACTGGGAATCATAATAAATACTCATTATCCCATGGGGAAAAAAGAAACATTAAACAATGGGGTGGGTTAATGTTATTGATAAAACTGAGTCTGGATGGAAAACAGCTAGAAGAAAATGAGAGAACACACTGAGAAAAAATCAAGAAGAGAGAAGAGAATGAACAGAGGTGAAGTAATCTTACAACGAGTTGCCAAGAATAATTGTACTTCTTACTGCTTCATTCATAGAATCATATAATGGCTTGGTTTGGGAGGGACCTTGAAGACCATCAAGTTCCATCCCGCCCCCCCAACCTGACAGCAACATCTAGGGCCAGAATAAAAGACTGACACATTTTGCTTGTCACCAGCTAAGCAATATGGCACAGGACATTTTACTCAGTCTCATTCTTTTAATGTTGGCTCAGGAGATGAAGGAAGTAGGTTAGTATAAAATGTGTAAAGGGCTGTTTGGAGACTGGAATTCTTTCATGGTTTTGAGAGAGTACCTCCAAGTAAAGTCCTAAAGTAGCTTCTTTTCCTGGATAGTAATTTGGGTTAAATCTGTTCTATCAGAAAGCCAGTGTCATGTGGAAAGCATTATTAACTTTTTTAAAACAAGCCAGAGGAGCTACTAAAACTGGAGGTATAATGATTATTTTTGCAGTGACTTACCAAATCAAGGTTAGCACAGTCTTAGGAGAAGTCATAGACCCCATGGTTTTACTTTTAAGTGAGTGCTTATTTTTGTCCCTGTGAAAAGTTACCACAGACACACTTATCATGACATTTTGTCCACTTCTCCGGATAATGTAACAATTTTCTATACTGTTCTTTGCCATCGTGAGAAACTCTAAAATCTTAGCTGTATGGGACACATTGAATCATCTTTTTTTTTTTTACCACTTAGTGACATCCATTCCAGAAGGAGTGGAATCTCTTTCTGGCTTTATTTTCCTTACCTTTTCTTCCTGGGTTTAGGAATGCTGTGCTTACTCAAAAGCACTCATGCTCTGCTGTCATTTGGTTTGGGTCCAATTCCTGAGGCACAAAAGTTGCCGATTTCCAAGGCTTGGAAGATACTGGAGGTTAGCACCTTTGGCAATGCATCTTTTTTTAGGAATAACCTGTATTTCACTACTAAAATAAATTTTTTTAGCACGCTGATTTTGCAGCTACCAATTCTTTCTCTAGATAGACAAGAGACTACTTGTTATGTAATGAATTGTGAGCAAATTTTATCTTCTTCTCTTCTGTGGTAGTGCGATAAATACCAATACCATTTTTGACTGAAATTTTGAAGGATATTTACTCTTTTCCAAATTGGCCATGGAACCAGAGGCATCACAGATTAGCCAGGGCTCCACCACTGATTCTGTCTCCAGGCAGCTTTACACAACATGTCGGTGTTAAAACTGTAGAAAATATTTGTGAGTAGTAATGTATTACAAAAGGGTTTTGCCTTTTTCTTTGCTGAAGATCTATATCTATTGGGAAGTTTCAGAAGATTCTAGGAAGAGCAATGGGATTTTTTTGTTTTCCTTACTAGTGAATAATCACTTATGGTTGATGGAAACCAAAATTTCTGAGCTATGTATTGTATTATATTATTGTATTGTATTGTATTGTACTGTATAAATATCAAACGCAAAAACTATTTTCAAGAAGAAAATGCATGTTCAAAACATGGGGTAGAACTACAAAACACCAAGAAGGAGTATGACATACATATTAGTGAGACATATTTTATACTCCTGTGCTCCAGATTTGGCATGGAGTATGGATTTTGCTGCATAATCATCTAGTAATGTCAAGGTATTTCGTTAAGTATTCTGTGACATAGAAAAAGTCATTCTATAACTTGTCTTTTGCCATATTACATTCACAGCATGCAAATAAAATATGCACTCATAATAGGTAAGACAATAGTCTGGCATAAAACTTCCTGAACTGTAGTGTGATTTGGAAGTCTTATTTTATATTTTGGTTTAAAAACATTCATTATTATAATGTGCCTTCAAAAATGCTCTAAAAGCAGGAGTCACAAATTTAATGCTACATTTTTGAAGATCTTTGGTCTGTCAGAAATCATGTGAAATGAAAATCAGCTCAAATATTTGGCTTAATTTTTTTGTTTCACCTGTAAGGCTGAAATCTTTTCATACATGCATGCATTTTTTCCTTTTGATTCCTGCTGTTATAAAAATTAATTGAATCATTATCTGCACTCTACATAATTTCGATTAAATATTGGTCATTGGTCCTACAATAAGTGCTCCCATTTTTCTTTTAAAAATACTTTGATTTAATAGATTCCAACGGCACAATAACCGTTACCTAAAAATGAACTTCTTTCATAAGCATACCAATTTATACTTTAGGAAAAACCATGTTGACATGAAAAAGTCAGGCAGATGTTAGTTTTATTGTGTAAATCACCTGTAAAATGTATGTTCCTTGATTTGAAATGTAAGGTATTTCAAAAGTGTTGTGAAGTTGGAGAAATAATACATCATCTTAACTCTGGAGGCTTAAGATTTGTTCTTATTTACCCCACTAAGCTTTGTGTAATAAGTAATGGAAAATGCCTTGTCATTTGTGCAGTTGATAAAGTTAAAACATCTTGATTAATACTCTTTTGCAGAAATCAGGTACTGCTATGGATGTGTCTCGGTGTTTGTAATTTCTTTTGCAATAAAGATGCAGCTGATAAGGATTTTATTTAATAAGGGTAATTGTAGTTCAAGGGTTTGGGTGTTTAATATTCCTTAGGTATCTGTACTGACAAATCTGAAAAATGTGAGAATCTCTGATACTTGACGATGACCTTCAGTGATATTACAAGAATTTATGCAAGTCTTGTTCAGGTAAATGGTTCAAGGAATATGGTTATTCATTGTTCTCCTGTTGATATAACATATAAAGATAAGGCCTGTAGGTGGTGGGTACAGTGGGCAACTGTAGGAATCTAAGTTTTCTTTTTGACTCTGCTAATGATTAACAGAGTTTTGAAATGGCACCTTTTAAAATCCATATAAATCTTACTTCAAAGTATTCTGGATATAATCAATATTCTGATTATATCCCAAGTCAATTTGGAATAATCAGTTAATTGTCCTACGAGTTAAAATTAATGTAACAGTAACAAGCACTGCACATGCATCAGCTGCGGGACATACTGACCACATCAATACAAGTTAAACATGACTGGGAACTTTCCTAGGCACTGAGATCAGCTGGTAAGAAATGGCACCTGCTGATGCCAGTCTTAGCTTGCAGAAGGGAGAATGAATGCAGCCTGTCTGCTGGGAACAGTTCTCAGAACATATTAAATGTCAAGCCATGTTCAGGATTTATTTGGCAGAGTGATCCCAGTCTAGAATTGTGCCAGGGTCTTATAAAAAAAAAAAAAATTGGTAAGTGATAGTCTCCCTGTACCAGGAGATGTTCTACAACACTGTCTATAGTTTTTCAAACTATGTGACATTTTTTGCCAATTACTCCTGGACAGATTGCTGGTTGCAGCAGGATGTCTACGATTATTAGTGAGAGAGGAACACATGCAAGATTCTCTAAAAAGGAAAAGAAAACCTGTATGAGGTGGGAGTTTGTCTCTTCTCCCAGGTAACAAGCCACAGGACAAGAGGAAATGGCCACAAATTGCTCCAGGGGAGATTTAGATTTTATCAGGAAAAATTTCTTCCCCAGAAGGGTTGTCAAGCACTGGAACAGGCTGCCCATGGAAGTGGTGGAGTTGTTATCACTGGAGGTATTTATTTAAAAGACATGTAGATTTAGGGGACATGGCTTTGTGGTAGACTTGACAGTGTTATATTTAAGGTTGGACTGGATGATATTAGAGGTCTTTTCCAACTTAAAAATTCTGTTCTTCTATGATTCATGAAATTCAAGAACTCAGGAGGAGAGACTAGAGTGACAAAGGAGAAAAAGATCAGTCAGAGGATATATATCTGGACTTACACAGGTATATAAATATTTGTGTATGCTAACACACTGTTTCTGAGTACTGGAGGGCAAAAGTTCTGCTGATGCAAAGGGAGATCTTCAACTCAGTAACTTCCTTGTCTTTATGCATTTTAGTAGCTTCATTAACTTCAGAATGTGGGATCTGAAGACCAGCTCTGTTCTCTGTTGGTGATTGACTCCTTCACTGCTGGTGAGAAATTATTTACGAGCGCAGGGAATATTTAAAAAACGTGAAGACATTTTCATGCTCACAGAAACCCTATGCATTCAGTTGAGTTTACATACTACATAAAAAGCCAGCTGTGTTTTGTGTACTGGCTTCCTCAAACAAGGCAGGAATAAGGAATCCTTGTACATGAACCATCAGTGTCAAAGTTAATGGAAAACACACATTTTCTCCGAAAATTTTACTTTGCTATTTTCTCAAATGGACATGAAAGATTCACCAGGGACGGTTGCCTGGCTACTGTAAAGTGTTGAAAGACAACTGAAATCAATGGAAGATTTTAAGCATAAAGAACTTGCTGAAAATCTCTGTGCTGCTATTTCCACTAATTTTGTAGCAAGTGTAAGACACTCACAGGACTTTAAAGGTTGGCACTTAGCAGCTATAAATATTCATCATACTGTTTGTTCCTCTCCCCTCCCTCCACCCTCTTCATTGTCTTTCTCATGGGTATCTGAATTCTTTAGGTACTGTTTTGTATTCAAGAGCATTAATTCTGTTTTAATTCCACAGTGGTCATGTCCTCCACTAAGTTTATGTTTAGCATTTTTGTCTCCGGGTGTCATTTCATTGGTGAGTAAAATTTGGTTAATGGTAGCAGTGAGATGCATTAGCTGATTCAGGGACATATTTATATTTTTTTAACGATTTTATTTTTTAAAAAATAATTTCTTTGTAGTATTTAAGGCAGAGTAATCCATCGTGGGCTGATCAGAACTTCGATCCTGGTCTCATCCCTGATCACTTTGGCATTGATTTCACATTTTTTTTGCCTTACCAGGCTGACTAGGATAAAACCTGTCATGTGCATTCATCTTTGTTAAAAGATGAATGAATAAGACAGGCTTTAAAAGCATTTTAAAGAGCAAGTTGCTGGAACTGCATTCTTAATCTGCATTCCTTCCTGCTGTCTTATGGGCTGTTCTGAAACTGCTTTTTAGAGGTCAGATCACTTTTTTTCAGGTTTGTAAAAAGGATGAAAGCCATAAATTAAATGGCCTACGGGATAAGTTCAAGAGCTAGTCCATTTCAGCTACAAACACCCTATTCTCTTGAAACTTATGACTCATCAAAAACAAGAATTAGATCTCATTTCTAGAACTCCAACTAGTTTAACTCTTATCCATTTGTGGATTGGACTTTGCCATTTATAATAAAATAAAAAGAACTCCAACAACAAACCCCAACAGAAAACTTCAACCCTCCCCCTCACAACCCTTTTTTGTTCCATTAGTTCAGGATAGAGAAGTACAACCTGATGAAATAGAAAATTCTTAAAGGACGTCTTGATTGTGTTATCTACAAGGCCTTCGTGATATACCATCATCTTTTATTCTACTCCAAATTAGGAGTCAAAGGAACATTGACATAGTGTGACATATTGTAATTAGCTGTCCAGAGTCATCTCTAAGTGAGAAAAAAAGAGGGAAGTAATGAATTCCTTTGAAGTGGTGTGAAAAATACACAAGAACAGGGAAGAATTCTCTACATGGTCGAGCAAGCTTGTCCAGTGTGACAAAAAATGAAGTGCTCATTGACATACTAGGTCTGAAAATTTCCTGGCTTTGTGGAGAAACTACCTCTTTGCCAGTATTCTTGTTCTCAGGTGAAGAAAAGAAATCTAAGGATATGTGCTTCACACTCCATCTTCTTTATAAGTGTCAGTCTGACACTATTTTTCTAAATGCATTAAAAATGATCCTGAGCTTTGGTTGTTAAAATTAAATTAACAGAAGCAGATAGATTAGATTTAAAATCACTTCTTTGTGGACATTAAGTAATGCTAGAGAAACAGTGAGATTATGCTAAATAACATTGTCTAAGTAGCCTGTCACTACCTTTTCCTTCTGCTACACGAGCTGTTTTTCCAGCAGACAGTCTTGTACAATATATATAGAATGGGGATTTGAGTTACAGTGTAATGTAAGATTACATTTGGCACTTGGATTAGGGCCCTTACTTCCAATTCTCCTCTGGTTTGCTGTAAAAAACTAATAAGTATGTGTCAGATCCTTTTCTCTCTTACAGAGGCTTGTGACAGGGATAAACCATAGTCTGCTGTTATTCTTGTTAGCTGAAGGCTCAGCGATCAGGTGCTGTACTGTTTCGCTCAGTTATTCAGCACTGCTTTACCTTCAGTTGTGAGTTGATTGATTTGAAGTTACTTTAACATTTGTACTCCACAGAGAAGATTAGAATATTTCCATCCTTTGAAGACTTTCTCTTAGGATTTTGACTATGGCAGGACAGTCATGGCATTCCAGATCTGGAAGAAAAGTCAGTAACTGACTCATTAAATAGAACTTCAGCAGAAAATAGAACCTAGAAACCAGGATCAGGAAACTCCTGGTCACTTATGGCCTGGGACTTGTGACATGTAAATTTTATATATACATGTTTTTATTATCTTTGACATTGAGCAGAGACTGAGTCCATGCCTTTACATGTGCCTAACAGTACAGAGGCACATGCAAAGGCATGGACTAAATGTTTTCTAAACCTGAATGGGATTTAGAAAACATAAAAAAGCTTAGGTTCAATTAGCTTTAGTTATTCCTAGTGCAGAGTCAGCTTCTGCACTAATCATAGTAGACTCTGTAGATGATCAGTAGAATAATGTAGGCGTTTCTAGGGTGGGATTCATCTCATTCTGACCTAAACTCAACCAAAATAGAACACATGAATCATGCCACAGAAGTGTTTCTTTCTCTTCATTAACTGTAGAGGGAATCTAAACAAATACATTAGATGATGACATCAAAAGATTGTTGTTCTTCCTTCTAGCTCTCTGGGGGATTAAACATTGGGCGCCTTCTCAAAGCATGTACAACAGACTGAAAAGATTGGCCATTGCCTAAATGCAACAAAGGCTGCCTCTTTCTTTAGAAGAAAAGTCTTGTTAGTGTCTTTGTGTCACATTTCATAACAACCTTAATAGCCATGATAACCAACAGTGGACAGTTGGTTGAGATGACCACAGTGATGCCTGGATGGTCAGTGACGCCAGCACGACTCCTCCCAACGTGTTTCTGTGCAGCGTCATGAGGCAAGAAAGAAATGGACAGGGAAGGCAGCAAGACTGTCTCATACCAGTGAAAGAGAGGGATACTTGCAGCCCTTCTATGGTATAAGATCTCTCTTTCCCTCTGCTGACACCTGACATATCATATGCTCAGTGGTGAATGACTTAAGATTTTCATGGCTGATGGATTTAATTTGAAATCCATCATTGATTATTTTAAGCAATGTTTGCCATTCATCAGCTCCAGATGTGCTGAAACAATTTTTTTGCACTACTGAAAACTGTAATTGTTCCATTCCTATTATTTCTATTAAGCTTAAAAAGGTGTTCTGAACTACTTATGGCATACGGTGAATCACATTTCCTCTTTGTTGTATTGTGAAAAATTATTATTTCCTACAAGAAGCTAAAGCAGGTGACATTTTTAGAGTGAAAATGTGAATAATTAAGGTTTGAATGACATGATGCTACCTGCTTTGGTCTGTCCCACTTGCAGTTCAGAAGAACTGTTGAGCGAGTTTAACGTCATGGTTTGTGGTATTATCACACATCTCTTTGTTTGCTCTTCTGCTATTATATGTCAGTGGAATGTTGTTCTGTTCTCTTTTCCCTGAGTAATGACATACTGAAAGTGGGATAGCATATAATAGTTAGTTTCATGATGCCTGTACAGCCTCTTGAAGTATTTTTTATCTTGTCACTTTTAGAGACGTTAACAATTTTGGCAAAGAAGTCCCTTATGATATTATCCTTTCCACACCCAGTTTTTAAATCAACAGATTTTCAGAGACAATGGAGGATTGCTGATCCATGGTTTTACCTGGAGAAAGCACATGCAAAATAAAGCAAGAAGCATCAGAGATGTTTTAGGAAAAAATAAAGGACAGAAACTCCTTCCATCCGTTGTTTTTGATTTGCTGGATTGGGTGTTGTTAGCAGTTTGATTCTACGAGTAGCAGCAGTTTGCAGTGACATACTCAGCAGTGGAAGGCACCCATGGGTAGGTCAGCACTGATGGGTATAAACTGGTGTCATTCTTTACATCTACCACATTGCAAAGTGACATCTCCTGCATTATTGCCTGTCTTTGAATATTCTGCTGCTGGTAATGTTTTCTGCTTTTTCTGACCTAATTCTGCGTTTGGCTAAACTCAGCTGTGGTGACAAGTAGATGGATACCACAAACTGTTACTCATTCCCAGCAGTAATATTAATTTAAGACTGATCTTACTTAATTTTAGATATCTAAATCAGACACACCCACCGAGCCTATCATTACTTGATGACACCAAGCTCTGTTTTGGGGTCAACACGGGCTTGAGAGATGGGGCTGTGCAAACCTTATGAAGTTCAAGGAGTCCAAGTGCAGAGTCCTACACCTGGGTCAGGGAAATCCCAATTACAAGTATAGGGTGGAAAATGGATTGAGAGCAGCCCTGAGAAGGATTTGTGGGTGTTGGCTGAAGAGAAGCTCAACATGAGATGGCAATGGGCACTTGCAACCCTGAAAGCCAACCGTACTCAGGGTTGCATCAAAAAGAAGTGTGGCCAACAGACCATGCTCTAATTCTACAATTCTGAAGCTTTCTGGAAATTTAACTTCAAATTTTTGGTACCGTAGAAGCATTCCGTATTCATTGAAATTAGAATGATTTTATTATTATTCTTATTTGTCTGTCCTTTGGCTGTTACCCAAACTCCTAACAGTTTCCCCTGTGCACATTGAGGAGAAAAACAAATACATATCAAAGTTAACACTGATTTGTAATGAATATACTGTTTGCTGATAGGAAAAGCTGCACGAACAGAAAGCAGCTGTGTTGCTCTGGCTACATGGGGATTTTTACATGTTATAGCATGAGCTACTGCCTCTCCTACTCCCCGTCATTCTTTTGCACAGATTGATTTCTGAGCCCCTCACGCCTTAGAGTATCCCTTTAACAAAAAAGGAATCTGAGTCCTTTGCATGCACAGATCTGTCAAAATTCATTACCACTGAACCTATGAAAATAGGGTTTGGGACATTATTTAAAAAAAGAAAATTAGAAAGAAGTTTCGTAACAGTTAGCAATATCCAATCACAAGTAAGATTCAATGTCATTATGCATATTTTCATAACATAGAAATCTCTCAGGTGACACTCATTTGTTGGAGGTAGGGCTTCTATGAGCAATTATTGGTGACCCTTTCTTGAATACACCAATCAAATTAGCCTTTCTCAGGACAAAAGAAGTACAGTCTTTAACATTAAAAAGAAGAAGGAAGTAGTCTCAGAATAGAAAACCATAATGAGTGTCAGTAGTTCTTCCAGTGGGAATTATTCATGATTATGTCAACATTTCTTAGACAAATTCTAGTTCTAAGAGAGAAAAATGAGACCCACAAAACTAGGATTCTAATTCTGGTTCTAATTCTAATTCCGTGAGAGAGAGATAGAATGAGAACCACAGGACTAGGAGTAGAACTTTTCCAGTCCATTTCTGAAAAATAAATTTATTGTATTGCTCTGACAATAAAGTTTCAAGATTTGACCTAGGACTGGTAGACAGCTCTTTCTAATGTCTAGTTATATGCAATGACACATCTGCCAGAACAAAACCCCAAAGGAGGTGGATGAAGAATTAAACATCTAGTATTGAAAATTACTAACCCATTATCTCTCTGAAATGCATTGTTTTTATTCTGCTTTAGAATTTAGTGGACGCTTATAGTTTTTATACTCTTTTTTTGTTTGTCTTCACCTAGTTAAATGGCACAGTAAGGAGAACAGAACTTAATCCTTATTGGAGTCTCCCTGTAATTCAGAAGCCTTCTTATAATTAAGGATGTTTTCTTAGGGATTTCGTACTCTCAGTGTGAATGCTACAAATCCCAGCACTGTCTGCAGTTGTACCTTTGACATTCAATACACATAGGTTAAAATACAGACCCAGTTCAGAGAGCAAGGATTAGAACCCATGACTCTCCTCCCAGCTTAGTGCACTAATAATAGGCTGAAGTCTGTTACTCCCTCTTTGTAGAACAGCTTCAATAATCAGAGTATAAAATTAATTTCCTCACTGCAAGCAATCTGTGAACCTGTGGAAAGGCAAAAGATACCAGTGTGTGCTCTACCAAGCCAAAGAGGGTACATAACCAGTCTCACATTTTTTTAACTTCTTTTCTGTAGAAAAGAGGAGTTACCATGACTGCCCCTTTCATCTGTGTTTTGTTTGTCTTTTGCTTCCATCCACTCAGTTTTAAATAGCATGACCAAAGTAAGTATTCCAAAATGCAAATTATTAGTAGACAGGGGTGTTCTCCAGACCCTTTCTTGTCCACTGACACTCCAGAAAATGGATTTGGTTTGAATATTCACTTCTCATGTTGTTTAAAACCACTAAGTTTTCTGTGTTTACAGGTCATGGGTTTTCATAGATTCATAGAGTGGTTTGGGTAGGAAGGGGTCTTAAAGGTCAACTGTTCCAACTCCCCTGTCATGGGCAGGGACGCCTTCCCCTAGACCAGGTTGCTCATAGCTCCATCCAGACTGTCCCTAAACACTTCCAGGGATGGGCCATTCCCAGCTTCTCTGGGCAACCTGTTCCAGTGACTCATCACGCTCAAAGTAAAGAATTTCTTCCTAACATCTAAATCTCTCAGTTTAAAACTCCTTTACCTTGTTATATCACTTCATGCTCTTGTAAAAAGATGCCCTTCCTCTTTTTTATAAACTCCCCTTAAGTACCAAAAGGTCTCAATGGGGTCTCCCCTGAGCCTTCTCCAGGCTGAACAACCCCAACTCTCTCAATGTATCTTCACAAGAGACATCCTCTGATCATCTTTGTGGCCCTCCTCTGAACCCAATTTAATAGGCTCGTATCTTTCTTGTGCTGAGGACGTCAGATCTGGAAGCAGTACTCCAGGTGGGTTCTCATGAAGGTCTACTCTCTCAGAGAAGGGGCAGAATCATCTCTCTCAAACCACTCTATGAATCTGCTGGCCATGCTAATTTGGATGCTCTCTGGGCTGCAAATACATAATGTTGGCTCATGTTCAGCTTTTCATCCACGACAATGCCAAAGTCCTTCCCTGCAGGACTGCTCTCAATGACCTCTCAGTCAGTACTCATGTCTGGAGTTGCCCTGACCCAGGTGCACTTGTTGAACGTCATGAGATTCCCGTGGGCATCCTTCTCATCCAGTCCCCCTGGATGGCATCCCTTCCTTCTGTTGTGTCAACTGCACTACTCAGCATGGTGTCATCTGCAAACCTGCTGAGGCTGTGCTTGATCCCACCATCTGCGTCATTGATGAAGGTATTGAAGAGCACCAGCCAGAAGACAGAGCCCTGAGAGACTCATCATCTGCCTCCACCTGGACATACAGGCATTGACCACATCTGTCTGGATGCATCCATCCAGCCAATTTCTTATCTGCTTATTAGTCCACCCCTGTTTGTGACTGTGTCAAAGGCCTTAAAGAAGTCTAGGTGGATGACATCCATTGATCTTCCCTTGTCACTCCATTGTAGAAGGCCACCTGCTTGGTCAGGCACAGTTTTCCCTTAGCAAAGTCACACTGGCTTTCTTGGATCATCTTCTTGTCTTGCATATATGTGCCTTAACCTTGCTTCCATAAGGATCTGCTCCATGATCTTCCCAGGCACAGAGGTGAGGCTCACCAGTTGGTAGTTCCCTGGATTTTCCTTTCTCCCCTTTTTTAAAAAAGAGAGATGTTCCAATTTTTCAAGTTAATGACTTCAGCTGACCACTATGAATTTTCAAATATGATAGAGTGTGGCTTGGTGACTACATCAGCCAGCTCCCTCGGGACCCTGGGATGTGTGTCATCAGGCCCCATAGACCTGTGCTTGTTCAGTTTAATCAGATCATCTCAAATCTGCTCTTTGCTGATAGTGGGTGGCAATTTGCTCTCCCAGTGCCCACCTGGAGTTTCAGGAACTTGAGAGATGTGGGAAGCCTGACTGCCAGTGAAGACTGAGGCAAAGAACCTGATGAGTACCCCAGCATTCTCCAGATATGTCACCATTTCTCCCTTCTTGTTTATTACAGGGCTACACTCTTCTTGACCTTTCTTTTCTTACCTATGAATTTATAGAAAAACTTCTTGTTTCTGTTTTGTGTTTTCCAGTATAAGGTACCTAATTTGTCTTTTGAATTTTGTTGGAAGGCAACATGTGGCGATGTTCATTATCATGTTACCTGCCACTTGCTTTGTATCACTATGAACCATTTTTCTCTAATAAGAACAACCCTACAGATAGCAGACTCAGAGTACTGATGTTTGAGTATGATTCCATGTAAAACTAAAAGTATTGGTCCTCCTTTTGATTATATTTATTTGATTTCTCATGAATTTAATTTTTCATTAACTGAAGTTGTAGGAATATTGAGGTTTGTTACATTAATCAGCATAATTTTTACCCTTCTTCTGTTAGCAAAAATTGAATGATGTGAGCAATAATCCCTCCTTCCTGCTATTTCTATAGGCAAGGTACGGCTTGTACTTAGAAGAGAACCAGTGTAACAGTTCAGAGCTTGGTCTCAGTATGGAGTCACTGCTGAGATGGTGAAGATAATCAGATTACAGGATGTGATCACTAGTGTGACAGCAACTCACACAGACAAGATCAGTTTTTGCAGCCTAGCTCTCACCCATGCTGCCAGTGGGATAACTGCGATAATGCAGAACTCAGAACAGGGAGGCAGAACACAGACTGTGCATGGGCCAAGTGGTTGGGTGTCCCCCTAACTATCTGGCCAGGTTCTGGCTACATTAATACCAAATGTAGAAATTGTAAACACGAATTGAATGCATCTATGTAACGTACAGCCACATTTATATTTGTAGACAGCTTCTATTCAGAATATGAATACTTATCGCAGTATGTTCAGTTCTCAGTCTTAACACCCAGCACTATAATATGACTGCCTGTCTCCGTCATTAGTTTTTCCAAGTTTATGGCAACCTCACTGCCCTCAGCCTGGTCCCCAATCTTAAAGAAATAAAATAACATGGTGATGTTGATGAGGATCATTCAAGAAAGAGAGGGAAGAAATGTGTATTTATCACGAACTTGAAGCACCAGGAAAACTGTTCTGTTCTGTGTCTTACCTCTCTGCCTCTCTAGGTCTGCAATAGTACTTCAGAGTCGATGTGTGATATAGTTTGATAATGCTTTTAGTGTTTAGTATAGTGCACCCAGGGAGATAAAGGAAAAGTCATACAAACAGACATGAGGGCAAGACAGGTGTCATAATTCTTGATGTGAACTTTGTCAAAGTGTATAGATAAAAAAACCTCCTTTTTTGTGTGTGTCTTCATGATTTTTATTATTTTTTCCGCATGTATTCTTGACTATATTATCAGTAGTGCCAAAAGTGATTTTTGGCTTGCAAGTAGTTTAACACTGTATGAATTGTATTGGTTTTGCCCCTCTCTTCTTGCTCTTCATTTATCTCAGTTCTTTTAATCTCAGTTTTCCAAAACTGGCTAAAAGTATCTACATCTGTTAATGGAGTCTGAAGGGACTGTCCAAGGGACTAAGCACTTGGTTAGACAAATTTATTTAACAGATTTGAAGTGCATTATTATGGTCTGAAAGCAAAGGGATTAATTCCTCTCAGTTTGCCGATATTTCTTTTTCTCTTTGTTGGCAGAACCAAATACCTCTGAATGATGCGCCAGTTAAAAAAAAAAACAAAAAAAAAAAACAACCTAAGAAAAGTTCACAGACACTCAGTTCCCTGTCAGTTTGAGTAAAGCCCGTCCCTTGTTCTGACCTGTTTCTCAGGAGAATTGAACAGATGGATATCTCCCAAAATAGAGACAAGTATAAAAGCTCCTTTGCAAAGAAAATTATGCAAAACACATTCTAATAATTAAAAATTTCTGATAGTGCTGAGAATGGACAATGAAGGGTACAAAGCTAGGCAGAAAAGAAATCACAAATGTAATACAGAAAGATAAAATATAGACAATTCACCAATGAAGAGGGTGTAAAAGAATATAAAAAGGAAGGAAAAGAAAAGCAAACACATTGAGGGACAGCAGCCCTTCTTGATGTGAAAAAAAATGTTTGTCTGGAGACTCATAAAGTCTCTGAAAGGCAGAAATTACATAGGTGGTGCACTCTGAGCACTGGGGGAGTGCAAAGCGTTCTTGTCTGCAATGAGTTGGGGCAATGGACACAAGGCAAGTAAGGCTTGTTGGTATGTATCACAGAGGTGCACAGGATTTCACAGCCTTGAAGAAGACTGCTCGCCAGTGGGACTGGTCATAGCCCGGAGACCATCGAGTGATTAGCCTCATTCATTTTTTTGCTAGTTTAAGTATAATTAAGAGTTTGCTTATCATTGTTTTCACTTCTGTTCTAGGACAGTTTTTAGAAGACAACTCATGGATGTAAAGAACAGTGACTGGCCTGTAAGATGAAGTTTAGGTAGGATACAGATCAGAATGTATCGGTTGTGGGTCTCTGCTAATCCATTTTAGAATTTCAGGTGAAGCACTTCATTGAGGTTGCTTTAATCATCTGCAGGCTTCCTTCCACCACAATATCTGATATTTCCCAAGGTTATATTTTCATCTCCAAGTTCCTCTCTGAACAGCAGAACTGCATAGAGAGCTTTGAAGTCTCTGGATTCTCATGTTCATGTCTGAGCATCCAATCATGTTTGTAGTATCCCTTAAGATATTTAAATTTTGTATATATATGTATATATATATAGATATATGTACATATACATACATACATACAAATACATTTTGTATTCTTACAGAAGGCTGGATAAATACTTTTATATTATCTTGGGTACCTTAATGTTAACTTGGATATCGTGGTTAAGACATTTACTATTTTCTGAAGTGTCTAACAGAGTCTATAAATGCTATCCTTACTTCTTTTTTCTTGAAAATCTTAAGCACACTTTCTTGGATTCATGAGACAGAGAAGACTGAGAAGATTTTTTTTCTGTATTTCCCAACTGAACCTTGTGGGATCAAGCTTTTTACATTAGTGAAGGTGGAGGAATGAAGAGACAGGACAAGAGGATTTTATCCATTTCGTCCTAAAAACTTATTAGTCTCTTGGTCTGTTTTGAACAGATTTTAGAAGAAAAAAAAGAGTTTTTTCACAAACAACTGAATTGAGGAAAGAGTCTCTAATTAGGCTGTTCCTGGGGGAAGCAATACAATATTTCATCTCCCCTTAAAACATATTTAGCCCAAGGAGAGGGACACTGTAACTGTCCTAATCTATGGGAAACTAGTTAATCAAAGATTGTGCATTAATAAGCATCAAAAATTCTGCTTTTTGATCAAAGCTTCTCTAGTGAAGAAGTCTGATAAGACTAACAAAGATCAGGTTTAGGCCCTATAGCTGTAGTAGAAACTAAAAATTCAAAAGGAAATCAAGACATAAATTCATTAAAGGCCAGGGTTCCTTCGTTCTTCTGTTTAGGAAACTACTTGTTGTCTCAGTAAAGCAGCTGGTGATGGATTAGATCGTATCACATCACGTTCTGCTCTATATTAGGAAAGCTGTTAGAAGTTCAATTCTCAGAACTTTGATAATGGGTCATAATCTTCCTGATAGTATTTTAAAATATCCAACACTGATCTAACTCTCTGCTTACTGTAAAAA